>NQII01002545.1:436125-496402 GCA_002778355.1 Clitarchus hookeri
CAACATTTTTAATGCCGATGAGACGGGGTTATTGTATAATTGTCTCCCCGACCGATCAATGTGTTTTAAGGAAGAAAAGTTTCATGGCGGAAAAAAATAGTAAAGAGTGTGTAACCATATTGTTGGCCGCCAACATGGATGGATCTGAGAAATTAAGACCGCTCATGATAGGCAAATCAGCCAAACCAAGATGTTTTAAAAACATAAAAACTTTTCCGATGACCTATCGTGCAAACAAAAAAGCGTGGATGACGGGCGAATTATTCAAGGAATGGATACGATCAGTGAATGCTGATATGGAGAAAAGGCAGCGAAAAATTCTACTTTTCATGGATAATTGTACGGCCCACAACAATACCCCACCGCTCAGTCTTGTTAATGTTGTGTTTTTGCCTGCCAACACTACTTCTATGCTGCAGCCTCTAGACCAGGGCATAATTAAAACGTTCAAAACATTTTACTGCAAGGAAGTAGTGATGCAACTCCTTGATAGCATCGAGGATGGGTAGGATCATAAAATCACCTTATTTTCAGCCATGAACATTGCTCACAAGGCGTGGCAAAGTGTTAGCGAAAGCACAATAACAAACGGTTTTCGTGCTTGTGGATTCACGAAGGTGGAACTTTCATCAGCAGTTACTGAACAAGACTTAGAATTCCCTGTGAATTGGAATCGTCTTCCTCAAAATGAAGAAAATTCTATAACGTTTGAAGATTTTGTCCATTTTGACGATGGCCTAGCGGTAGCGGGGATTCTAACTGATGACAAAATTTTGGCTCCATCTCAGGACATTGATGGTGACGGTGATGACGAAGATGATGTGCTGACAATTACACCTAAAGTGGCTAAACAATACATCAACAACGTGCGCCATTTCTTAGCGAAATCAGACGTTGGCGATGAAGTATTTTCTGCTTTGAACATGCTTGACAAAGCCATCGACAATACCCGTCTGCAGGGCTTGCACCAAAAGAAAATTACAGATTTTTTTAAACGTAAATTTTTAATTTGTTTTTAATTGATGTAATTATTGATTTATGTATACAGTACATATGTATACATAATATGTAGCCATGCGATTATCATTACATATTAATGCAATTTTGCATTAATCTCGTTATTATGTATTTTTTCTTTTTTTGCTCCCGATTATTGGTAATCCCGCTAATTTGAATATCTCTATAATTCATATTTAACATTCAGTCCCTTGACAATACGAATTATCGGGATTCTACTGTAGATTCTTTTGGCTAGGGTTGACAAATCAAAATTAGTGGTGCATTGATGCTGATACCAATGAATAATTATCTGCAATTATTGGAAATTATTGGTTAATAGTAACTGGTGATTTTTAAATGATTACCAAGTTTCCTTCCAGTTCCAGTATTTTATTATTTAAAGTACTTTAAAGGTGTCAAAACGTGGAAGTTTATAGCTGTCTTGAGTTTTTGTACCTTTACAAAATGAAAGGAACATGTTTTTTTTTTTTTTTTTTCTATGGGGGCCAGGCAGCCAGATATGCTTTTAGGCAGCCGACTTGCCCCCTGTGTGGAAAGAGTTCTTTAGTTTGTTCTGCCAGTAGATGACTTTCCTCTCTCTTTCAGTTAATAGCCATCTGCCTGTCTGGGACATTTCACCTACCTCTTCACTTCTATTCCTTATTCAGGGAGTTCATAGTGTAAACAACTTTATCTCTACATCTATATTGTCGATCATAGCTAGGACCCCACTTTTGTGAAAATAAAATGAGCTGATTTTGTCATTAAAATTTCACCTGTTCGTCAAAAAAAATATTTTCATTTCGTCAAATAAATTTTATAGCAAAAAAGTGTGTGCATTATTATTAGATTATGAATCTGTTGTTTTTGTAATAATTTCACTCAAACTGAATGGAATTTGTTATTCATTCTTTTAATCAGTACCTATTTAAGTGGAAAACATCCTAAAATATTTAACGATAAGGATTAAAGGCCAACCTTACGAGAGCACACTTGTCATGTAACACGCATTGCCATGTCGCAGTAATTTTTGTGCAATAAATCTTGTACTTTATCAAGACAATTAAGACTGCCCAAGAACATTCACTAGCTTTTGAGTTTTACAAGATTTTTTACATCACCCACATACAGCTTTTGTTCATTTTTAGATAACAATATTTTAATTAAATCCTGTTCAGTTCAATGTTACTCCGACAAAATCCAACAACCTATCTACAAAATACTAGTAAATATTTTATTATTCGTAAAATAAAAATACTTCTTGCATAGTAAAAATGTTTCTACAAAGAAGTGGCAGAAACCTATTTTTTTTTTCTTGGTAAAATTAAAATTACACAAATTTACTTCCAAAGCATTTGTTTTTTTGTTTTTTATATTCTGCACTAGCACTAAATCACTGTGCATATGGCACTGCAGTGTTTAAGAACGTGTCTATTCCCACCCACTCAAAGTTTACATCGCAGTTTTGTGCTTTGGCTAGTTTATTAAACTCAGAAACCCTTCAATTTAAAATTCCCGGGCACGAGATCTAAACAGCAACTATTTTTGGCACTTTGAATCAGTTTTGCGATGTCAGCGCACAATCACCACTCTTACTCAGTAGTTGCAAATGCCATATTTGCTAATTGTCAAGAACCTAACCACGATGCAGAGAGTCCAGTCGGCAGTGTTTGCAAATACAGCGTGCAAGTTCAGTGCGTAATTATTACATTCTATAAAGAAATTTTTCCTCTGTGTTATGTATACACGTACTATTTCGTTTCATTGTACCACCAACATTTTTGGTTAGTGATGTTAAGTTTATAAATGAAATGCACGTAGGCATGATTGCCCGTAATTGGGCGCTATAGCGATTCAGCTTGATATATATTGAATCGTACGTGCAATGATAATCTTTTGACCTTGCTACCAATCATTTTATGAATCGTTCTCGTGACGTGACATTTCTTTTACATTTTTATAGTCAATGACATGGTGTTATCATGTAAATAGTTTTGTTATCCACACCTATGTGAAGTAAATGAGAGAGAATGCTCTACAACAAATGGAAAATTGTAAAACCTTATGTTTGTAAGAGTTTTTGTGGTCTTATATACACTTAAAACAAGTAATTTGGTCAATATTTTGCAAAAACGGCAATTATTACAGAATTTAGCAAATTAACATAATTTCTCAGTATTTCACTTTATTTTGCAGTTTGCAAAAATTTCTAGGCCCTATTCATTGTTTCCTGTTTCTCCCCTCAAACCTTTGAACCCATTCACTTTCCTGTTTGTTGCTTTTTTTTAGCTTACCTTCCCCAAACCGTTTCACTTTTTTACAGTCAAATCTCAAAATTATGACCTTTCACATTTCCCAAGAAAATTGTCTTTGGAAGGGTTGCTGTTTTATTTTGATCATTTCTGACAACCCCTAAGTACAAAATTTGTGTTAAAATTTTTTTGGTTAAGTGGCTTTCGCAGCAAAATTAAAAGTTATATTTTTTTAATAATCTGATGGTTCCCTTTGAATTGACTTGGTAACATCGACATGCTTGGAAGATCAAATTGGACTTATTTTAATTGTCTTTGAACCTGCAAAAACTAAACAGTTGTCTCTATTCAATATTTTCCAGAGCAAAAATAACCCATTTGTCAAATGAAATATTTATTAAATTTAATACCATTTTGATAGATATTAAATTATTTTAATATTTTGTTGTTTTCTGAGAGAGAAAAATACCCTACATGGACATACAGGTCCTCCCCTTGTTACAAAAGAAAACCTCAATGCAGTGGGTCACACAAGTTTTAGCAAGCACAAACTACGTTTTCACCAGCTTCTTGCAAGACAATCAGAGGATTAGAATTTAATTACTAGCCTATTATAACAAGTTCATTATCTGGTCCTTCAGCAGGCTGTATACACATGTACATACGCAGTTGTAATTAACATGACAAGACTTGCTGTCGCTCGGAACGAGCCGTGTGAAAGGAAGCAGTGACGTTTCCAATGTGACCGAGGGGAAGGCGGCAGAGCTGAGCGCACAGCAACCCACGCAATCCATACTGTTGTCAGACGCATAGCAGCCACTGGTCAGGCCACAGAGCACACACACTGCTTACCGCGATGTTATTGTAGCCTGGCGGTCATCGTGCTTATTTATTTACAACTTCAAGGTGGTTTAGGCATGATCGCCTGGAAATAAAAAAAAATGTATAAGAGAAAATATTTACATACCTTTATATGATACATACAGACGTAAAATATATACACACAGTGGAAATAAAACAGTTTTCACTCCAAGCACTATAATACGAGGGCTGATTCAGAAGTCTATTGTATATCTCCCGAAAATGATCCAACACAGGAAATGTACTACATACAGTTGAAAGTGTATGACAAGTACATTTTAAAGGTGAGGCAGCATGGGGGGGCATGGATGCAGGAATGTCCGGCAAGGAACAACTACAAACATGGCTGCTTGAAATTACCGTTTAATTGCTGTATTCTTGTACAAACTGTATACACACATTTGAACGTGTACGAGCTATTAAACATCCTTCAAAGTAGTCTCCGAGGTTGTCCAGGGTTCATTGCCAGCGATGAGGCAGATGGGAAATACCATCGGCTGCATAAGATCTGTCAATGCGCCACCTCTCCTTGAAATGCTGTGACGATGTTTGCCTCATCGCTGGCAATGAACCGTGGACAACCTCTAAGACTACTTTGAAGGTTGTTTAATAGCTCGTACACGTACAATACGTACCTGTTCCAATGAGAGTATAAAATTTGTACGAGAATACATCAATTAAACTGTGATTTCAAGCAGCCATATTTGTCTTTGTTCCTTGCCAAACTTCCTGCATCCATACCCCTTGTGGTATCAGCTTTAAAACGTACTTGCCATACACTTTCAACTGTACATAGTACATTTCCTGTGTGGGATCATTTTCGGGAAATAAACAATAGTTGCCATGACTTCTGAATCAGTCCTCATAGGTATGCAAGTGATAAAGAGTTCCGGCTGCCTGCAGCTAATTTTGGCATGAGGCATTAAAACATGGGAGCTCTAAGGCTGACTCTTACTCATGCTTGCCTCATCGCCTCTATACACAAGGTGCTTCGGGCATGCAGTCATTCTGTTGGAGACTTGCCTGAACGTGGTAAGTGGTGACCCTACTATTTTTATGGAACGTTAACAAAAATAAAAGTATGTTGCATATCTAAAGATAGTTCTGAAGTTTATATGTGGATAATTTAGCACCTGAAACTAATTGTGAAACACTGTTTTTAGCCATATTCATGTTCCAAAAAATATTATCCTTGGAATTAATTTAATAACATAAAACTTTCTTTAGTCATTAAACAATTATTAAATGCTTTTTGTGAGTAGACATTAACTACAAATTATCCAACTGATTTTAATCATACGCTTTCTAGCAAACCTCTGCAATGCACATGTGCTAGCCAGGCGGAACCCTACCCTTTATAAACGTGGTGGGTTACAAGCTGGAACGTAACCCATGAGGCCAAATTCTGCAAATTAATTAACATTTTATATGCGCATGTGACCGCGTTGGTAGCGGTTCAGTCGGGTGGAATGCAGGATGTTGCGCTGATATGTGCACATCCCAACTTTTAACCAATAAAAAAACAATTTGGTTACCCACCAGTGAGTTTTCAAGTCCTTCGTTTCCATTCTGTGCGAGTGTCGTCGCTCATATGTTTCATGCAGAGAAATTTATCAGTGTAGTTGAAAAAATACCTGATCAAAACTACATGCTGGCATAAGATTGTACAAAAAAAATTTCTATGTATAATCCCAGTGATTGCAGTATTTTAAATAGAATACACTTGTGGAACATCTGGTAGATAATATTGACTGCACCCACCAACAATGCCTCATTCTCTTCCCCCCAACCCCCCCTTTACCCGCTCAGCCTCTATAGCCGCATGTTCATTTAAGAAAGTATGTGTGTGACGTTGATTTTGCTGACAGGCCTTGTATGCCACATTATTATTTGTCTCCCGCAATGTTTTTAACACTTGTTTATAGTAAACCTTCATACCGTGTTCACACCAGCGGGGGACCCGGGAAGATACCTCAGATGGCGTCGCCAATGCATAGAACATATGTTTATATTATAGTATAATACATTTTTAGGCATGTGTTTTTATATTACCATATAACATGCCTGCTGGCATATAATATATATATATATAAAAGAAAAGTTACTTAAATTTGTTGACACATAATTAAAATTTTTATATTCCTATAAAATATGACTGATATGGTCTAAATCTAATCCCAAGGGCGATGTCCGTCTTTGAAGTTGTACCTGAAGCACCAAATTATTGCAGATATCTGAGAAAATATGGAAGATGGAACACTGTGTTTCTGGATAATGTGTACGTGTAGAATGGTCTACAAACACCACTAAGCCTGTTGCTGTCATCAAATTTATTCAAGGAAATAATAGCGGTTACCACTTTTATTGCAAGCCATTCGACTTGATGCGGTAGAATATGTGGGATCTTATTAATGGAATATTAATCCGCATGTTCCACTTGACAAAAAGGTTGCGTTGTGTTAACACCCTAATCCTCACAATTTTCAACTAATTTGAGTTTGAAATTTCAAAATAATTAGGTTCAGAACCTGGCAGGCAGTCAACACGTACAACACCTAATGACAATTGGTTGCGAATATCAAAGAGACAAGATAACAGAGAGAGGATTAAAACATTCAGACATATGAGGTAACAAATTTATGGTGGTGGTTTACCGGTATTTTATTTTAAGTTGTAGCAATACGAGGATCCCAGGTAAATTCACATTGTCGTGTATTACATAATGAAATGCAATACTGAGGTATCAATTCGCTTTAGATAAGGTGCTTGAACTTTAGGCCTCCAATCTCACTGCATTGTGTACATCGATGATGCGACGATTGCAGAACATCGTCAAACATGCCAGGTGTGGTTCTTATGATTTTGGCAGCAGCATGTATTCTGGCTACAAGTTTTTCCAGAGACGTTATTGGAGTCCCGTACACCGAACACTTCATAGCACCTCACAAGTAAAAGTCAAGCGGTGTGAGATCTGGGGACCTCGCAAGCCATAACCTCGGCCCACCGTGGTTTATCCATTTACCTGGAAACGTGGTGTCATGGTACTCTCGAATATGTGCACCAAAGTGAGTTGGTGCATTGTCATGCTGCAGCCACATTTCTTGTCGAATCCCAAGTGGAATGTCTTCCAGTAACTGGCAAAACCTGTTCCAAAAACACGAGTTACGGGTCAGCATTTAAGCAAGCTGGCAACATGCATGGCACAATTAAACGGTCACCTACAATACCACACCATACATTAACTCCAAATTGCTCCTGGTAATTGTGGATGAAGGGCGCGTGAGTGTTCTCCGCCCACACGTGACTGTTACGAGATGTCAACACACATTCTCTTGTGAATCACGCTCTGGTGGTAAGCCACACGACACTTTGGAAATACGGATCTACTGCACTTCATTTTAAACACCACTGCATGAACTGTAAACATTGTGGGTAGTCTTCAACCTTTGAATGGTGCACTTTCTGTCAGCGATATGGATGGAGGCAGCTGTTCATGCACAACTCTCCACGCATTCATGTTCCAAGTGCAGACTGCATGTGCCACTTGATGGGTGCTGATTGAGGGCAATCATGGAACCTCTGCAGCACTTCGTCAAAGTGAGGGGTTCGTACCGACCTTGGACGGCCGGCATTACGCCTGTACACCTGTAACATGTACGGTATTGGGAGAGGGATGCTCGGTTTCACAGTGTACAATGTAAACACTCTACGTGACTCTTTTACTGAACGTAAATGTCTCCTGTTTGCGAAGCCTCCTATCAATGGCAGTGAACGTTGAATGATGTGGCACAAGTCTTGTTTGGATACCTTTCCCTGTACATGCATGCTGCAGCTCTACTGTTGAACTGTGCAGCCCCATACACATGGTGAATGTAGGCCATTTCAGACAATGTAAAACGATCCATTTTGCGATACTCCAACTAAGTCTCTGTTCCACTCCGCCAAACACTAGTACAATGGTTTCGGCTGAGTAAACGACTGAACATATCGCAGGACACACAGGCCAAAGACCCTCCATTTGACCCTCCAGTGTGTGCTGTGTGTATGTCGCCATCCTTCATGCTACTGTGTTGTGGTACCTGTATACAAACAGTGTTTACCTACACCAATCTCGTAAACGAGTTGGCCATGATATACATTTTACCTGCACCAGCCTCGTAAACGAGTTGGCCATGATAAACATTTCGCAAAGTCAATATACAACATACACTTCATCCACGATCACAACGCACACAAGTTGATACTTACACAGAAAAGACATTTGGTAACTGACATTGATGTCATACAATTATCAATTACTACTGTAAAACACTACATTGTTGCACGCATTAAGGTGTTGTCCTCTGTTGTTTTATTACTTATGCTTGATATACCACAATTCATTCTGCACTTTTGAGTCTCTCGCCATGGAAATGGCACACCGCGGGATGTGTAACTTGATATTGTGTCAAGCTATTGTAATTCTCTCTTGTTATCTTGTCCCTTTGATATTGGCAACCATTTGTTATTGGGTGTTGTGCATATTGCCTGCCTGCCAGGTTTTGAACATAATTCTTTGGAAATTTCAAACTCGAATTACTTGAAAACTGTGGGGGTAAGGGTGTTTACACAAGGCAACCTGTTGCGTCAATTAGAACGTGTGGATTCATATTCCAGTAATAAGGTCCCACATATGCTACCGCATCATGTCGAATGGCTCGTAATAAGAGTGGTTACCATTATTATTTCCATAAATAAATTTTATGACGGTGACAGGTTTTGTGGTGTTTGTAGACCATTTTACACTTGCACATTATCCAGAAACACGGTGTTCCATCTAACATATTTTGTGCGATGTCTGTAATAATCAGGTCCAACTTCAAAGACGTGTGCCGCCCTTGGGATTCCATTTAGACGATAGGTCGTGTATATGTTTTCAACATCTACTTTCGTAATTAACCTGCTGCCGAAGTTTGTCTCTTGAATTAATATATGTGCATAGTTGACGGTGTTTGAGGTGTCTTCCCAGGCACCCGCCTGTGCTAACAGTGAATAAGGGTTTTCTCAGGGTGCTATTATGCTATCTCTTTCCCTATTTTCGTTTGTCTATTTAGAAAATTTATAATACTTTTGTATTTTCTAGCAGAATTAAACAGTTAAAATCTTCCTGCATACAGTTGCTCCTCCATCCTGTGTTATAAGCATGCTGATTCTCGGCCAACGAATTCCTAGATTCATGATCCCTTTCACTGTAAAACCTGGTGAGGTGCACTCTATTTCTAACAGCTGATTCTAGAAAAAAGAAATTCCACTTGCTGTTCCCAGCCTAGGGCAGGGGTCTGCTGATGATACGAGAGGAGACTTTTATCCAAGTGGAGCATGCTCTCCTATCCGAGGGACATTCCTGAAACTTCCGGCCAGCTAGAGTAATGAGCGTGGTGAGATGAGATGAATGGAGTATTGCCAGAGTGCAAGGGCGAGGCGAAACGTGAGCTCCGACAATACCTGTCGGCCAGCTGCATCAACCGCCATGATTCCCATGTGCGGAAATCTGGAAGTGACCCCCTCCCTTCCCACCAAGAATGGAACCTCGCTCGCGTTGGGTTGAAGCAGTGGTGGGAAGAATGAACTGGCTTTGTCCCTCCCATGCAAATGTTTGTGTGCTGTGAAAGGATGTGCACATGCTCATGATGAGACTAGTGCTCTAGCCGCTGTATCACCACGGCCCCTTCTTATGCTAAATCACAGTGCACAAACAGGGGACTGCATACAAAACATTAATGCAGTTGTCAAGTACAATTGTGTGTACACAGTTTGTGATTAAATGTATTTTTATGCGTTTGTGTGGGGACAGATGACAAACTGAATGGTTGAACCATGGATTGCGGAAAATCGCTGTGGGGGGTTGCGGAGCTTGCGGGGCTGATTGCAGAGCAGGTGAAGCAATTGTGGTGCATCTGGTGGTGATTGGGGTGCATATAATGCTGTGTGGTGAGGATTGAGGAGGCAATATAAATTTTTTATTGTTTGTATTTTTATTAATGTATTATGTATTGTAATTTTTTTGGATGATATATTATTAAAATTTATTTTTAATCTTTTATTATATAACAATCTGTTGAGCATTTTATTAAATGGCATCAGATGCAACTGACCTCATACATATTGGAGATATACACACAAACACTATGCATGTAACAGAGTTCATATACAAGTTGTTGGTTATGGAGCGCAAGTTGTGACAAAGGTGACTAATGAAAAATTATTGTAATTCATACAGTAGTGAATATTTTATTTATATAAATAAAATCAGAAATCAGAGTCCTACATGAGTGAGAAAAAATATTCTAAATCCCTTCACACATGAAATATTCTAGTTTCCTACACAAGGGAGAATTTTTATAATTCCTGTACAAAGTGGTGAAATAATCAAAGACCTATATGTGGTATAAATCCTTATAATATGGTGGTGACATCAGGATGGGGTTCCGGTAATCTGGTGGTTAAAATAGGGAACACACGAAAAATTTTTCCAAGTCCAACAAATATGGTAGCCTATGACATACAAAAAAAAACAATATGGTCGCCTACAGCAAGTGACAAAAAACAGCGTAGTAAGTTGAAATGGCATAGTGGCCGTGCGTATGTGAGGTGTCTTGGAGACACTAAGCATAACGACTCCTGGATCGACGAAAGAGAGATTCTGAAATAAGACTTGCAAATTATTTAAAATGATAATATGTACATGATTTCTTATAAAATAAAATTATGTTTACCTTACTTTGCAGTAATTTTATTCTTGAACGTGCCTGTCCGTATAACACAATGTTGGGTTGGAAATAACTCTGAGCAGATTTGGACCTGTGAAAATGCAAACGTAGCAGACTCCACTGTTACACCGACACCGTGCAGGTGCAGGTGTGAGAAACATATTTGGAATCAAGTGTGGACCTGTAAAAGTGCTAACACTGCTCTTACCAAGTGTTCTGACTTCATGGTTATCTGACACTGTGCAGGTGCAGTTATTTTTACGTTGTCAAGGGCCTGCTACCAGCCTCAAAGGGCCTGTCAGTGCATCCTAGGCTGTTTAATTTTTTTAATTAATTTTTTTGCTTGTATGTATTTTATAAAACGCAGAGCTGAGGTATTGGTATGGTTATATCCTTTTTTCATAAAACAGTAAAAATATCAAATATTTTTTCTTAAATAAATATTGGTTTAATTAATTTTTTCCCATAAACGAAAAGTATTAAAACTCGGAATATTTGTAGAAGATCCTAGCTGGAATGTGCAGTCGAATTATACAAAAAAGAGTTTTTTTAACATAAAAAAATTAACCGATTTTATAGACAAAATATTAACAGTTGTAAGTGTGATTGGGGTCTGGTCCGCTGTACAATTAATTGGGCTAAAAATGTGTATATATATATATATATATATATTGATATATATAATCGGAAGAATTTAACATTTTCTGTGCCTTATTTACACCTCTTAAATGGTAAATTACACTTCATCCTAAAATTTATAAATAAATATAGACACTGGCATGATTAGTGATAAGCTACATCTGCGCACTCTAGCAGCAATAAACACTACCGGCACTAGTGGTGCTCTCTATCCGACAATGAGAGAAACAAAGACGCGCATCGATAAACAAATGACAAATGAAAAAAACGAGATGGCGGAATCCAAGATGGTGGCCCTGACATCCGAGATGGCAGACAACTCTGACGTTTATGCCTGTGCCAACCCCTTTATACTCTCAACTCTGGTGTTAGGCGCAAATTCTCAAAACTGTCATAGTACTGAACAATATTTATGCATTTTTTTATATGCTACCCAGAGTACCGGGTGCTAAGGTCGTGCCCAGGTTAATTATGGCACAATCGTTTCGATTAGGTTTAGGAGGTAAATTGTCTCGCATAAAGAGAGCCCTGAATCTGTGAATTTTCCGTTTGTGTGTGAACTGTTCTAAATTTACTTTCCTTAGCTGTATTTTGGGTAACGATTTTATTGACACATCTTCGTGACATCTGGTTTCCTCTTCCTGTTTCTTCCTCCTCCGTCATGGTACAGACGACAAATGTAGAGGCCTTGTCCGTTTTTTTTTTTTTTTTACCCATGACTATGGCTTTTATCAGTTGCCAGTTATGTCCATGGTTTTCCTCCAGCTGTTTTCGGTTATTGGAAGCACGCTTCACAGCAGTAACGATATTTGTGACTTCTCCAACAATACCGGCCAAAGCACAGATCTCTGGAATCAGGACAGGTAGGAATCAACCCATCTTTTTTACTTTGCTCTTAGTATTCCCTTTGGCGTGAAAGATACCGTGCAGCGATAACGAAAACGTGGTTCCTCTGAGCGAAGTAATTGCCTTTGATGACGTTGCCTGAGAAAAACCAAGATTTATACATCAGTACATTAGCATGGGGCGGCATGCGAACGTGGACTGTACCTTTGTTAATAATTGTTTATAATTAAAATATATATATATATATATATATAATTTTTTTTTGTAAACTTGTTTAAACAAATAATTTTTTGAGGTTTTTGACATTTTTAAGGTGAAAGTCACTGGGATTAGGGGGGTCAAAGGTCAAGGTCACCAGTATCCAACATGGCGGACAATATGGCAGTCGGTCGACCGGGATGACAAGAGTATTGAACAGCTTCGAGCTGCAATGCCTTTTCTCAGAAGGAACTATTTTATACTACTGGCGCTGGCAAGATGGAGGGCAGCTGTGCACAGAAATATCTTTCTTATCTCAGCAGGAGTGCCTGATAAATGACTCTGCTCTGCTATAAATTATATTCGGTGTGGCTGAACATTATGCTGTCCAAAGCCCTTCAAAACACATGTATGGGAAGTTCGGCTAAAAGTGCGCACTGCCACTTCTACGAAGTTGGTAATATGTGCCGGGAAACTGGTGACGGTCAGCCGTTGTGAATTGAGGCATTGTTCTAGTAATATTTATATGAAAAGTGTTGAGCGTTATTTGACGAGTTTTCAGATATGAATGCTGGAAGAAGGAATTTTTTGCCTATAGTAGCGCTTAAATACGTGTATGTAAGACTGTTGTGACCTCTGAAACCATTTACCTTAAAGTTGTATGCGATGGCATATATCGGATTTCCAAGCCAATCCTGTCATGTCGGGCGAGAGTACTCAGTGTAGTATACGGCTAAGAGTTGACGGGCATTCTTACCCGCACTGCCTGCGTACTCTTACCCGGGCCCAATGCTACTGCGATTTTTAAGGACTGAAATGTAGAAGATAGGCAAGGGAGGAAAGAGGGTCTTAGGAATTTATTATACACAAAACACACACACACACACTAATGAGTTTCGTTTTATATGTGCATAAAGCTTGACGCACACCAGGGTGTGCCAGGCCACTGTGGAGAACAACAGTTTGAGAATACGTGTAATCGAATGGCAGTGCGCCCATTTGACCGCGCCGCGCCGCTAGGCCGCCCTTTCTCCGGAACAGTCGGAGAAGTAATCGAACACGCTTTTCGCTCGCCGGCGCGGCGCGGTCAAATGGGCGAGGGCTGGCGGAAGGAATAGCCCGAAGGTCATCCTTTCGTGAGTATTCGTAAAAACTTCGGATACCTTCGGCAGACGCCACACGTTCCCACTGTTTACGTTGCTCCTTTTCAGTCGTCAGTTCAATCTTTTGTTGTGTAGGAAAGCTACGTTGTTCGTTCTTTCTATGACGGAAATGAATGACGCAGCTCTTATTCTGCAGGTGCGAGAATGCAAACTTCTTTACGACTTGTCTGATCCAGCATACCATGATCAGCTAGAGCGGAGAAATACCTGCAAAGAAATAGATGCCAAAATGGTATGTATATGCAGATAACAATATATTCTTCATGTACTTATACATATATACGACAGCGCTTTAGTGTAGGTATATATATTTTAGATTTAATGGCGGGCGAGAAGGAATAAATTAATTTCCTTAATGTCAATGTATTCGCACCAGAAATACTAGTTTTTACGACTTTTGAACGGTTTGTACAATGTTCTTCACTAGTAAAGAGGTGTTACTACACAGACTAGCAGCATAATTATGTGTTGACGTAAATACAATAGAAATTTGTCATGCTTACCCGTTTCTTACATAGTTGTAATTACTGCACTGTGGCTGACGGTAACTGTAGTTCCACTTTCAGCTAACTTATTAAGTACATAAATTAAGAATTCTGCGAAAGCATAATCAGCAAGTAATAAGACAAGAAACACTTTGTCGTCCATCCCGCCTAAACTTTCGTAGAATAACAGTTGACTTTTTTTACTTGCCGAATTACTTTTTGTTTGCCACTCTACCGGCCCGGCACAAGAACTGAAATATCTTGTGAACTTATCCCGAACCAACAGACTTGATGCACCAAATGATCCACCAGTACTTCTTATATTTCGTAGCGCACAATCGCATGTTGATGGAGCATGCACATCTCCCCTTCCACCGCAGCGCGCGGCCTTGCGAGTGCGACCTCTGCGCCTGCTGCCTCGGCGGCGCGCTGTAATGTGCGTCAAACTTAAGGCGGCCGCCTGGTTGAAGCAATTCTGCACGTCTTGAGGCCTACAAGCGTGGGAGCGCTAGGGGCGACCGAGACATGCGCATCAACTCTCTCATCGCCTCTACGCGCAAAGCACCGAACTGGCGTGCAGTCTTGCCGTCGACGACGCGCCTCTACGAGACTTTCAGCGAAGACCCTACCATGTTATGACGTAATAATAATAATAAAAAAAAAGGTTTTATGCACGTCCCTATTCCTTTTTTAATGTTTTGTGCCGGAATGTTCATACCTAAAAATTACCGTGAAAACATCTGTTTGAGCCATTTTCGCTATCACAAAAACATGCTTTAGAGAGAAATGGGGAATTGAAAAACGTTATACAGACGCGTAAAGTTTCTTAAATGCTATTTGTAAGCAGACCTCAATCAGACACGTTGGACGGTTTTTTAATGAAACTTTTTCTGCTGGAGATCTGCACGCCGTTCGGCGGCCACCTTAAAGGGCCCGCCTACCTGGAGCTTTTCCCCGCTTTTGAGGCCGAGAAGCGCGGGAGCTATAAGGGCTACACTAGCACGCGCTACAAGTGCGCCATCGTCGTTGCACGCAAGGCTCTGAACTGGCGTGCTGTGTTCTCGTCTTGCTGCGTGTACCTATGGGACTTTCAGCAGTGACCCTATCCTTTTATTGGTGAGAAGTCTATAGTAAGATTGAGCGCATGCCCCACAGGTACTTCCGTATGTATATAAGGCATGTATTTTGAGATACGACGTTTTGAAAAAGCTGTAAAAATGTGTTTCTAATGTGCTTGACGTCTTGAAAGTAACGCCTCTGAAGTGTGCGTTCTTTTAGCAGATTGTACCCACGTTTAATATTTTCGTAACAAAAAAAACCCGGGATTTCAAACACACTGCGACGCAATTCGAACACCAGGCAGGCGGGCCCCTTAAATGGGTAGACGCAAACGAACAACAGCGGTGCCAAACACAACTCCCGAAGATCACGCAACGAAAGGTAAACGAGCCGTTTGCAAAATGCCCTCTGCAGAAAGAGGTGATCCTCCTGCTAATATCAGAGTCGGTTTTTATGGCCTTAGAATAGCTAAAGTACTATCGGAAACACGTGAAAACATCGCTCTCATTGTAACCTGGAGGTTTTGCCTAGAAAATCACGTAACACTGTTGACTCTTCTTCTTCATTCTAGTCACATATACTTGAAGCATTTGACAAAGTGTTTTTGGGGTCATTAAAATGTGCTCATTCTGAAGATGTGGATGGCGACACCAGAGAACCATGCATCTAACGTTCAGCTGAAACATGAATCTGGTTTGTTTCGAAGTGCTTGTGATAGGACGTCGACTGTAGTGAAAGCAGTAAAAATCCTTCCAGAATCCAAATTCAAACGTATTTTCTGCTGGCTTCGCATTCTCTCCGATAACTTTCCACGAGACAGATGCATGCGATAATAATCGCTGTCACTCACATACAACTAGACTTGGTGTCACGAAATTAGGGGACCAAAGTAACTTTTGAAGTAGATGATCCTTCGTAAGTTAGGTTTCATTACGCCAGACTTGTGAAGCTAATAAGTATGCTCGATTAGGTTTGCTTGACCGACTACTTCCACGGGTCCACCAACTCGGCGACCTCGTACAGAAATCTCACAGCTCAAATCATTTCCAAAAGCAAACTAGGTTGGAAAAAAAAAAACTTAATTACACAAATAATACATAATGACATCGTCGCCAGTAAAGACCAATATGGAAAAATAAAAAAAAGAGAATGAAGAAAAGGGAAGAATAGGAAAACGGGAGGGCAATATCAAGGGAAAAGTTCGGATTGCGAGACAAAAATTTAATAACTGAGTTTGAAAATAAAATAATCCCGAGGAAAACGTATGAATGCCCGACTGTGGACGAGGTTTCGATGACGACTAGGTACAGCTGTAGCGCATGGAAGGCGTGAAGTATGTTCCGACTTCGAATGCAAGGAACCTGACGCATGCCCGCCTAGTAGTCCAACAGTACGCAGAATACACTGTTATACTGAAACATCTGTCTTCTCGTTGTAAGAACCTTTAAAATATAAGCGTGCTCATTTTTAAGTAGATTACATACTGCAGTAATCAAGTCAATATTATGTTTCTTGTTCTGGAATAAATGTTTGAAGTCATTCCAGTTTATTTCGTAAGCGCGAACTCTTGTCCGAACTTATCTTATGCGTTAGATATAAAATGGTAATTTCGTTTGTTAAATCTGTTTTTCGAAGTGCAACATGCGTCCAGTAAAAGTGAATAGAATGTTGCGATAGCCTTCCACTCTCAAGTAATACTTGGATATTATCCCTCTTCCAACCCAAATATTGCAAGAAAAAAAAACACCTATGAGTTATGCTACGGTTGTTTTGCATTCAGAGTGCGATGTGCAAGTTCTATACGTTAAACTAGAAACAATTTATACACAAAAACACAGAATAAACATATTTATACTGTTGTTGGTGGCAGCTGGTCAAACAATTTCTGAGTAACTAGCGTTACGTTTTAGAAAAACATTGTTATAAAACAATAACTCTTTCGTTAACAGGAAAATTACTCCGTTTTGTACGGCAATCGTTACTGCAGCGGATTCTCATCAGTGTACGCTGTCAAAGTTTCCTTTTAGTAAAAGGTGAGGACCATCGTCGTAACCAGAGATTTCTTAAAAGGTGAGGGGAGTTACAGTGACGGTAGTGCAGGGAGGGTCAAGGGTGCTGATGGACATGTTAATTAAGACAAAAAAATGTGAAAAATTACTTGACATTATAGTAAAATGCATAATAGTTTACATGGATTACATATGTTTCCCACAATTGAAAGCTTATCAATAATTTTAAAAATACGTTAATTGTTAACCACCTCAAGGGCAAAGAAAATAGAAGGGGGTTACAACACCCCCCCCCCCCCCGAGACCAAGGTGGTGTAGTGGTTAGATTACTCGCCTCCCACCAAGGCGAACCGGGCTCGATTCCCGGCGGGGACGCCCCCGGATTTTCGCATGTACGAATCGTGCCAGACGATGCCCGCTGGCCGGCGTGTTTTCTCGGGGATCTCCGGTTTCCTTCGCCCTTGCATTTCGGTGCTGCTCCATACTCACCTTGCTTCATTCCCCCTCATCGGCTCCCATGACCTCGATGTTAAGAGACGCCCAAATCCGTTCGCCCACTCACCCTTCCCCTCCCCTTGTTGGCGACGACCACGATGTGGATACATTTATGAAAGTATTCATTATGAAGCAGATTTCTTGGAACAGATTTATACGTTCATTATGATGTTCTATAATCCACTTTTTCATCGTCGAGTCATTTGCTGTGTCCTGGGGCAAAAGAACTGTGCGCCTAGCCTTGATCTATCCCACGGGACTTCATCCACTGATAGNTTTTTTTTTTTTTTTTTTTTTTTTTTTTCGAAGCTTACTTCCTGTTCGTAATGGCGAAGAAATGACTTGTTGCCGACGAGATCTAATTCCCCCGGACCCAGGGCGATCGTTTCTTCAGTCTACTGTCTCACTCTCTCTTGTTGGCTTCTCAAGATTGTTCATTTCCTCCCCGATCGCAGGTCGTTATGCACACAGAAATAACGTAGGGCAGAACTACCTACTACATCGCTTCAGAATGTTTTCACGTGTACATCGGAACTAAATGCTGGTCATTAAGGTTTTTTTTTTTAATTATGCGTTTGATGGGGTTTTGATTCCTCTCAAACTCAAGTGTACTTATCTGAATTGCTTGACAAATGAATTAAAGTCACTGCCTCAAAAAAGTTAACGTTAGCCACAGACCAAAACTATGCTATAGTGTAAATTACGACAGTGCCTTATTAGGAAAAGCAATTCGAAGACGGACCAAAAAATCGCTGTGTTGTGCTAAAAGCCAACGGTTTGAAATAATATCTTTCTTTTGTAAAGGGCACCAGTATAACAATTTTCTGTTGTTGCTTTTAACGAACGTCCCCACTATGCACTGGCAGGCTTATCGGGATACGGGTTTGAATTACACCATCCTAAACATACATTTAAAAGCGGTAAACACGTCCATAGCTTGCCCGGAACTAGAACACGGCACCTCTTGTCATTAAGGCACATTAGCGGGATCCCAAGGTCATCTCCAGTAATAATCAGTGCCCGAGTCTTTGTCATTTATTGCAAGCACGGGGTGGCGTTACCTATGGTTACGCATTGAGAATAGATGAAGCCTATACGCAATACTGTGACACACGTAGACTTTAAATCTATCTGTCAGTATTATTACAGAACTGATGTTTTTCAAAACATGTTGGTTGATGTTTGGTTTAGAATTTTATCTGTGGCGGTTCTTCATTTGTTTAATATTTCCTGAATTAACGTGCATTTGATACGTAACAACCAAACACATAACCATTGTTTTGGATGTAACAACATAGTGACTGTCTGGAAAGTAACTTCGGTTGCGTCATAGAAAGCCATATTTTGGCTGTTCCTATTTCCAAGACTGCGCCAGAGATCACTGTTATCAGCGGGCCATCAGTGATCACCTTGACGGAATATAGTTTAGAAAGTGCATACAAGCTGATCAGTAACCAACTTCCGAGTACCAACACTAAATGGCTTTTACGCCTCAAAAGGCTAAAACCATATTTTTTAAACTATTATTACGACCAATTGCGTAGCCAGAAATTTCTCAAGGCTTGATAATAATTGAAGTGAAGAGAAGAGGGGTGGTTACACGAGCATTAGCGGCACTGACACATGTATTCCTTAAGGCAGGAGTAAAATTACTTCACAATATAACAAAATTCATAATAATTTACAACAATTACATATTTTATCATAATTAAAGGCTTATTAAGAATTGTAATACTATTTGTTGACAACTTTATGGGCAAAAGGAGGCACCCAATTCCCCTTCATCCTTCTGGTTGTCTCTCTGGTTGCATCATGATTTATAAATACGTGACTTGAAAAGTTAGTACTTGTTATTTCGCAAGTCTTAATGCAACTAGGCTATAATACAATTACGCGAAAATATATATTTATGTATAAAATCACGAGTCTAGTGGGAAACCATATCTAATCGTGAACAATATTTTGCATCTCTGTCTGGACAAGTAATTTTGATAGTTCGACGTGAGATTCGTGAGCCTCTGTCGAGATAAACACAGAAGACGATATTAAGCTTACCTCATTTTCAATTTATGAGTGATTCTAGTGGAACAGGTGCCAATTGTTTGCAGTCCGTTAAATTCCGTTGTTTCAGCTTTTAGTGTAATGTAGCGTTATATTCGACACCAAAGAAATATATGTAAGGTAAGTGTGATGTGATTAGAGACAAATTGTAAAGGCTGCTTCACAAAATTATAACTTGCTGACAAATCTGTGTATGAATTAGACAACAAATCCAACATAATGGCATAACTTTATGACGACGGACGATTTGATCTTCGTAATAGGTCTACGCCACTGCGAAGTGTTGACGGAACATGTGAATATTCGAAAGTGAGTCAAGCATTTCAGTTTGCAATGCACTACAGACACTTCACATTCCTACTTCAAATGTTTAAAGTATTTTAATATTACATCAAAGGAGAAAAAACACATTCGACGCTTTCACGATCTTCGTGAATATTGTTTAACAAGAGCAGTTACATGTGCAGAATTATCCGAACAAATTGTGAATGAGAAGTTATCAAATCATATTCTCTTTAGTTGCAAGTCTAACTCCCATACCTGCGGTAAAGTAAATAAGTAGGTGGGTGCAACAGTCGCCTATGGTCCAAGGGATGCTTTCAAAGTGGATGGTTCTTCTTCATGAAGCGAAAGGCAAGATTAATTATTTATCTTGATGACCTCAAGCAGTTTCTGGAGCCTAACGTAATTCAGGACGGCATTCGTAATGACGGTATATTCCAGAAAAATGGTGAGCAATGCTATTATGCGTTACGCTGTTTCAACCAATGTGAATGCAGGTTTTCCAAAATGGTGGGCTGGACCAGGAATTCAAAGATCCTGGGCATCAAGGAACCTAGACCTAGGATCCCTTGGAGATTTTTTGCTTGAGATTTTATCAGATATAATTTGTATCGCCGAATAATTTATAATCTGCAAGCGTCGAGTCACTGCATCGCAAAAATCGATGTCACTGATTTCTCCATGAATGCTTGTAACTGGTTTTCGCGGGGCAGATCACCAGTTTGACGTGTGCAGAGATGTCGATGGTGCTCATGTAAAATCCGATTAGGAGCTGTTTGGGCTTGTGTATGGCGATTAGAGGGAAAAATACGATATATAGTACGTTAGGTAGGAACCATATGTGTATTTTGTTTGAGTCTAGTACTGTACTTAAACTACAGATTCCTTACCAAAACAACACCGAGAATTTTCGTTTCAATGTTTGCACTTTCTGTAAATGTTACATTTCCGGATATCCCAATACAACAAGAATCACAATTTCATAGAGTGTTTTAGCGTGGCCACCCTTACCTTGAGAAATTACCAGCCAAGTTACTGGAAGGACTAATTTTTTTTTTTCCCTCGACCGGTGGAAAATAAGTCGTTTCGGTAATCGGGCGGAAACCGGAGGAAGGATGGGCAGGAAGTGCAGCCAGTAAACAGTGAACGGGAGAGAATTAGAGATAAGGGATGGGAGTGAGAGAAAGTTAAATCTAGCGCAACTGAAGCTGTGTGGGTGGGGGGTCGCTGATGAGTACCTTGGGACCGTCAGGTAGAAGGAATAGAGGGATGGTGTAGCGGGGGTGTGGCCTTGATGGCGTGACGCAAGGGTGGGAGGGACAGACCTCGGACCATTACGCCGCCGATGTATGGTACCGCTGGGAGCAGACGCGGACAAAGTTTCGTCCTTCCCGAGACCCTCGTCCACAGGACTAGCGTCCTGCCTTCCGTCCGCCCCCGACCGCCGCCGACCCTCGACCCACCTATCTGGCACACGCGCGGGGTGGGCGTGCGCGCGTGTGTGTGTGTGTGTGGTGGCCTCTTGTCGCCCGTCCGCTGTGACTGGCCACCGGCCGGTAAATACAGAGCACATCCATCTTCTTTCCCCTCCTGCTGTACACTGCCTACAACAACATTTCATCCTGTCCGGAGCACGTCTTGTCTCTCCATTACCTGAACTGAGATCGCACCACGAAGTGAAGAGGGCTAAGAATTGACTGGTGTTGCGTTTCCTCACCCTAGATCAGTTATACTTATTTGGTTTTCGCACGGTGATTAACGGAGATATTCACCTACCCCATTTGGGTAGGGGAGGTGTGGCAAATATTAAGGAAATGCATCAGCATTAACAAGGAATATGGATAGGAAACCATTCAGCATCTATAGGTATCGAACTAGCGGTCTAATGATTATCACGTTAACCACGTGTTTTTAAGGAGACGATACAGTCAAAATTTGCGAATAAAAACTCTTTCTACCTTGGAGATCATTACAGTAATTAAAATTTTGCAACGGAAGAATAGAATAACGATATCCGTAAGGATTTCACGCCTGCAGGATATAAAAAGTATAAATTAACAAACACACGTGGCAGTAATGAATTCAACTTTTATTGGTACCATTATTATTTAAACGCAAATTATTTATTTATGTACATTCCGTTGGAAATTGTCTCCCCGTGGTGGCTTCAGGATATGTAACAAGTGGAAATACATAGTACAACGTATCAGAAATACACATGCATATAATACAAAAACAGTAACAAAGTAAAACGTATCATAGGTTGAGAGAAAAATAAAATACATTAAGAATTTATACATTATTATCGTACGAGCACTACTTCCAGTTCAGGATACAAATATAGAATACAAATTAATCATCATACCTGAATTGGTTAACTCAACATTAATCGAAAAATTACAACAAATTTCCTTATAACATTCATACCTAACTCTCATATAAACATACGTACGTATATAACTACTTGCAAATAAATCTTAAGTAAGTATAATCACTTTTTACCACAGGCATATTTTAAGTGTTCTTTAATTTCGTTTAAAGTGTAAAAGAGTTTTCATGGAATATTTATTTTATTTTGGTATAGAATATTTTATATATGGGCTATCGAAGATGGTGGATGGGAATTAGAAAGAACAGTCAGTAACTTTAAGTGGACTACCATTTTAATACTGCACAATAATGTGTTAGTTCTGTTATATATATATATATATATATATATATATATATATATAAAATCTTGTGTTATAGTTGTAAATGCCATTGTTTGTTATAAAATTAGTTTTTTTTTTATGAACGGCGGAAGTCTAAACTTGAGTTTCTCGTGGCCATCGCAGCACTTGCACTTCCTATCCATCCTTCTACGAAGACTATGAAAATAATAATAAAAAGTCGAAAACTTAGCTAGGCTAAAAAATAAAATTAATGACTTGCAAATTCTGCTATACTAGCTAATACATTAAGGGAAAACGCAGGATATTGTGTTATACTGATTAAAAATTTTCAGTTCAGTGTTTGCATACTGCAATATTATTCTTAATTCTTTCTAGCACACATATGAATGGAATTTCAGGCCTTGCAATGATCAAATTTTTTGTTTGGAACTGTACCACCACCAGGATTAACATCATGTCATATGTCAGGGCCAATAAAAATGTGTTTGTGTGAGATGTTATTTGCAGCAGCTTTTTATGCGACTACGAAATATAGTCTTAACAACGACTGGGGTGTCCCATCACGTAATGTAAGGGGCTTGCCATACTGGAAGCTCTTTTCTTCTGTGTGCAGTGTACATCATTAAATCCACTTTATACAACGTCCAGTATACCGGATGTTCACGAGAAAATGATAATAAACACCAGAGTAGGGTAGATAAATACAAATGGAGAATATTTCATTAAACAACCAATAGTCTAACGTCCATAGTTAACCCGCTAATGGCAGTGGCAATGCGCAGGGGCGGGTAGGCAATCACAATAACTAGGCTACGTGCAGTACAACGAAATGACACTTTATTTACACATTTGGGCTGAAGGCATGGCGACAGAGTGTCTATTCGATGTCTCTGTTCAAACTGTCCGCCGCCGTCGGCCACACAGGCGGTGCAGCGCTGAAGCATGTTGCGACGCACATGCGTAAAGGTTTCCTGAGTAATGAGCTCATCCCTCGTGTCGTGTGGCATACACCATCGATTTTATGTGGCCCCACAGCCAGAAGTCAGGTGAGCGTGGTGGCCATGCTGTGGGGCCTCCCCTGCCCATCCACCGGTTGGGGAAGTGCATGTCGAGGTGCCGGCGAACCGAAATAGCGAAATGAGGCGGGGACCCGTCCTGCTGAAACCACATCGCCTCACGAGCATCTAAAGGAACTTCCTCCAAGTAATTCCGCTAACACATCCTGCAGGACCTGTAGATACGTAGCACCTCCGAGACTGCGAACGTGCGGTACTGAGCGGTGTTATTAGGCACGCAGGCCTGCGCACAGGTTGATTTAAAACCTTGACCCACAGGAAGTTAGTGTTACGTACATGCATAACTGCATGCACAAATATACAACACGCAGTACGATAGATAGAAAAGGGGGCGAGGGACAGAGAGATATTTAAATGGACATGGGTACTACTTTCACAGAAAGTTTGAGACTTCCCCTCGTTCTGTAAACAAGAAGTCTACGCCTGTGTCATCGTGACTGAAAGCGTTAACGAACGGTCAGAAACACCGACGTGCACTGTCTTTTACGTCAAGAAGCGCAGCTATGACATGCTCCACTGGCCTTAGGTAGGACCCGTGTTCGATTCCCGGTCCGACCATCCTGACGTCTGTTTTCCGTATTTTCCCGAAGTCGTTCTGGGCGAATGCTCAGATGGCTGCTTCATACAGACTGCTGTCTGAGCAACTTGCTCCGTCTTCAACGATCCTCGCTGTCGACGAGACGTTAAGACCGGCATGTCTACATTATACGTAAAAAAAAATCGGCTAGGAAAAAAAAGGACGTGTTTTCACCGAGCTCCTCTATTTATAAGCTTCCTTAAGTTAACCCGTCGCGAGCAATAAAATAAATTTATTTTTTTTACTAAAGGCCTGGCTACAATAGCGTTGACGCTACAGTAACGCGTTACAATAAGTCGTGAATCCGTGAACAGTAATGGATCTGGCTACATTCGACGTTAAACGTTGTCAACGACGCTAAACGTCAAACGCAACGCATTAAAAGTTGACCAACCTTCAAGTCTTTGCTTTTAACGTTTAACTCCAACCAATCAAAATTCAAGATGTCTCAAACAAGCTAGAAAAAAAAATAGTCCAGACGTTTGGAAATAGATGGCACCAACATCGCCATACTTTTTTATTCTGTTAATGTTATACTAAATTGGTTTACAGATAACGCAAAACGCTTTTAGAAATAATTTAGCGTAACTATGAAGTCTGAGGAATCAGTTTTTTTTACAAAAGGAATTTTTTAAATTACAAACACAACTTAAAATATTCTTATAAATACATCTACCTCCTTTTTATTTTTATACCCGTAAATTGTAGATATTCTTGTTTTCTTATGATAACGTTTTAACTTTTAGCGTCAAGTTGGTCGTAGATGAGGCTTAAGTATTAATTTGCTACAGATGTTTTGCGACTAAAGGTTGAAGCCTACTTTTCGTTACTAGTTTCAGTGTAAAGATACACCTTGTTAGTGCAGTAAATTGGGATGGGAGTGGCATTTACATTGCTTCTTTTTTCATTTTTCTTCGATCACGTAATAAATACTTCAAAAATGGTAACATTACTGAAGCCTTTGCGAAAAGCATTGTGAAGGGTTTCAGTCGCCCCTGAAACCCCCAATTAACAATAACTGGTGTAAAACCCACTTGCAAAATTATTGCATCAGTTTGCGAGAGCTGCCTGCCTTTAGAAACCTATAAGACAATTCTTGAAACGAAAAAAAAAAAAACAACAGGTTACGTGAGTATATCACTAACTTCGATGTGCTTGAAAGCTCGTCTCCCAGACACTTATTTAATTTGGGTAACGTTAGGAATTGGGTGTCTTTTCAAAAATAATAAAAATTATTTTCCTTATAATTTAAAAAAAAATACTTAATATGCTTTTTCTAATACGTACCACTTACTTTAAGTTAAAAAAAAAAGTAAGATATAGTGCACAGTTACACTCATATCGATTAAAACTTATTCCCGTTTAGCTAAAGAACGTAGCAGTAAACTTGCACACGTACTTATCTACATAAAAGATTGCTCTGGCTAATCTCTCATTTTATATGGAGATAATATTTATTGAAAGGATATTATATATGTAACAAGATAATTTAATTAAATCTTATATTGAGTATGGAAACGGGAGATTTCAGAGGTAATGATAGCATTCGTTTTTAATTTATTGGAAGTACCTAACACGTTAAATAGTGGCATGCAGGAGTAAGGATTTGAATTGGATTGGAAAGGACTCATTAATGTCCCCCGGTGTTATACCTGAAGGCTTATCAGGGGACGGTTTATAAACTAACTTATAACATAAATTGACACCCATGCATTACTTAGGATTCGAACCCAGAACCTCCCGCACCCCAGACCAGCGGCGCACCAGCCGACTGCTTTACGGGAGGTCAGGAATATCATCTTCAGCCTCGGTAGCGATAAGAGGTGTCTCGGTAATCAGCGGAGTTATTTAAAACACTGCTTCGCTGAAACACGTGTCATAGGCGGCTGGAAATTGTAAATATGCCGTAAAGGGCAACGGGGTCTTGAGAGCCGAAGAGGGTGAAGCGAGGCATGGAGCAGCGCCGTAATGCATGGGCGGGGGACACGGGAGATCCCCGAGAAAACCCACCGAACAGCGAAAATAATCCGAGTGACCCCGCCGGGAATCGAGCCCGGTTTTCCTTGAGGGTAGGCGAGTAGTCACATTAACTACACCACCACGGCCCCGTCTTATTTAAGTTTTGCGTCTTCCAGTTCCCTGCAGAGGTACAAAGCGACGTGACCTCGTGATTGTACTGGAATACAAGTCACTTGATTTCCTACTAGATAACNTTTTTTTTTTTTTTTGTGGCATGCCGGGGTTAAGACTCGAACTGCCGCCAATCGCATCTCCTCACCACACAAGCGCGAGGCTTTAGCTATAACGTGCTGATTAAACTGTCGAAATTTTCACTGACATTTTTAAGGAAATTCACGATTAATATACTGACACGTAGTCCGTAATGGCGAAAATCTGTATTTCTCCGTATTACCAACAGATCAGGGTGGGACGAAGATTTCCAGAGAATATACTAAGCGTTATTTGACGCTGTGACCAGAAAGTTATCGTCTTGCGGTGGTTAACGAATTCATGACGCTTGTAATTATTGTGAAGCATCGAAGAGTAGCACGAAAAAACACATTAAACACACAGAAACACTTAAAATTTCCTAACACTGCCAGAACCTTAAAATAATAAAAATTATTGCATTAAGGAATTTTTTACTTTTGCTTGATTTAATGAATAGTTACAGTACTGAAAATATATTCATTTTGTCCATCTTCAAATACCACTTCTTAAAAAACCACTAAAACATTTTTTATTTAATGTTTTTTATACAATTAAACTCTCACATAACGAAAACAGAACTTTAGTTTTCGTAATCCCACTTAATAAAAAAGAAACACAGAAAAATCAACTATAGAATTAAAGGAAAAGTACATGACGGAAAAAAAAACTAACTGAAAGTGCGTTACAGAGAAAACGGAGTGTCCGTACTTTTACAAAGCTTTTTGGATAACTTTTACCAGTAATTTTTCGTAGATTGTCAGAAAAGTTTTTGTAATATTGCGGATGCCTTTTTTTTTTTTTTTTGTGAAATATCTTAGCGTCTTATTATTTGACGTAGCCAAAAAAAATTATTTTATATTTTGAAAATATAACATTCATAATAATGTTTTTTTTTGCGGAAAGGTAATAAATTTAAATTTTTTTTGTTCCAATTTCAAAAATTTCTTTCTACACAAAGTTCGGCTTCACTTAAAGTTTTTATTGAAGTCGCAGGAGTCTCACGTTCAAATTTATTTGAAATCCGAAACATGCTTCACTTAAGGTGAGACATTAACTTAGAGCTGTTTGACTTTGAATTTTATCTCAACGGTTGAAATTGAAATACGGGCGAACAACATAACGAATTTCCAATAAATTTTCTTTACGACACGCTAGTAACATAAACAATAATTTCCATCTTTAGCGTAGTAGGGTAACATTTAAATTTTGGTAAAATTTTAAATTTTGTACTTAAAAATATATATATTTAAAAGTCCTTTAATTGGCTTTACTTTTAAAAATCATTTCCCCCCCCCCTCCAACCTAAATTATGCAGTATATTTTTCATGATATTGTCTCATATTACACCACGTCTTACCCGGTCGGAACTCCTCAAACCGGAAGTGGGTGAGCTGCCAGCTGCACTACGGAGGTCAGTCCCAAAGCTCTGATGTCTGCAATTAATGTATATTTTAAAAATACTTTTCGGTAAAGTACTGTTCAATGTATATTTAAATAATTTTTATCATATATCTCTGGTGGTTACAATTTTATGTCAGAATCAGGTTTGTGAGACTAAGTTCAGAATTATTAATATTCTTACAAGACGCCTGAGGGGCGTATCAGAGTTCATGAGGGACGTAGGTCTTAATAAAAATAAAATAACTAAATCTGATTTTAATTTATTCACACTGCTATTATTTACAGCAATTATCTATCTCCACTGTTTCTCTTTTTATTTCTCAATAAGCGCAGCATTAATGTCTACCTCAACTTAAAATTAAAGTCCTTCTCTATGTCTCTGTTTGGTTAGAGCCAATTAACTCACTCTCATCATTAACACATGTTAAGTTTGGCTGTTGTGATAATTTTTAATGTCTTTCACTTACGCATTCCATCCAATAGTCCAGTCTGCTAGCCACACCCTTCACTGCGCCGATGATCGCAGTAGCAAATTGTCTTCCCACTGGTCACTTCCGGCGCCACTCATTGCTCTTCTGGCTTGTCGTCTATCGCGTAAGGCCGCACAATCTCCCAAACTCCGGAATCTCATAAAAACTCCCGGTTCGGAGGCTCGTGCGCTCTTATACTATCGCTGGCTTTGATCTGGAAGGTTCGCCGCTCCCCGAGTCACGCTCACAGGAACAAGGTCATTAACCTGAACTTTATTCATATAAGAGCAGGAATTTAATCTGCCGAAGGTCAGGAGCACGCAAGCCGCAAAAGGCTTATCGCGGGGAAACATGCGGTGGCAAGCCTGTATACGCAGTTCTTTGTCTTCGCCGCCCGCTCTCGGGTTACATGCACTTGGGTTCGACCCGAACAGACTCTGCAACTTCCGGACCTTCGTAGAGTGCGAGTCAGTCCATATAGACAACCTTCGGCTTCGCCCGAGAGCCTTGACGACAAATCCGAAATACCATATAATTGATCTTATTCAGAATTATGTAGAGGCCTTCCCAACATTTCTGTAGCTTCAGGCAGTGCCCTTTTCACCGCTGTGGGTTTTACAGCCACGCCAATTGTCCTTCTTAAAATACCTCGCCCGACATCCTCCTATCACACTGCATCTTCATCCTGTCACTATTTATTCTGAGGTGCTGTCGAGCAAAATCATGAATGCCAACTAGTATGTTATGTAATTCGCTGGCATAATCAAGAATTGCAGCTTCCTCTTCTGTCGGTCGGCCAAACAGCAGGTCACTAGGAAGGGATATCACTCATCTAAACAACATCCTTGATGGTGTTACCCTTGTGGACTCGTGAACTGCCGAGCGGTATGCAAGGAGAAACAATGGCATCATTGAGTCTGAGTCCTTTTGGTTGTCTGCCATAAATATCGACAGGTACTGCTCAAGAGTGCGGTTAAGCATCTCTACCATTCCATCCGACTGAGGGTGTAAGGCTGTAGTCCTAGTTTTTTTCATACCTAGAAGTTTTGTTACCTCCTGGAACACCGCAACTTCAAAGTTTCTTCCCTGATCGGAATGGAGTTCTATAGTGGCACCCCAAATCTCGGGAACACAATATGCTCTACGAGTGCAAAAACTAAAGTACATGCTTTCTGGTTCGGGAGGGGAATAACCTCAGGCCACTTAGTAAAGTAATCTTGGGCCACCAGTAGATATCGATTACCTCTTTCTGTGACAGGCAAGGGACCCATAATATCTACAGCCATCCTCTCTAATGGGGCTCCAACATTTTATTTATGGCGGTGAACTTGTCACCTCGTCCTTGGGCCCTTCCTCGCAGTGCAGATGTCGCACATTCGACACCACTTCTCAACATCCTTCCGACAATGAAACCAGTAGAATTTCAGTCTAACTCTGTCAAGGGTCTTATTAACACCAAAGTGCTCACTGGCTGCCATATTATGCAGTTCGTTAAAACTTAGGGTACTCTGCATTCTGTAAAGACCAACTGTAAGTGTGTGTGTTTGCCAAAACACTTTCCCAGTTTCTGTAAAGTATGCCATTCTTCAGTACGAGGAATTCCATTGTGCCCAGTATGCTTTGACTGCTGCGCTCAGACTAAAGATATCTTCTCATTTTGTCTGACAGCCAGCTTCTTTCAATTATAGTAGTGGCTGCATAGTGGGATCATTCAGCTCATCTTTCCTAATTTCCTCATCACTCCAGGTAGGTGGCCCATACAAGAAAGAGAACCTTGAATTCTTGTCCTCTGTACCTTCAGCGATTCGCCACTCTTGTCTTCCTGGTGTTCACAATGACGACAGAATGGCTCACATGGCCTCCTAGAAAGTGCATCTGATTGCTATAAGGTTACAATATCTGTGCTGTACTTCAAAGTCATATTATTGAAGATGCTGTATCCAATGGGCTATTTGACCTTCGGGGCTCTTAAAATTTAATAGCCAGCATAATGAAGCATGGTTGATTAATAGAATAAAATGCCTGCGATAATGGTAGGGGTGGAAGTGTGAAATTGCCTTCACCATGGCCAGAAGCTCCCTTCATGTGACACAGTAATTTCTCTCAGGCTTATGCAATACCTTACTGTAGTATTCTAGTGGTCTTTCCTTTCTATCCTTAACCTGAGATAAACCAAGCTCCAATGCCTACATTACTAGCATCATTGTCCAAAATGAACACGTCCTCAATTTTTGGAAACCCAGGACTGGTGGAGATATCAGAATTTCCTTTGGCACACTAAATCATCTTCACACTCATTGGTAAAATTAAATTTCCTTTTCGCCTCAGTCAGTTTATGTTGTGGTTTGGCGGTCGACGCGAACCCAGATACAAATCGACAGTAATAGACACACAATCTCCAAAAACTCTGCACTTCAGTTTTGTCAGTTGGTGTCGGCCAATTCCTTATCGCTTTGGTCTTCTCGGGGTCTGTTTCAATTCCATGGGCCGACAGTACATGTCCAAAGAAATGTATTTTCTTTTGGAAAAGGTGGCACTTCTGAGGAATTCGTGTCAAGTTGGCTGCGGCCACTTTCTAGAATACAGAGTCTACGCATGATAGGTGCTCTTCAAATGTTCTCCCTGTCACAACAATTTCTTCTAGGTAATCCTGACAGATATTTCAATGGAGGATTTTTCCATCAGGCATTCGAAGGTGGCAGGGACATTGCACATCCCAAAATGCATAACTTTTAACTGCCAGATTCCTTTCCCTTGGACACAAAATGCAGTCTTCTCTTGGTTCTCTGGGGCCCCCTTGCACTGCTAGTACCTACTCTTCATGCCCAAAGTGAAAAACCATTGCGAACCTGCTAGGCTGTTCAATGTGTCATTTATCCTTAGAAGTGGATAAGAGTCTTTCTTTGCCACATTATTAATCTACACAAAATCTCAGAGAGTCATCTTTCTTCTTAAAAAGTACAGTGGATGGCGACCATGGACTAACTGATTGTTCTATCACATCTAACTCCCTGATTTCCTTCAGAATTCTCTCAAATGCCTCATGCGAAAATAGTGGCAGTCGTCTTATTTTCTGCTTTATGGGCCTGGCATATCCTCTATCAATGTGGTTGCAGTTTATATTAGTCCTTCCTAGGTCATTTGGTCGACATGAGAAGGCATCCCTTTTTCTCTAATTCAGAGACAGCCTTCTCCTGGCACATGTTAAGATTTTCTCTTGTTTGTACCAGTAGTTCCCCCAGTACTCCTGGTAGAGAACATTCTATTTGATTGACTTTATAATATTCTAGAACATTTGGAAGTACCTGTGTGACCTGCTTGCAAAAGCCTAACATGGCCCCCTCCTCAAGATGAATGGCACTATCGGACAAATTTATCATTCTAACTGTAATACTGTTAGAATTAGAAGAGATCAAAGTCCTTGCTACAATGACTTTACCTGGCAGGATTCCAACCATCTCTGCTGGCTCAATTCGACACAAATATCTGACAAATTTTCCTTGACATCTACTTGTTATAACCATTTCACTAGAAGCTGGCAACACAGTGGGTTGGCAACAAATTACTGAGCAACTAATTTGGGAAGAAAAATAATGCTCTGTTGACACCACCTATTCTGTATTGCCTACCTGTAGTACACCAATTATATTATCGATACAGCACTCCAGCCTACATAGTACATCAAGCCCCAAAATATATACATCCTCTACTTCTGCTATGTAAACATCGTGCTCTATGCTAAGGTCACCAAGCTACAACATCACTTTCCTCTTACGTCTAACTGGTTTGATCTCACCTGTTGCTGTAATCAAATAGCATCGTTCTATACTGTCGTCGGGCGATCCCTGGAGGGAAGGTCCGAGGATGTCTGATATTACTAGTGTTATGGTCGCCCCAGTGTCGATGACCATCTGGCAAGGAACATCATTCAGGCTCTCCTCTACCAGTATTGCATCCCAATCCTGTTTTACCAACTGTACAAGTAAGAACATTGGAGCCTTACCTCCAGCAATCACCGACCTCTCCCCCCTCCCCTCCAATAACGGAGTTAAAAAATTCTCCGAATGTGCTATATTCTCACCTGTATCTTGCTGCATCTTTTCCCACTGCTGCTTCTGCTGTTTCTGCCGCTGTTGTGGGAAGTAAGCTCTCAGGTGCCCCAACTGCCCACATGACTAACACTCAGGTGATTTAGGTGGGCGGGCGGCGAAGCTCTCTAGAACGGACCCTGGAAGCGATGTCCCTCATAAACGTCTGCATTTTCTTCAGTGTATTCTTGATGCTCTCGTCGTCTTCGTTCAGCATCACTGCCCGTACCGGATATCGGGGTACGGCAACCTGTCTTGCTGATTCCACCACCAGCGCTCGGGCCAGGGTGTCCTGCATGTTGTGAGGTGGAGCCAGATGTTCTGCTTGCCGTACATCTGTGTCGGCGATGGCATCGATGAAAAAGCCTCCTCGGGGCACTCTTCCAGACATAGGTGGAAAAGTCGCACAATGTCTTGCCCTAGCTCCCGTAGTTTCCCTCCTGGTCGCTGGGTGCGGCTTCGCAGTTGGGCATGATGGGCATGTCGCAGGTATCGGTCGCCAAAACGTAGCTTCAAGGCCGATACCAGTGTGGAGTACTCCATTCAATGTCGCTCTGGCAGAGATTGAAGTATGCTGAGTGCAGGGTCTCTCATAACTGCGGCGATGTAGAAAGCCCGCTTTTCGGCTGACCAGTCATTCAGGGTGGCGACTATTTGAAACTGGTCTTGGTACTCCCGTCATGAAGTCTGGCCATCGTAAGGGGGTGGTCTTGATTGCGACCCCCTTCCCCACTCCTGGTTGCGCGACAACTATGCCGCAGACCTGTTGGCTATCCTCATAGGTTGCTGTATTTGTTACGACTTGAACTGATTCATCACTTACCTCGGGTGCCGGTGTGATGATAGTAGAACTTCGCTGCTGAAGGAATTCCTGCCATTCCTCTCATCGCACTCATTTCGTTCTCAACACTGTCCATCCTCCCACTGGCACTGTCCATTCTTTCATTTACACAGTCAATTTTCTCGTCCACACTGTCAATTATTGTATTCACTAACTCACTAATGCCTTCTATTTTTCTGTCTACATGATCTATTTTCTTGTGTGCATTGTCATAGACAGTGTTTACAGTTTCAGTCACGTTATCTTTCACGCTATTAATTTGGGCATTTACAGCTTTGTTCGCACTACTAATTTTGCTATCAAGGCTACTAACACTTGCGCTCACTTGTCTACTCAGTCCCTCAATTAATGCTCGCAGTAATTCCAGTTCTGCAGAAATTTTTCTAGTTAACATTCACTGCAATGGTTGTAAAATACAGTCTTAGTTTGGTGGTCTACAACTGTTAAAAATAGATTAATTTCTTTAAATATCACTAATTACTTGCCTACTGTTGAACTTCATTTACAATTTAATGCTTCCATCCCACTTCTGACACCAGTGATACAAGACGCCTGAAGGTAGTATCCGAGTTTATGAGGGACGGAGGTTTTAATAAAAATAAAGTAACTAAATCTGATTTTATTTTATTCACACTGATATTATTTACAGCAATGATCTTCCTATCTCCACTGTTTCTCTTTTTATTTCTCAATGAGCGCAGTATTTAATGTCTATCTCAACTTAAAATTAAAGTCTTTCTCTTTATCTGTGGTTGGTTTTAGTAAATTAACTCACACTCATAATTAACATGTGTTCAGTCTGGCTGTTGCCATAATTTGAAATGTCTTTCACTAACGCATCAAGCACAATAGTCCAACCTGCTAGTCGCACTCTTCACTACACCAATGCTTGCAGTCGCAAATTTTCCTCCCGATAGTCACTTCCAGCCCCACTCGTTGCTCTTCTGTCTCTTCAACTATCGCTTAATGCCGCACAATCTTCCAAACTTCCGGTGCTCATAAAAACTCCCGGCTCGGAGGCTCATGCGCTTTTATACTATCGCTGGCCTTGATCTGGAAGGTTCGCCGCACCCTGAGTCACGCTAAGAGAAACTGGGCCATTAACCAGAACGTTCTTCAGATAAACGCAGAAATTCAATCTGCTGAAGGTCAGGAGCACGCGAGCCGCAAAAGGGTTATCGCGGCACCATTCACGGCGGCAAGCCTGTGAAAGCTGTTCTTTGCCTTCGCGCCCGCTCTTGGGTTACATGCGTAACCTTCACACATTTCCACTCTCGTAAGCGATGCGAAGCAGCGAGTGCCTAACAATATTGTTTACATTTAGAAGTGCTGCTTGCTGGACTATAAGACCTTTAAAAAAATTGTACGTATGCAGACAGTGTTTCCTAAATAAAAAATGTGAAAAAATATTTTGTAGACAAACTGAGATGGACCCCTTTTTATATACCGGCATTGGATGTGTACTTCATAAAATTGCATCTTACAAAGGAAAATGTATAATGTATGCATTATAAATATGAAAATAAATCAGCTCAAACGTATACGCCATTTTTGTTCCTGATGCCCTTTAAAGAGAATAATTAACGTTTTTTAATTCTGTAAAAATAGAATACATATTATCATAGGTATTGTCATTGATTTGCGCCTTCCAATATAATAGTATTACGGTCACTAATAGTGTTAAATTATTAATGGAACAGTTACTCCCGTCTGTTTTTATATTTTTTGTATTTAATGACATTATAAAAGAAGCTCTATATTTTCATGTGCAGTAAACGAAAGATCATTATTTGTGCAATGCCACCTCTTTGAAATATACACTTGATATTTCGAAAGTAAAAAGTTTACACAAATGAGAATACAAAAAAAAAATTATTATAACTTCTATAGTTATATCATTGCTTGGAATTTTGTCTGCGCATCGATGATACATTTCGTAAATTTGGTTTCTCTGGGTGGTATGTAATAACAAGCTTTGGATATACCCATCCAATACGGAGAGAATTTTGACGTGTTCCATGTAACTCTTCATATACAACGCACAAATCACAAATGAAATGGTATTTGGCATTTACTAATTTTAATTTATTTGTTCACAAATTATTTCATATGTGTAGTTTTCTGATAAAAAGAATCGTTGTATAATTGGCTAATATTATTTTCAGATGCCACCTCATCACAAGTATCTTCCAGTTATCCTCTTTTTTCGGCATAAGTAAGCTTTCTTATCACACTGTTTCGTCATTAGAAGTGTTTTTGTGACTTCGTTCAATCTCAGCCTTTTTTTTAATGAAGCCCTTTGATGCTGGAATCTGAATGAATACTTAAGGCATATTTAAATCATGCGTGCGATACAAAATCAGAAATAAGTACTGATATATTGTAGTAAAATCACTGGGAATAAGTTTTAAAAATAAAATTTTAGTAATAATGCAGGAAACACATTCAGCTATTGCTTGAAACGTGCCGGTACTTGTAACTATGTACACTTTTATAGAGTCGACATTATTTAATTTTCTGACTCGGAGCTCCAAAAGTGTTTGGTAACTCAATTTTCAGGCGCGTGTACCAGCAAAAAAAAAAGACATTTCTGTAGGTTCTCCGCTAGCGTGTTTTTTCATCAACACAATCAATTTTCGAGAGCGAAAAGAAAACGAAATTCTGGGAAGTGGAAGAAAGTAGAATCACGTTTATACCAGAGGGAAATTACAAATGTAATCGTATGAGAATTAAAAGGAAATTAACTTTGTAAGGAAATGGAAACGGGGCGGCCGCAAGAAGGGAAACAGATTGACATTCAGCTTTTTTTCTTCTCACCCGCCCAGAAAATAAATATCCCGCTTTTGCTTTCGTTTTGCTATAAACTGGCTTCAGCGATATTTGCTTCCCGTAGAGCTGCTAATAAAAATATTTGATTTCAAAAAGCAAGTTTTGCTGCAAGAAGTTTAACATATTGATATTTAAATACAAACACCCATAAAATGTTATAAGTTAAGCTACAATTTATTTGAAATGTTAAATGTGCCTTATATTTAAATTAAAAAATAAATACTTCGTCAGTAATGAAATAAAGCCAAACTAAAATTATTTTTGAAAGAAAGTGATTTCGCTTAACACTTTATCGGTGATTTTTATGACGTTTATTGACGTGCTTAATTCTACATGCTTGAAAAAGTATCAGATTTGTTAAAGTAAACTGTTTGTCCAAGAGTTAACATTTTTTTTTACGAAGCGCGATTTCTATAATCATTTTCATTATGCGGACTGAATTAAAGCTTCCTCAGGTATATTTAGATATATTAAGGAACTTAGACATTCCTAGGGAAAGAAACTATTAAAGGCTGTTCTCGATAAAGTGAGCACTTTTGATATCAACCTTAAAAAAAATTCACTGTCCTTAACTGCATATATTTTAACGGGCGCACTGAGTGACATGCGCCCAATAAAATTGGTAACGATGGAGGGAAAGTAGTTCCATTTCTTAACGTCGAATTAAAAGTGTTAGGCAAACATCTGTGATAACTTAAATTATTTCTTTCACTTTCTGTTTTTTTAAATACATGAAAGTGTAAGAATTATTAGATTTGTAAAACATTAACTTTTCTAATAATGTCATAGATGAGGCCTATGACAGTGTTAATTTTACATAGGGAGAAATAATACACAACGTTTATACAAGTAGATCTTAAGCAGGGCTTACGAAAGTACTCAGTTTACCGTGAAAAGCCCATAGTTATTTGACACGGAGAATTTTATATCAGTATCGTAGAATGTTAAGGTTCTGTCTGCCTGCAGCAATTTTCTTCGCGTTCGGTCGAGACGTTGAAACTGATAAGCTCTAGGGACGACTATTGCTCACTTAACACTTGCGTCATCGCCTCTACGCACAAGGCGCTCAACTGGCGTGCAGTCTTTCCGTCGGCCACTCGCCTGAACGTGACTTCAAGCGGTGACCCTATATTTTTGCGACACGCTAATCGTGTCCCCCAAGAAAACTCTTAAGTTTCTGTACGCAAAATTTAGCAACTAAAAATTATTCAGGAAACACTTAGTTTTTGGCCATTTTAATGCTAAGTAAAATTAACCCTTGGAGTGGAAATGAGAATTTGAAACACGTCATTGGGCACGGGACGTTTCTTAAATGCTTTTCGTATTCATATACCATTGCAAAATACGAGGGCCGATTCAGAAGTCATGGCAACTATTGTTTATGTCCCGGAAATGACCCAACACAGGAAATGTACTACTTACAGTTGAAAGTGTACAAGTACATGGGGTATGGATGCAAGAATGCCAGCGATGAGGCAGACATCGTCACAGCATTTCGACGAGAGGTGGCGCACATTGACGGATCTCGTGTAGCCGATGGTATTTCCCGTCTGCCTCATCGCTGGCAACGAACCGTGGACAACATCGGAGACTACTTTGAAGGATGTTAAACAGCTCGTACACGTACGATACATACCCACTCGCATGAGTGTATACAGTTTGTACGAGAATATATCAATTAAACGGTGATTTCAAGCAGCCATGTTTGTCTTTGTTCCTTGCCGTACATTCCTGTATTCATACCCCTTGGGATGTCAACTTTAAAACGTACTTGTCGTACACTTTCAACTGTACATAGTACATTTCCTGTGTTGAGTCATTTCCGGGAGATAAACAAAAGTTGCCATGACTTCTGAATCTGCCCTCGTATTTAACCATTTTCAATTAGGATTCTATCAAACCTTTGCAACCCACAACATGCGCCAGCCAGGTGGAGCCTTAAATTTACAATTATATTAGGTTCCCATATAAATGGTCCTTCAGAAATATTTAAAGATTTACGTACATTACTTAAATTGTAAAATTAAAACTATTTCCAAAATAATTTTAAAATAAATTTTTACATGTAGGAAATACAGATAACTTAAAAAAAAAATTAAGACTCGACTTGACAATAAAGTGATAATATTCTTACTTCACTTAAATTACGTTTTGACCAAATTTTTTATGCTTTAAGGAAAACTAATAAATTATATAAAATAAAGGTACTTTGCGAAGTTACACTCAGTAAAGAATAATGCTAAAATCGTTTCCTTGTGTCACCTGTAATTCAAGACGAAGATAATTAATAATGATTTAATGTAAAACATACATATTAAAACGCACGTGGTGTCATATCAGTTTGCCTGTAGAAATGTGCCGGATTTGAATAATTAAAGTCATCAGCACATAAGCGCAGTTTATTTCAAAGTTTTAAACATTACATTTGGTTTAATGCCCTATCACGTTTCTTGGTTAGGCTTTTAGTTTCTATATGTCAAGTATAAATAGTTTTTTTTTTTAACTTTATTTTGTTTTGCCACAAGGTACTGTCATACTGCAATAATAGTGAACTGAAATTCAAAACCCCTTTATTATGTGTCTCAAGAAAGGCATCGTCATTCATTGCATTTTATGTCTGTAAAAGGTTTAGTTAAAATTAAATTGTTTTTGCACAAAAAAAATACGATTTGTGGGTCGCATGCACACACTCGTACACACAATGTCAGTTNCCCCTCAAATTCAAGAACCTAATTACACTGGTCAACACTCAACTTCTTTACGTCTTGAACATTGTCTGTTTCTATTCAATGTGACACGAAATAAGCAAATATGACGTTTAAAACGCTTAGTTTGCTCGCATTACCATGAAAAAGGAGAATTTTACTATATAATATTAATAAAAGTATAAAAAATTTTAGAGAAATATTTAGTTACGAATTTAGCTTGGCAACAACGAGGAAACTACGTTTTATTAAAAGAGAAGCCGTTTCGTCTACACGTGTCCTTTATTGTGCCTATGGAAACCTGGACTGTGAATAGTCTCTTATTTCTCAATAAATTCGCTGTTTTTCGTGGTTAGTTTCAGGGGTAAATAAGTGATATAAGTAACGCAAACTTTGATTTTCAAGGGCGCATTATAAATACGCGAAACCTACATTTTACATTTTAAGTTAATTTGTTATTTGTGTTTATTTGGTTGAAGGCAATGAATTGAGGATAAACTTTCAAGTATTTAAAGACCAAATTCCCGCAAATCAGTGATGCCATGATCAAGGAGGAATCTTTGATGGCTCGCAGATTCGTGAACTGGTTGATGACGAAAACTTTCATAGGGTCATCAAAGGGAATGCGAAAGCAGCTTGGGAAGCCTTCAAATTTGTCGTTAACAATTTCTTGGGAAATCGAAGACCTGAAAATTACGAACTAGTTGTTCTTGAACTTTTGAGAACATGCCAAGTGTTGGGCGGTAATGTCACTGAAGAGCCATTTTCTTCATCGTCATTTTGACTTTTCAGACATTTCAGCAAAGGAAAGGAGGTATCAGGACAAGTGGAACGCACGTATGCTTGCTGACTACAATTTATTGTTGTAATGTGATAACAGATGCCCTACGAGTAGACTACAAAAAAAAAACGCTTGAGTGACTAGGTAAGAGTGTATAGGTCAGAGTTGCACACATGTATACATAAACACATATCTTGAAAAAGAGAGCTAATAAAAAATTCTGACTCAAAATTTTTGTTCATCGACCGCTTTTGGGTCAGAATTAACTATTAATCTGAAGGAAAGAGACAACTTTTGTTGAGCAGTGTTATTTGAAGAGGGAGGGGTCGAAGATGGAGTACGGTAGTGAAATATGCCTATGTGTTAGCAGTAGGTAAATAAAATTACATACGCAAGGCTCGTCAGTCTTTTTTGCAATCCAGAAAATGGATAAGACGTTATTATCAGGCAATAATTTAAATTAAAAATAAAGAAAGGAAAAAGTAGCATTCACCGAAACAGCCAGACGCAAAGTATTCCGGTTTGGGTAAGCAGCATACCAGTGGTTTACCATTATGTCTGCTCAAGGCGTAAGTTAGGTTAACTGAGCTGTAGTTCACGCACTGAATTACTGTTTCTTAACTTGTTTAAGGTGTGATAACTCTTAAGGGCCAGAACTTAGATAACATATTTCTAAATCACTGTTGGAAACAGTCGCTTCATGTCTGTAATTCGAAACCGAAACTTCCGCAACCAACGTTAGTTTTCAGAATTTTTAAATATTTACAGCAGTAATAATGCATTGTATGTTAATTTGCAGTAACCGTGAGCGGAAATAGGTTATTAATTTACAAAGCCTGCAGTGAGAATACCAGTAATCAAATAAAAATGGCAAGTGAGTGCGACGTTTTATCTGTCCGCATAATCATGCTTTCCTGGGTATTATACGTTATCTTGCGCTGCATCAGTATTGGTACGAAGTCCGGTCCTTAATTTGTTTCTAAGCTTAATTTACCTCCAGTGCTGGCTGCGGAACACGAAGCCTTAATGGCGCGCGTCCAAATTCCGTTATCACTCATCGGAGCATTTCCTCGGGTGTCCCGGGAGGAAATGTGTCAATTAGCGAATGCCCGCAGGAGGAAGACGTCGGAAATAAGACGGCTGTTAAAATATTGCCACACTGTCCGGCGCCTGCGGCGAGGCGACAGCGGTGCTGCCAACTGAGGCGGATGTGTTTTCCCAGCGCCCCGACAGTGTTTACCATCGTCCGGCCGATAAGCAAGGCTGTAACTGAAGGAGGGGCGGGGAGAGTACGTGGCACGAGATACACTTAGCACGTCGCCAGCGAGTGATGTGGCGCGGGGAAAAAAGCCACGAAATATTGATTTCCAATTTTCACGCTTAGTATAAACTTTCCGCAGTTTACCAGCCATCTCCAGGCTTCTTATTATATAGCTCTGCCAGGTCTTACGAAAATATAGCGCTGTTTGTTTTTAATTCTCAATATAATATTCTATCGTCTTTAATGTTATTCTTGAGTGGGAAAATGACAAAATATATGCTGAAATGTTTTTTTTCTGTCAAAAGAGAATTATATGAGTTCAAAACCAAAATGTTAACAATATGACTGTTTCATGTCATGGAAGCTAATCGCACTTAAAATTGTTGATTTGTGGCTCTTCCTACTGATTAAACCTTTGATACAGTAATTAATTTTTTTTGGTTTAAGTGAACACGTGTAAAATCATTTAATTATGCAAATACGCGTAGTCTGCAAAATCGTCACTGAATATTCAAATCTGCATGAAATTAAACTTACAAAATATTCTCTCAGCATGTAATGTATTTGGGATATTATTTACAAGTATTTAATGCTGAACAGTTGGTGAACTTGCACTTTAATAGACCAGGGAAATAAATAGAGACAAAATCCAAACTACTTAATATACAGTTGAAACCGAATAAACAACTTGTTTTGCACCTACCAGTTGACTGAGGACAAATAAGCCCTAACGAGATAAAGAACTCCACGTTTTTTTTTCACATGCTTTAAGAAAGCCTAGAACAGCGAGCTCAAGAACAAAAGCTGGGAAGCCTATTAAAGAAGCCACACAGATGATGCACTTTCAAATGAAATTAAAACCTTCGCAAAACCGGCATACATTTTACAAAAACAAATAAGCACACATACATGCTGCAATTAAATGGTTGTTATCTCTAAGTATTTTATGAGAAACAAAACAGATATTGACAAAACAAGTTTTAATTTAAAATGCATGACTACTATTGAATAAAATTTGAATGGAACTGCATATAATTATTTTAATGTTATTTAATCATATAATTATACAGATTGAAACATGGCGCAGTCGGTGCGAGGTCCAAAACCGATGCAGGAGCTTGCAGATTTAGAATGGAAAAGATTCAAAAAAATAATTTAAAATTTCCCTCATTGCTTTGGAGAAACACTTAGCTGAAGAGAAGATAAAAGTGGCACTTTTTCTTCATTATATTGGTAGTACTGCCAGTAATCTTTATAATGTTATGCCAGAAAATAAAAAACACAAAATAGAAGCTGTAATTCAGTACTTTGAAAAGTATTTTGTTGGTAAGGTAAATATTATATTCGAAGGGTATCGCTTCATACAGATAGTGCAGACAAATGGGGAACAATTTCGTGGTTTTTTGAATAGATTTAAAGTTCAGGCAGAAAAATATGAATTTTCTAACACTGGTGATATGATTAGAGGTTCTGTTGCATTTGGTGTAGCGGATGATCCAGTAAGGAAGGATTAACTGCGAGAACCTGATTGCGGAGGACATAACTCTCAGCTCTGAGGTGATGCAGTCTCAGTTTGTATGTGCAGTGCAAGTCTAGAAATGAAAGTAGGCTCAGCCAAATACAAGAACTGGGTACTGATTTGGAACCTACCAGGGTAGATATTTTAAAGCAAAATATAAATATAAATATGCCAGTGTTTGAGAATAGAAAAGAAATGCCATGTAAATGGTGTGGTTATTCACGTATTCAGGGTAAGTGCCCTGCCTAAGGGAAGATCTACAATAAATGTGGGAAGAAGAATCACTTTCAATCTGCGTGTCGCAGTAAAGTTGTTGCAAATTTAGTAGATGAAGAACGTGATGTAGAGCCAGTAATTCTAGAAGTTTATCTCTCGCTAGTAAGTCAGATAATTGTTTTGAAGAAATTAATATACAGTCGGTTAAATTTAGAGTAAAAATTTACACAGGATCCCAGGTGAACTTTTCGTCTACGAAGGACTTGTCAAAAACTGGGAAAATATATTTAGCTTCTACTAAGACAATTATGATAGCTTTCGGAGGTAGAATAATATTACCTCTTGGATCTATTTCAGTTCAGACACATCTGCATGACATCTCCCTAAATTCAGAATATCTGGTTGTCGATTTTCCTACTGAACCAATACTAGGATTAAGAGACGCTAGAAATTTGATGTTAATTCCTAATTCATTACTTGGCGAATATAGTGACGTGTTTGAAGGTCTCGGGGAAATTTCCATTTTCACGTCACATATCTCTAAAACGGGGGGCCGAACCTGTGATTCGACCAACACGTAGGATTCCTGAAATATTAAAAGGCCGGCTTAAGAAAGCATTAGACGACTTAGTCTCAAGAAAAATAATTGAAAAAGTAGATAAACCAACGCAATGGGTTAACAACTTGGTCATAGCCGAAAAAAAAGAATGGTTCCCTCTTAATATGCTTAGATCTAAAGTTTTTCAATTTAGCTATTGAGCGAGAGCGATCATACATTCCATATCAAGAAGATATAAAGAATACACTGCAAGGAAAGAAATTTTATTCCGTTGTGGATATGAAAGAAGGTTTTTATCATGTTCCTCTGGTTGAAGAATCAGCAGATCTTTGCACTTTTGCAACACCATTTGGAAGGTTTAGGTTTCTTCGTTTGCCTTTTGTAATAACCTTTGGTCCAGAAGTTTTCCAGAAAAAATACAACAAGGGCTTTGATGGTATTGTAGGCGTGATTGTAGTATATGGCGATTGGGTTATACGTGCAACGACCTTAGAGGAACTTGATGAGATATTTAGAAAGGTAAAACAAAGGGCTCGAACTTGGGGAATTAAGTTCAACAGAGAAAAATTCAGTTTCGGAAAAAAATCGGTCAAATACAGGGTCTTTATATTTTCAGAAAAGGAAGGTTCCATGGATCCAAAACATAGTTATGTAAGTCTTAGTATGCCAGAACCAAAAAAATGTGACTGAAGTTCAAATTATTTTAGGTTTATGTAGCTATTTGAGTCAGTTTATATTCCAAATCTTGCTGATCTTACTGCAGCACTAAGAAAATTAATTCGGAAAGATGCAGAGTGGATTTGGGGTGAAGAATACATGGACAGTATAAAGAAAAGAAAAAATATTATTAAGAATTCTCCAGTACTTGGATTGTTTCATCCTAATAAACTATTAACCATGTATGCTGATGCTAGCAACAATGGAATAGGATGTGTATTACTACAGAATGGGAGACCAATTGCATCTGAGTCAAAACGTTTGACGGAGACTGAAAAAAAAAACGCGCAAATAGAAAAAGGATGTTGGCTGTTTACTTTGGTTGTAAAAAATTTCACTCGTTTGTATATGGAACTAAAATAGAAATATATGCAGACCATAAACCACTTGTTTCAATCTTTAAAAAAGAACTTTCTCAAGCAACAACACGCTTGCAAAGATTCCTCCTTGGATTATTGAGGCGCGACATAAATTTGAAGTTTGTGGAGGGCAAAAGTAATCTCATTGCAGACTCATTATCCAGACTTTGCCTTCACACAATGCAGCCGTCTACTGAGGATCAAGTAATTATTATACACGAGATTTATCTTGATCCTGAAGATACATTGGAAGTGACTGATTCTAGATTTAAGGAAATTCATGAAGAAACATCTAACGACTCTACTCTAGGATTGGTTTTGAAATCATTTGAACAGGGATGGTAGAATTCAAACATGGCTAACATTAGATTTCAGCGGCCTTTTTAATTGAGAAATGTCATTTTGTGCTCAAAAGGTATAATATATATTTTTTTAAGAGTTGTAATTCCCCCAAAGTTACAGCCAGACATTTTGCAAAAATTACATGCAGGACATACCGGGATAGAGAAAACTAAGGCGAAGGCAAGACAAACCATATACTGGCCAGATATGAATCAACATATAGAAAATTTCGTCAAAGCCTGTTCATCATGTCAGACACACCAAGTAAGTTAACCAAAAGAACATTTGATGCCACATGAAATTCCAAATTTGCCATTTGATAAGTTTGGAATTGATATAGCTGATGTTCAAGGTAAATATTACCTTGTTGTGATGGATTATTTCAAAGTGGTTGGAGTTTTTACCACTAAGGTCTAAAACTGCATATTCAGTTATAGTTTCTTTGGAATGTTTGTTCTCTCAGCGCGAGCTTACAAAAACTCTAGTATCAGATAACGTGCCCTTTAATAGTGAAATATTTAGGACATTTGCCAAGGAACTTGACATTGAATTGAAATTTATCAGCCCTGGGCATTCCCAATCTAATGGATTGTCAGAAAAAGGAGTCGGAATCATAAGGAAAATACTGAAAAAAATTAATTATGACTTTAACAAATTATTATATGCCTTATTGGAAAATAGAAATTCGCCAGTTATAGAATTGGGTGCATCTCCAGCCCAGCTACTTTTCAAAAGGAGATTGAGAACACTAGTTCCTTCGATATCTAAAAAAATTGGTGCCAGAAATTCCTAGTAGAGTGATGGAGAAGATACAGAACAGCCAGACTAAGCAAAAACGATTTTATGACAAGACAGCTGTCAAGAAAAGAGGGAAGAAAATGCGGCCAGGTGAAGGAGGGTCCAGTGTGGCATCGCAAGGTGCTGCTTGGTCCAGCTGATGTCCCACGCAGCTTCCTCGTTTGGGACGAGAGCGGGAGAGTGCTGATACAGAACGGCAAGTACATCAGATCTGCCACAACCTCCAACACTCGGCAGGAAGCCACGTCGCCATATGTTGTCGAGTTCAAGACCGAGGAGGATTGCAAGACCTCCGACAAGACTAAATTTATGATTATAAAAAAAGGGACATGTATTTATATGGTTGTTATGTCCGTGTATTTCATGAGAAACAAAACAGATATTGACAAAACAATATTGAATTTAAATGTATGGCTACCATTGAATAAAGTTTTAATGAACTGCATATAATCATTTTAATGTTATTTTTATCGAAAAGGAGTCGGTAAAAGTTTGTGGGCGGGGGGTCAATTTGATAAAATATAAATATGTGAAGTAAGTCACGTGATTTTTGTTTAAGCATGTGTAGTCTATGTATGTGTGTGTTTTTATAGATTTAAATACAACGAACATAGCCCAACTTGGATGGCACTCTCTTCGGCTAGCTATTATTAGCAATATCAAAAACAAAGATAGAAGACAAGTTCACAAAACCAAAGTGCTGAACAAAAAAAAAATGTTAATTTCCTCCTCCCCCCCCCCCCNTCCTCCAGCGTTACCAATATCCACTCGGCACTCTTCCTTGTACTCAAAAGTGTATTGAAAAGTAAGATACATTTTTGGATTCAGGAAGACTATTTGTTTTAGTGTGTGTATTATTTTTGTTTAACTTCCACGGTTAACTTAAACCCTTCTTCTCTTTTCACAGCTCCCTCGTAAATATCTGGGCTGTGGTACGAAAATTAAGAAAACGGATATTTCCATAATTTTCACGTCGTTAGAAATACAGGCATAAGGTTACTTACTACATTTTGAATTATCCCTTTATTTTTCCTTCTAGATAATAATTTGCTTCTAAAAGCGTGTCGCCGTATTTTTATATTAAACTTTTGAACCTTACAGAATCTCTATAAATTGCATCCTTCGTATTGCAACTTCAGATGATACATGCAAAATAGAAACAGGAGTGACAAAACCTTTACATTTTAAGGAAGAGAAGTTATAAGTTTATATTTGTTTATAAGTAGGAGACTGTAAGGGGTATAACTTTTTGGACACACTTCTTGTTTATTTCAGTGTTTCTTCACAATCCAGAGAAGTAACATTAAGCAGTTAATAGAACTTTATTATCTGCTTCCTTTCTCCAAACTTTTCCATTTTTCTAACATTTGTTTGCCATTCAAAAACAGAGGTTATCAATTTGCTCTTGTTATTGATCAAAAATTTTGCAAGTAGACGATGGAATCTGTACTGAATGTATCTTCGTGCCATCCACAAACCGGTTTCAAGAACTGGGTTAGTCCTTGCCATCGACCATCTATTAATTTATTCTTAAAATTACCGAGTAAAGTGCAAGAGTGGTGTAACTGACATACTTCAGACATTACCACCTGCCTACTATTTAGGTCCAGTGTTGACATACTGCTACAACTTTCTATCCCTTGGCTGCAACGCTAAGTTGCCACGTGTAAGTACTCTGTCATAATCTTGAAAGTATACCTGCCTGCAAAAGCATTTCAGATACAGGGTAGTATATCGCATGCAGCCAATCAGCCTTCGAAACATTATGTTACCAGGCCACGTGTAATAAGGGTAAGCTCTACATGCCATTACTAGAGACCTGAAAAATTCGCGAGTTCAATGACCTGCAGGCTAGACTGCGCAGTCGTAATTACAAATATACCAATACTAACTGCGCATCGGTTGTCTGATTTCACAGTGGAAGGCGACGATTAAGCCAGCGTTCTCCAGGAGGTGTCAAACACCGCGTGGACCAATGGATAAAGTTATATAAACACAAGCGTTTTGAATTTCAGCTTGTCTCAAAATAAATCCACGAATTCTTCAGGAATCTAGCCATTACATAAGGTAACTATTTTGTAGTTCAACAAAATTTGGAGGTACAGTGATGATTACTAGCCCCTATCCTACATTTACCGAGTTAATGAAAGAAGGGACTCTGCTATCTGCCGAGAGAATAACTAAATTATCTGCATTGCAACCTAGAACGGTTGGACGTACAGGCCTCTTAAAAACATTTGCTCCTTGGTAAAAAAATTTAATCGCATTATCATCTTGTCACCGTTTACTTGCCTGCAATTTCTCATGCATTTAGCATACAGTAATATTGTTGCCAGTTTAGTTAAACAGATACGTTACTTCCGCAACCGCTGCATCAGTGATTCCCCCCAAACTCCCCCTCCCGGTGGAAATGAATTATCAGTATCAAAAACATGCGGCATAGCCTAGATTCTGCATGATAATATCGTTGCACGAAAAAAAAATTTTATATGCAGGAAAAATACTTTTTACTTGTAGACATTGCAGGCGATGTCATTTCTAACATATAAATAAATTTATCATAATTTTTGCACAATCTCATTTTATAATAACCATTTCATTCTGGAAAAGGTAAGTAATAAATACCAATTTTTTTTCTAACAATGAGATGCTTTACATCGAAAAATCATGCCATGAGCTATGTCACTTTATATTTGTATTCACAGAGAGGAAATGATTGCAAATGTTTTAATTATTACGTGTAAATGGATTTTTGCAAGTTTATAATCTGCTGTTACTTCTAAATTTTCCAAAAACAACCTTTTCCTTAACACATGTCGAAAAGCTTAACTAGTTAACTGCATTTGTAAATTCTTTAATTTGTTTTATTTGTGCTTTAAAAACAGTCAAATTGTGTTTTTCAAGCATGCGGTTATAAATTCTTATGGAACTTATTTTTCTTTGCTAGAAATTACAAATTCTAATATTTACTGGTACAAAAGTATTTGGAACAAATAAATCACTTAATACGAATTAAATTGGGAAAGCATACACAAACAAGTAACACCAGTATTTATTTTCCACGAGAATGTGAGAACAATTGTAAAAAAAAACACCCCCAACGTAGTCGGTTAGGACCAAATCCACTACTTGCTGTATACGAGTCGAGAATGCGCCCACATGACTAAATAGACTTCGGTAGATTGAAGAAGAAAGCGTGTATGCCTANGCTGTATACGAGTCGAGAATGCGCCCACATGACTAAATAGACTTCGGTAGATTGAAGAAGAAAGCGTGTATGCCTGCACAGTATACAGTGGGAGAAGCCGTTAATGATGTGGAATTTTGTATAAAGGCCATTCACGGTTGCTTCCAGCTTTTCTGAAGCCCTGCTGAAGTTCCATTTCCAGAATATTCTTTCACCTCATGTAAACAAATTTTAACAGAGTCTAGAAAATAACACCAAAGGGACAACGCACCGCATTCGTGCGCACTCGCCGTAATACAATTTTCCGTAAGAACTATTTCTTACTAGGCGTTACCAACACGCCTATTTTCTCCCTATGTTTATTCATTGTAATTATAAAATTATATGTTATAATTTATAGATAAAANTTACCAACACGCCTATTTTCTCCCTATGTTTATTCATTGTAATTATAAAATTATATGTTATAATTTATAGATAAAATATAAGTAAAAGTTCAATTTAACGAAACGTAAGGTACTTTTATGCTAACACAAGTGTAACACATTTGTGATATATAATATAATTAGGAAACAACAGAACATGGGGTGATTTTTCAGATGTTTGATACAAAAAGTGTAAATAGACCCAAATAGACTATACACTTTATTCGCAGTATTTTCAAACTTTTTAAATCAAATCTTTGAAAAATCACCCCATGTATGTAGTGTTTGGTTGTTTTCTCCATATATAATGAATAGCAAGCGTTTTATACATCTGTCAGCATAAAATCATCTTATTTTTAGTTAAATTGAAATTTCACTTATCATTATACACAAATTTTAATTATTAATATATTTTATTCATATATTTTAAAATTTGATTAAAATTTAATACGAATAAAACAGAGAAAATAGGAGTATTGGTAATGTCTTGTAATAAATAGCTCTCATGAAAAATATTAATAAACTGAGAGTGCACAAATACGCAGTGATGTCTATTTGGTGTAATTTGTAGACTTGGTTAAGGTTTATTCTACTCAGATGAAGAAAAAAGCGATATTTCTTATGAGGAAGTAAAAAGTTAAGAATTAACTTTATTTCGTAATTATTATTCACGCCCTTCAATGGTGTTTACAAGAGCAAACTGTAAAAATACAACTGTGTTTGTGGCATTAGGCGTTTATAAGCAAGCGTATTTCAATGTAAAAACGTTACGAATCTAAGTGTGAAATAAATATAGCCGTCATGAAAGGGAACTTTGTACTTTTCTCCTTCCCCTTAATAAAACTGCGCAGAAAAAAAATTAATAATATATATATATATGTATATATTCTTTTTCGGTCCGGTTGTTATATTTTAATGCAGTAATTAAGTGAGCTAACGTTTTTCTAAATTCAGTTTACTACAAAATATTCAACACCGTGCGAATATATGTATTTCGTTGTATTTGCACTTCGTGCGAAGAACGAAGTTTATTCTTTACGAAGGTAAATACAATATAAACTTTTACAGTATTACTTTTATTTAATGAAAATTGCAATTATTTAATTAACTTATATATAAAACTNATACAATATAAACTTTTACAGTATTACTTTTATTTAATGAAAATTGCAATTATTTAATTAACTTATATATAAAACTGAAAAATACGGTACACGTGTGACACCAGTGCACTCTTACGGCGAAAATGTTTAGTCGCCAAATTAAAAGCATTGAGTTTCTCAACCATAGACTAAAGCTGAGGTAGATCGATCTCGCTGGCTGCGCGCAACCAATCTCCGTGTCCCAACATTTGCTTTTCTGCCAATACGGCAAGCAAAAACGGCGTGGATTGTATTTGAGGTTAGAACACTGTTTTGTAAACAAGTGCTTTGAGATGTTTTTATTCTTTCATTAATCAAGATTTAATGCTGTTTGGTTAAATTCAAGTTGGTAAAATTATTTTATTAATATAATAGTGCTTGTCATTTAAAGATTAAGATATGAACAAATACGTCCATCACCGTTGACCATGCGACTTTGACAGTTGTGTTCCTTTGGGGTAGGTCAATGTTGGGTACATGCGCAGAAGACGAATAAGCTGTCTACCTTATATTTAGTCTATGTTCTCAACCTGAGAATAAAAAAACCATAACTTTGTTAAGCTTCATTTGCATGAGGCAAAGGAATAACCTGAAAGTAGAACATTAGCAGGGCTTCAGAAAAGTTGGAAGTGACCGTGAATTGACTGTATGAATTATTTCGTCGCTAATGCTATCATAGAAAATAAACTTTTAGTCCGGATCTCTAAAGATAGAGACAGACGAAGGAAGGTAGAAAGATAAAGTGCAATTGTGTTAAGTGCCATTGGACTATGGAAAATACGACTTAATTTTTTTCCAGGTGATGTGCACTGTTGTAAACTGCGTAGTCCTCAAAACTTGTTGTCGAAAGTGTACAAATTGTTGCAGCCCACGGCACGCGCGCAGTGCTAGCGGGCCCGAGATGCTAGCGATGCCACTTAATTTCTCGAATGTGGGGAGGGCTTTAATTAATGAAATTAATTTACACGAGCTACCGATAAGCCCTGGAGACATGAGACGTGGGCGAAGGAAGGGCGACCTGGGCGGACGTGCGTGGGGTTGCAGCAGAGGGAGGAGAGGGAGTAGAGGGGATAGGCGTTCGTTGGATCAGCTCGGAGGGGGTGTAGCAGACTACGGTACAGCAAGACCCATAAACCAATGTGCGTCACTTACCCTCTGTTAAGAGTTGTGGTCATGCCCTTAGCTGAGCGGCCTGCCTGATCACACCTTCACTTATTTATCCAGGACACGGGCCGTGATCGCTGAAATAAGTTATGAAACCGCAAACCACAGAAACCCCCTCCACCGGCCAGTAAACGGGGTCAACGCAGCCGATATAGGGCAGTGTAGTCCGTGGGCGGTGTCTTTTGTTGTCGGCGGGCCATTGGAATGAGAAGACCACTGAAGATGGGTGTGTCCGGCCGTCGACTTGTGCCATCTTAATAAGCCTCCGGAATCATGAACAAGGTGGGGACTCTCCAATTTGGCTTTAATCAGAATGTGGCTGGTTAAATATTTATAAAATAATATTTAATATTTTAGTATATTTGTATAGCTGTCCCCGTTCATATTAAATCATATTAATGTTGAAATAATATTGTACAACCTTAATGTTAAATAAAGCTCTTTTATATAGTGTTCATTACATAACTGTTATCAATAACTTGTTATGTCCCTATGTCCCCGTTAAGGATTATTGTCAACAAAATGTCAAAATCAGAACTAACACCTCGCACACCTGCGTTTTGCCTCCGTCGTCCAGAGGCGTATTCAGAACGAGGAGGCACGCAATTTTCATTACAGNACCTCGCACACCTGCGTTTTGCCTCCGTCGTCCAGAGGCGTATTCAGAACGAGGAGGCACGCAATTTTCATTACAACTTCATGACATCACTTCCGCTGCTGAGGAACCTCTTTCTCTAGCGACAACTGTTCATGTGTGTTGGTATTAACACGAAATTTAACCGTTTCTGAGAAAAATTAAAATTATAACTTACATCATTGGGAGGTTGGCTGATGAAGGACAAAATAGTAAAGTTTTTGCCTCGTTATTTTCGTGCGATTGGAATTATTTTCAATATTTTACGATGGCGGGAAAAGCGCGTGGCCGCTGACGTTACTGGCATTACTTAACGTCTACACGGCAACTGTGAAGTGGGGGCCGCTTTGAGAGGAATGGATATGAGAGCTGCAATGTACATTCAAGACTGGAATGTTAGTCGGAGCATTTCCAGGAAGGTTTGTTTTTGCTTCAGTTCTCTGGCACTACCTTCGAAATATGTCTAGCTTAATTGCAACGCACAGTTCTCATCGCCGGTGTATNTTGCTTCAGTTCTCTGGCACTACCTTCGAAATATGTCTAGCTTAATTGCAACGCACAGTTCTCATCGCCGGTGTATAAGAATGCAAAATGGGTACTACAGAGCAGAATTACAAAGTTGTAAAGCGTGTGGTTTAAAGGCAAGGTAAAAAATAAAACCCACTAATATTTTGTTTTGAACAGCATACTCTCATCGTGTATTTCTCTCTGCCATTTCTGCACCACTGGTACGTGATGTCTGTACCTGACTCAAAATTAAGGCTAGAATTTGTTCTGCTCTTTTAAAATGAAGTAATTTTTCCTGGTTAAAATCAGTTGTGTGATATGATAATGCTCATGGGAAATGTAGGACATACTCATAATTTAAGTTTAATGTGTATAAATTGTCGTAGAACCATCATTCAAGTTTCATTGTAATCTGCACCAAGAAGCAAATAGAATGATAGTATGTATTCACCGACCTCATTTATATTTATTTAAACTAATTTTTCAGTTAGCTAATTAATTAAGTTGTTTATTAAGGCAGGGATATTGCAGGCTTCGTTGCTAGGGTAGCACAATGGGGAAGTCCCCATATTTGTCTTTTTCACCAACGTTTTCGGCGCATACAAAAATAGCTCTCAAAAACCCATGAACATGTAAAAATGAACATTTTGTATGAATTAAAACACACCAGGCTAGATTCGTCAAAAAATACGCCACATGATTATTTAGTTGAAATAGTAATTCAAACAACACAAATTCATTACAAAACCAAGAAGGACGCATCTGAAGAACCCCACAATAGAGGAATACGTACAGCAGGGTAGGACAATGACATGATTAGTTGATCAGCTGAGCAAACAATCATAAGCCTTTATAAATAGAAGTCGGAGAACTGCTGAGAGAGAGAGTGTGTGTGTGTGTGTGTGTGGCAGTGTGTTTTCCTACAANGTGTGTGTGTGGCAGTGTGTTTTTCTACCATTCGTGTGCACAGGCGGAGTGAGCATGACATGTCAAAGAACACGACAACCATACGAACATGTTTCCGCCTTCAGCAGCGAGAGAAACGTGGCCTATCGGGATTGTGGATTATCCTAACACGAAACTGGTTCTCGCGTTGAAGAAATGCAAACATGGCGAAGCAGATGTGGAATCAGTAGGTCGAGGAAGGATGGGTCGAGCTTCGTGCAGGAAGCCAATGGCCCCGTCGTCGCACCAGAGAGCGTGAGGGCATACCGTACATCTGGTGCGCATGGCGATTACAAACCGTACAGCCACATCAAACACCCTCGCTCAGGATGTTAGGCACACGACTCACCAATCTGTGTCCGCGCGCACATTCGCCGTCGTCTGCGGTATCAGGGCGTCATGTCCAGGCGCCCATTACTGTGGTTGCCACTGACTGCTCGCGACAGGCGCCTGCTGCTGCTGTGGTGCGTGGGACATGGCGCCTGGAGGGACGAATGACGCGTCATCGTCTTTGCCGACGAATGTCGCTTGTGCTTGCAGCTCCGCGGTAGTCGCACAGGTGTCTGGTGTCACCGTGGTGCACGCCTGCCCAAGTCCTGCATTGTGCACCATCTTGCCGGCCCAGAGCCTGGGTTACAGTCCCGCTCGCACCCAGTCCGCATCGCTGATACGCTTACCAGAAACTGACACATAGCGTAGGTTTTGGAGCCTGCTGTTGCCCCCCATCTTCAGGGCCAGCCTGGGGCCCTGCACCAACATGAAAATGCGCAACCGCAAGTTGCACACGTCGTCCGACGGTTCCTGGATGTCCACCATGCCACACTGCTTCCTTGGCCTGCGCGTTCACCAGATCTCTCACCCTTCGAAAACGTGTGTCCATGGCCGGACAACAGTTGGCTTGCCACAGGATACGCGTTGCCACAACGGATGAGCTTTATTCACGCATTGAAGTGAACATCCAAAGTCTCTTCTTCTCAATGTCGTATCGTGTATCAGCGATTATTGCCACCCAAGGTGGGTCCACGCAGAATTGCTTTCACCATGTTATGTATGTCATACTGAGGCTGCACTTGTATATTGGGTATTCTGTCCTATAAATCTGGTTGTGATAGCCCATACCCTACTTGGCGTTGCTTATTTTAATGGCTAGCAGTGTATTTTAACTTGAGTAGCAAAACTAATGAAGTAAACTTCATTCAAGTTGTGGGTCTCTCTAAAGTTCGTGTTTGAGAGGTCGCATTACTGGCTTGTGTTAGGCTGCATTTCCCGAACGTGATATCACTGAACATGTTAGAGGTAATGCTACACCCTAACGAACTGTCCGCTTATTAACACTGTCAAAAATATTTTTCATATGTAAAGATAGGCAGTGATCCTATTTCCCTATAGTTTTATTTAGCACTTAACATAAGGAATTGGCCTGATGCCAGCAGAGATTTCACAAAGATATGGATTGTAGCGGAGAGTTGTTTAATGATTGTGATGTCTCCACCATATCTAATGACGCTTTTGTGTCCGAATGCAAACTGTAAGAAGAGAGGATTCAGGTCTTACTGTTGAAAAGTGTATAAAGACATAGTCTGGTGAGTTAAGTTAACATGTAACGTTCCAGTTGGACAACGTTTAAGATAACGAATGCTCGTCAACGTCTGCCATAGAAAATAAGATTCTTTTTGGTTCATGAGTGCATGTCTTAGGCGCCCAGAAACAACTTGTCGCCACCAAATTTCGTAGGTAGGATACCAAATGTCCATAGTTTTAAGTAAGAAGACAACGTGTAACCTTTCTGATATTGAAAGAATATAGCGGGTTTCCTTAGGAAGTTCCCGTATATTGCGTCCTTTCTTTGGTGAGTAACTTACTGTAATGTGTTCACTTAATTTATACCAGATCAGTGTTTTAAAATAGTACATCCGAGACAGAAACCGCTAAGGCTTCTATCTTTAATGTAGAAATCTTAGGGTTTAAATTCCAGGTTCAAGGTGCATTTTTTGTCAGTCCATTAAAATACAACAGGTTGAGTTATGTTTCACCATGCGTATAATATATCTTCTTAATCTGTGTGTCTTCAACAAAAAATTCTGTATTAAAATTTACCATTATGTGTTTAAAATGCTGCTGGGCGTGCTAGGAGGCGTCGTAGCCTATACCAGTGGTCTGACTTGTACACGGTCCACAATAATTTGACCGGAGAGTACGCCAGCAATTGGGCGTCTTGTGCATGATTTAAGACGCAATTAGTGTACACCTAATAATAAGGCTCAAAACAGACTAGTCCGTAATACCGTAATACAGACACCAGAGGGCGTTAGCGCAGCTGCTTCATTCTCGCTATCCCCTTCTCCCTATCCTTCCCTCTCTGTCTTGCCGCACCTCTGTTTTGCACAGCACAATGCGCGCCGTTAATCCGACAATTAATTAGTAGATATTCTCGTTACGAGATTAAGAAGATAAAGCCGCCATATTGAGGGACACTTAAAATAAACTCCCCTCCTGAAGCACCATAATAACTCTGGTTCGTTGACGTGTAGCCGTAGCTGGGTGTCATAACGCGAACGTTAATTTGTGATAAATATGAGGCAACGCAATAATGATAAAATTATCACGCTAAGACAAAATTTTCGGATACGCATCATCTGCTGTTGAATACTTTAGCGCAAATAAAAACAGTACCGCAAAATATTTTTGCGATATAATATTTATTTAAAAAAATTAAGTATGCTGCCTGTAGAGTGTTTTGCTATTAGGTGGGTGTATCAATGGTGGCCCGTGTCCGCAAGGTGGCCCACTGTGCGATTCCGATAGTAGTTGTGACAAATACCACCAGATGTCTCCTGATTCTTATATGGTGTCCCGATTTAGTGTAGAATGCAAGGAGTGAAAAGCGTGAGTCAAAATCCGGCCATGTTACGATGGCATTAGTCAAGATATGAAGCGCGAAGGTAGTGTTTTATTATTTCTGGTCGAGCAGGAAATTGTAATAAATATAGGTAAGTATACAAGTAAATATATGATCTTATGTGTTTTCTGAAAGTCTGATGTATATGCTTTCGATAATAAAAAGCATCTTCAATGTTCTTTGAAATGTATTTATGTGAGAGGAATAATTATGTAACGAAATGTGCTTTTCTGCTAGGTTCCTAAAGTGGCCATAGTGGGCCAATTTAGGAACCTAGTGGGCTGCCTTAGGAACAGAACAATTCCTGTAACTGCGCAAATGGTTTAAGGTGTTATATGTGTTACATTTTGTTTCGTAAAATTTTTACATAAATATGTTATAATTTAATTATTTGAAAATAAACATAACATTAAAAAAAATGCAAAACTATCAACATAAGAAGAAGCTTTCAATTATACGTTTTAATTTTAGCTTCGTGCGAAGTAGATATTCTAATGAAAATCGCCCATTCTAACAGAACTCCCGTGGACATACAATACATAATCACGAAAACTATAATGTAGCTTTTTTTTTAATTGATTAAAAATAATTATTAATTATTACATGATAGTGTTTCAATTCAAGATGTCCAAGAAGTTAGGCAAATGGACTCAAGAACAGCTAACTCAAGCCATGGATGCAGCTTTGAAGGAAAAAATGTCAGCAAGGATGGCATCTGAAATTTTTGGTGTTCCAAGAAGGGCACTCAGGAACCATATAGCATCTGGAAACCCTGAAAAGGTCGCAGGTAGGCCACCTGTTTTATCAGTTGATCAAGAAATAGAGCTTTGCATGAGAGTTCATAGACTTACAGATGTAGGAATGCCTTTAACACCCAAAATCCTTAAGCGAACAGTGTATGATTTTTGTTCTATGACTAACATAAAGCATTCATTCAACATACAAGTGAGGTCAACTGGTAAGAAATGGCCCAGGTTGTTTCTGCGAAGGTACCCTAATGTTACCAGAAGAAAATTTCAAAATATGAATCCAGAAAGGGCACAGAAACTTAATAGATATATTGTTAAGGATAATTCTGAAAAGTTTAAATATGTCATGATCTAATTGGGTTTAATGCAGAAGCCTCAATGTACATACAATGTAGACGAAAAGCGAAATAGACTTTGTTTACACAAACCTAAAGTTATTTTGGCTCAAAAAGGGGCAAGACGTGTGCATAACATAGCTTCAGGACATGGTGAGAATGTTACCATCGTCTCACGTGGTAATGCTTTGGGGCATGTTATCCCCCAGTAATCCTCTACAAAGGTGATCGTTTGAGACCAGAATGGTTCGACAACTTACCACCTGGGAGTAAAGTTTTTAAGACACCAATACAGTATAATGGTGCAAAATGTTTCAAGTTTTCATTGTTGTATCATATTTCAATAGCTAGATAAGAGGTAATGAAAAATATTTTGCATTAACGAATTCACTAGAGAAACGTGATTAGAAATATTATATCGCGCCTGAATCCGCCTCAAGTACGTACATACTCATGCGTACTTGTCCCCGGAGGTTACATCATCAGCGCTGTCCGAATTGCAAGTATACAAATAAACGAACATGTATACTTCTCGCGGTCTTGCGGTTTACATGTGCCGCCATTTTGAGATGCGTTTTGTAGATTACAATTGATTTTCGACATTATTATTTTATTTAAAGGCTAATAGGGCAACATCACTAATTCGAAGGCATAGAATTTCGAACATAGTAAATAATTATGAAAAAATACACCTGAAAAAAATTATAAACAATAAATTCTTATTAGGCTTATCTGTTCATAACCTACAGAGGCTAGTGTAAATCAAGCAATCAAATTTGCAAAGTAACATACAATCAGCATGGCAATAAATGTTATATAAATCAAATTGAAATAATATTGAATGCTTGATTTAACGCTACAAAATTTCTGCAATTAGCAAGTTCTTCACCGAAATGCATGTTAAATAAAAGTAATTGGCTGGATAATAGCTGTGGTCGATGCCAACAAGTTTGCCTGTCCGAATTCATCAAGTATGGCGCCAAGGGTCTGCGAAGTATACAAGAGGGCAAGTACACTAGTATATATCTGAATTCGGGCGCGGCGTTTGGCAGTATTTGCCAGTAGAGGTTTTAACATCGACATTATAATGTTTAATAATATCTGCAGGTACTTTGCATTGCAAAGTTTGCTGTTTGATGGTACGAAGGACAATGAGTCATACATAATGATTTTGCAGTTTATTCAGCTTAAACGAAAAGTGTATTAAAAGACTCAACAGCTCTAAGGTTATATATTTCTATTTACGCTCAAATCACTAATTTTCTCTTCCATGCTATTGAGAGCAGTCTGCCTGTGTAACTTTTACTTCTAGAGAAACTGGATGAGTGGAAGTGTTAGTGATAAAACGTCACTACGATTTGTAAATGTCAAAGTACATATCGGATCACTAAGTGCTATGACCAGTGCCCTTACATTAACAACTGCCTGCCATGATTTCCATTTGAAAACAATTTGCAGCGCTTCTGCTACTTTATGCAGTTGTAAATTAAACTTTTAATACTGCAGTATGGTGTTTCAGTATGGCGTTTTATCCAGCAAGTATCGCACAGTTTCCTTAATAGTCCTCCAAAGTATTGAAATAAGAACAGCATATCGTTTGAAAATGCAGTAAAAAAGTAAATGGCTTGGAATATTATCAAAGCTCTATTCCTGACGCTTTGATTAGTTGGGGACTTGGATACTGACTAATTCGAGACAGGCTGTAGTAAATACAATGAACTATACATGATCGCTACTCTCTGCATTTTTTGAAACCCACCACAGAGTTCTGAAGTCATTCGTGCATTCGTCTGTTGCGATTCCAATACTATCTGTTATATTTATATTTGAATCCTGTATCATACTGAAAACCATGTGACTTAGCCTTGCACCATTTAGTTTTTTCTAACTGCTCGTCGTTTTCTTGTTCGTGCTCTTCTTGCTAACATTCACTTCGTGAGAATAACAATTAACCTCGGTTACTTGAATCAATAAAAACCAAAATCGTCTCTTATGAGGCTGTTATAAACATACCCAATATACGAAACAGTTGAGAGATGAATGAAACATCTGTCATCAAAACACACGACCTTCGAGGATGTAAAGGATAGAGTTTTTAAAAGAAATCTAATCTTGCCTAAATTTAAATAAGGGAATTATTTTTAATATTTTTTTTATTCAACTTTCGAACTGTATCATATTTCAGAGGAACATCGGGATGTTTACCACAAAATAAGTCTTAAGTGAATCGAATTCTTAAACAAGTAAATATTTTTTAACCGATCCCATGCCCTTCTTTTGCATGCTAATGAGTTTTCTTCAGGAAAGTAATATTTATATTGTTCAAGTTGTGAATCTGTTATACATTAATAATTGAGATGTTACTTCTGCACTATACACTATGACTGAAGAGGTTTTTTTCCTAAAAGTAAAGTCTTAAAAGCTTACATCAACCAGCATAAAAAATACATCATGGTGAAAAAGACCCATCCTCAAGTTAAATAGTGGCTACCACAGTCGAGATGAGGAATGCAGCAATTATGTTGCATTACTGGTGTTATAACTGTTGTAGAGACATACACGCAGACTCACATGTGCATGCTTCTGTTGGTGACTTACCTGATTATATCATCACTATTAAATGTTAAAGCTTAGTATTTTCATTCAAAATTCTTAGCGGTCAGAATGGCGACGTGATAAAATGGGACTAAGTGAGTGCTCCTGTTTTTATAATAATATATGTGTTTGTGTGTACGTGCATAAATTCACATAGTGATTAGCTTCCAAATAT
>NQII01002545.1:496444-514631 GCA_002778355.1 Clitarchus hookeri
GGGGGGGGGGCACCCTCCCTCCACCCACCCACCCTTAAATCCGCCACTGCGCAAGATAAGTGTTTAATAATAAAAAAAATGATGCGTTGTTAACAAGTAAATTTGGTTTAAGCTTTGACGTATTCACAATGTACGGCATGCATATTTCAAAAATTATAAATTACGTTTCATTATTTTGCGTGAATGAGTGCCTGCGGAAGCTCAGATCTTTTTTATCGCGCAGACAATGAATTTCATGTATTGACTCCATTGTATAAAAATGATTTTTTTTTTCAAAGCTATGTTTTATTCCTGAGTGCTAGCGAACACTTCAGTTTGTTTCTAGGTCGGAGAGAACAAATCATATTTTAATTAATGTTTCTTAACTTTTTTTTTCACATTAGAAATAATATTACAGCTGACTTAGGCAACGTGAATCAGTGAAAGCAATTGTGTACATTACGCACGTAATTTTATTTTCAAACACAAGCAGAACCATCACCCGTATCCTTAAGAACCTTAGGATCCACTGAAACCAAGCTTGCAGAAATATATTGTTCGTTACGACGAGTACGCTGTCTCGAACGATTTATATCCTATTGCTTGCGTAAATACCTTCGAGCACGACACTACATAGGGAGGAGGTACATCTCAAGACCTGTTTTCCGGAATATAGGAAGTTATAATACTGATGTTTGAGAAGGATGACAATGTATTTGTCAAGCAACTTACTCAAGCTCAAGAGAGTTACGTTCTGGTGAACTTCGTCTGCAGATTTGCTGTACAGCCTGTGACTGCTCATCCTCGATCTGGTATTTTGGAGATTTGCTTCTACCGCCATGCTCACAAGATTAAGTAGAATTTAATATTAAAATACTAATATGTGTTTATATAAAGCGAAATAACGTTTTAGGCGAGGACTCACGTTCGTTGGATTTTTAGATGTGTCGTCCGTTTAAATCATGAACTCTTATTTTTTAAGTAAATATAATCACCAATGTTTTAACACGTGTTGAGTTTCTCTTTCGTCTGCCATAGCAACTAAGCTCCCCACAAAAAAAAAGAGAAGCTTTCTTAGCTTTGTTTTTTGATGCAAGGCTAGGAAAACAGTGTTCCGGTAATATCCACCTCGACGCAGACGGCAACTTTGTGGGTCGTACCAAATATTTAATTACATGAACGTAAGCGTGGAAAAAGTGTTCGTACAAAGCAAATAAAAGGGAATCAGTTCAGTTGTCGCGTCTGCGTGTTTTACCCGGAAATAAGCACACGGCTCCATCTTGAATGCACTATGGTTACTTAGGTCTCGCAGACGAACACATTTTTAATTTACGCAAAAGAAAGCAATGCGGTAATTTCATTAGTGGTGTGCCATGGTCCGATATCACAATAATGTGACGAAAATGTGGCGTTAATGTTCATTTTAAATACTGGGGCTGCTATAGCACATGCAGGGGTATGAAAAAAAGAACCGAAGTTCCGAATAAATTTAGGGGTTAAGTTAATATTCTTGCGGAAACAGCTCTAGACATGGTAACCAACTGAATGAAACAACATGACAGTTACCTTAAGCCGTGGTCGCAGGATCACTTTATATAATAACATGTTCGTAAATTGCGTGAATGAAAAATACTTAAATTTCTCTAAAAAATCAAGGACAAATGACCCTAACCCATTGGTATACGTACAATACTTCTTATCAAATCAAAATAGGTATACCAACTTCAGGGGGTTGGCAAAAATGATTAAGTAACTGACTTGTTTTTTTTTTAAGTGCTTAAACTCAAATCCTTTCATGCACCATTTCCATACTGTTTAGTACGGTTGGAATATGAGAATTGCAATCGCCAGGTCAGTGACACTGTCATTTTTTTTACGTGTAGCTATGAAAGGAGGACTGTATGTAAAAATAAACTAAGCAAAGAACACAAAATGTGTGTTTATTAACCGTGGTCTGGCGATACCATTTATGGTTCCGTTTTCGTGTCTTAACCAAGCTCGTGCAGCTCTGGCTTCGGATTTATCTTTTTATTTAGCGATTTTATTCCTAATGCGCCACCGAGCGAGGTGGCGCAGTGGTTAACTTTTGGACTCGCATTCGGGAGGACCTGGGTTCGAGTCCCGGTCCGGCCATCCTGCTTTCTGTTTTCCCGTGGTTTCCCGAAATCAATCCAGGCGGATGCTGGGGTGGTTTCCTCCAAGGCCGATTCCTGCTTCTCTGAGCAACTTGCTCTTGCCTGGCTGTCGACGATACGTTAAATCCTACTTACCTAATACGTCCGAATTGAAAACTGGTACGCAAGAAAATTACTGTTGCCAAGACTTGTGTGCTCGTCATGCTATGATGCCCCCCGACAGAGGTACCCCGTGGCGTACTTACACGCACGTGCGAGTGGCGAGTAAGGTGGAGTAGAGAATGGCATGCGTATGCAGTTTACGCACGAACTCTTACGGAAAGATGGTTCGCCAGTGTATTTTAGCGAGGACTGTGACGGGCATACGCACTATGTGTGTAGCTAGGTACATATTCTCGAGAACGAAGTCAGCACGAGGTTGAAAAATGTAATCCTTGTGCTAAAATTATGTACACAGGCGCTTGATTTTACGACAATCTTGCTTCACGCCCTGCAAATGTCCTACGCCATCAGTGGGGGGCTTAAATCGTTACGATTGTNGATTTTACGACAATCTTGCTTCACGCCCTGCAAATGTCCTACGCCATCAGTGGGGGGCTTAAATCGTTACGATTGTAGTAATACCTACTCGCTTCTCATCGTCTGTGATGTTTTTTTTATATATATTAATTATAGATGAACTATTATAATTTGTAGATAAAACATAAGTTCAATTTAAAAAAAATAAGGTATTTTTATGTTAACCGAAGTATAAAATGATTTTGATACATGACATATTGAGGAAACAACCAAATACGTCATACACGGGGTGATTTTTCAAAGGTTCGGTTCAAAAAGTGTGAAGAAACCGCGAATAGACTATTTTATAGGGTCTGATATGCGTGCATCTAGGTTCAATACAATATTCATTTTATCCGTTCTATAGACATGGCAGATTCCTTCGGTCTAACGGGGCCGCGGTGGTATAGTGGTTAGACTACTCGCCTCCCACCATGGTGAACCGGTTTCGATTCCCGGCGGACCCAGCTCCCGTATTTTCGCATGTTGGGAATCGTGCCGGACGATGCCGCTGGTCAGCGTGTTTTCTCAGGATCTCCCGTTATCCCCGCTCTTGCATTCCGGAGCTGCTCTATACTCACCTCGCTTCACTTTCATTGGCTCTCGAGACCTCGATGTTAAGAGCCGTCCAAATATCTTCCCGCTCTCCCCTATTCGGTCCAAGTGCGGGGGGAAAGAGGGGGGGGGGGTGTTTGAACACAGGGGCTAAGCAATTAAGGATTTGACCATTGCACTTCCTCCCTCCGTTTTTATTCTTCTGTCCTCCACCAGTGTGATTTTTCCACGCTGGGGTATCCTTTATTATGAGGCCAAAGAAGGCCAAAGAAGCGGCTTTGAACCCATGTTAATAAAACTCTGGCTCCGTCCGACTGGTCAATGTCCGTCCATACCTCCAACAAAGGAAATTCATTTATTAATATACGCGATAAAAAAAAAAATACGCGTCGTTCTTTGATTTGACTTCATTTTTCATTATTTGCTGGTCCTTTTTACACCTCCGCAGTGGCATTTCTTAATACACGCATTGTGCGGATTTCACTTTAATAACTTGCGCTCCGTGCCTACGAGCTATGAATAGGGCCCAAGTTGTATTTCTTTACACTTTAACGCAGATCCACATTCGCGATTGGATGGTCTCAACTGCTTTAGCTGCCTGCTCGCGAATCACAGACGTTCAGTATCGGAGTAACTTATTTCTCATGGGCCCAGTCAAATATCACTCCGCCTTCGACGAAGACACGCGGCCAATGGCGTACGCAAAAACTGCAAGTGAGCAAGTAGGATATTGAAATCTAACTTCCGTGGAAGTAATTTTCGCGAAAATTGCGTGATCCTAGCTATGAACTTAATTGTATTTTGGAACTGCATTGTATTGGAAAGAGTTTATTAACGTCCCCCGGTGTGATGCCTGAAGGCTTATCAGGTGACGCCCTACAAACTAACTTATGACCTAACTTAAACTAACACCCATGCCTTACCTATGATTCGAACCCAGGACCTCCCGCACCCCAGGTCGGCGGTGCACCAACCGACTGCGCCACGGGAGGTCGGCGGTATTAACTTAAATATTTTTCTTTGAACCCACGTTTTTTTTTAATTTCACGTAATGGTTATACACCTGCCAAAACGTTTCCAGCAATATTGCATTCTTTGAACACGATTAAAATGAATCAGATTGACAGCAAATGCAACGAAGTCACTGGTGTTAAATATGGACAACACAAATTTCGGCATAATCTTGAAAAGTACTTACCGGAAGGCATACGACCCTAGACACAGAGCGGGGTTGTTAAAATTTGTCAACGACACAGTTTCGAATGTATTCGTTAAGTTCGTTCTTCAAAACATCAACGATTTAAAAACAAATTTGTTCGCAGTCTTTTTACATTATTTCATAAGCTATCGTGAACTGTTTGTGGACCTTGTACTGCGATTTAAATTTTTTTCCAGGTTATCCAGGCTATTGCTTCGACAAAGTCTTTCTGAGTAGAATCGTTAGTAAAAAGCAATTACTTTTCAATGCTGACATCCAAAGATTGTACTTCCACGGGGGATCAATTTTCTTTTAGCCTGTTGTCTTCAACAGTGTCAAGGTAAGTTAACTACTTTTGGCGCTACCTCGACAAAACAGGCATCCGGAAGTCGGACGTTTAAATCTGCAACGCTATGTTGTACTTCCGCTCATCACTCATCATGCGGTGGCATTTGTCTCAATCAGCTTCATCTTGATGATTACAGACATTAATGTGTCAGCCAATATTAGATTTATTTTTTAAGAAATGAGACATGCCTGATTGTTTATTGTGTGATGAGACTCTAGGTACTTAAGTCCACTATACATTAATATAGCTAAAAAAAATGGAAATAATGTATAACAAAATATACGCGATAGAAAAAATGACTACGTCCATTCAGCTAAGTAGAAAGTCAATATTTAAAAATAATTTGAATTTACAGTAAAAAAAATACCTACGGAAAATAACGTTCAGTTTTCTGTATGACATTTGATTTTACTCCGAGGTTCGACTTGATGCGAGAACAGTGCTTTTATATTAAAAGTACGAGCTGAGCAAGGTGGCACGGCGGTAAACCACTAGACTCGCATTCGGGAGGACCCGGGTTGGATTCCCAGTCCGGCCATTCTGAATACAGTTTTCCATGGTGAATGCTGGGATGGTTCCTTAAAACATCCCTTCCCTCGCCATGCCTGCCTCTCTGAGCAATTCGCCCAATATCCACCTCAATAATGCATTGTAATCTTCCTAACTGAACCTCGTGAAAAATATCTGCTCTTCGGTTTGAATACTCTTAAAATATTAGCTGTTAGTTTAGAAAGGCCATTGGTCACGAATTCTCACTACCGAGTGATTTGCAGACAATGTTTTTGTAGTAAATACATCCTCTAAATAGGCCTATTGGTAACAGTGTTCAGCAGCGATGTATAGGTTCTGAGCACTTATATTTCTACCCTCGTGTTAGCCTACTTTCCGAAGCAAGAAATGCTTATGAGATCACTTTCCTGTCTGTGTAACTGCGTGTATGTGTGTGTTTCTGTGTGCGTGCGTGCGTGTGTGCATTGTGATAATGGAAGCGAGCGTTGGTGTGCGTTGACTGTCTATGTCAACACCCACGCATATTGTTTTAGGTTTCATCGTGCTAGAAGAATTTAGTGAATAATATTTACCGAGCATGATTATGAATGTGTCAAAATAGTGGTTTTTGGCCAGTAGTGCGTCACTAAATGAGGCCAGAAAGCAATGGTTTCCCAATAAATATATTATGGTAAAGGTGGTACGTATGTTTATAGCAGTACATTTGGGTGGTCAAGAATGTAACACATAAAGGTGCATTTTTGTTTACTTACCTTAAACCCCTCATATTCAATAATACTGTTATGAATTCGCGAATTCATGATTTGGAGGTTGTACTGTGCCTTGCATTTAGTGTAGAAGGATGGCTCCAAATTCTACGGTTTGTAGTCGCTCATACTATCATGTAAATGCTATTTAGTTATAATTATGTAAATTTTAATTTACCAGCTAGTGAGAAGAAAGTTTCGGGGCTGCCCTATTATTATTTTCTACAAGAACAGTTTATGGTTAAAGTATGAGAATTTTAAACAGGTGTTTAAAGAAAGTAAAAAATCGGAAACTTTATTGATGCATTAACCAATATCGGATTGTTTTTATTTTTCATTTTATTTTTTAGGTCTGAAAAATGTTATGTTATTACTAGCAGTTAGCTTAGTTGTACTGTCCGTGCGATTGCAGAATTTCTAAAGAGTATAAGATCATTAGCCATCATAATGAGTTGCGACTCTTTACCTCAACTGATTTATGTACATTCCAAGATTTTTATTGATATTCACGAAGAACTAATTTCTCACGTATTTGCGATTCGATCGTGGTTGTGATAAAAAAAATATCGCGCAACTTCTCTTCTGGATTATGAACTCGACCTCCAGACGCAGAGCTCCAACATCGTCACACCCAGGGGCTGAGAATCTTACGCTGAAGGAAAAGAAATTCCTACCCCCTCCCTTCACTCCCTTCGCTCACTTATTCCCCCCTCCCCTCTCTCGTGGCAGCGGTGGCGCCGTCAGGCGGCACAGCTATGAATCCACTTACGGCAAGAAGCCAGACAAATGAGGTCGAAAATATGAATTAAGAGCTCATTTCCCCAGCAATTACTCTCCCTCTTCGCACTTCTTCTGTGTGACAACTCAAGGAGACTCCTTTCACGAAGACTTTCTCCGTCTCTCTCTCGTTCTCCCTTCTCCTCGGTCTCGGAAGAAGCGGCGGAAGGACAGGGAAGGGGCCCGACTCTCCAACATCGACGGCAAGTGCGGCTAGGAGTGGGCGTGACCCTTCAGAACGGAGGATAATGAAGTGACGCCGCGAGTTCAAACAGTCGCCAGGAGAATAAAACGCTGTCACGCGAGAGAGATTTCCGTCGCAAGTCCCGTGACGCAACGGCCTTCAGCGTGGACTAGACCCTCGTCCGAGGCTCAGTTGAATATAGTCCGGGCTTGGGGGAAAGATTCAGCTCAGCGGTCAGTCTGGTCTCAAGCTGACAGCTCAACTTTATAGTCCATTCGGGTTTACTTCCAACTTTTCTGATGGCCTACGAAAGTTATACTTTCAAGCTATTCCTACTTGTGCAAGCAAAGCTTAGCTAAATGTAGCAAATTACGCAAAAGGGACAACACACCGCAATTGCACGCACTCAATTGAATGATGTTTTGCATGAGAACCATTTCTTACTAGCCATTACCAACACAACCTTTTTCTCTCTGTTTTTAATAAAATCAATGTTTAATGAAATATTACAATTTCTAGATAAAATACAATTCAAAAGTTGATTTGACACAAAATAAAGAAGAACAAAATACTTTTGATAACATGACATGTTTAGGAAAACAACCAAATACGTCGTACGTTAGGTGAGTCTTTAAAAAGGTTCGCTTCAAGAAGTGTAAAGTTACCACGAATANCAACCAAATACGTCGTACGTTAGGTGAGTCTTTAAAAAGGTTCGCTTCAAGAAGTGTAAAGTTACCACGAATAGACTATAGTTAGGTTACTTTGGTGTATGTGTTCCCTGCCATCAGAGTGGAGCCAGTAATAACATAAAGTTTTTTATATAAAATGTATTGTAGCCAGAAGGTTCCGTATCTTTTAAAGCATGGCGTCGCTCTTAATTCACGCTGCTTTTTCCCCATCTAAAGCCCATGCCATCGTTTGNTAGACTATAGTTAGGTTACTTTGGTGTATGTGTTCCCTGCCATCAGAGTGGAGCCAGTAATAACATAAAGTTTTTTTATATAAAATGTATTGTAGCCAGAAGGTTCCGTATCTTTTAAAGCATGGCGTCGCTCTTAATTCACGCTGCTTTTTCCCCATCTAAAGCCCATGCCATCGTTTGATACGACTTGTGGAAAGCGCGTATCTCCAACAGCAACCTCTCAAACCTTCGTGGCAGCAGAAGGTTTACTTCTGTCTCTAACAGTCGCTTGATGTATAGAAAATGCAGTTGCGTATTTGACATTTCACAACACGTGAACATCGGTGTGCGCAATTCTGCATCAGCAAAAATTATTCTAGATGTTATTTGGAAGACAACTCAAAACGTCCTTGAACACTTTACAAGAACTTGTAAGAAGTTTTCGCATGTTAACCTCATGAAATTACTTCTTTATCTAGGAACGTCATCATAATATTGAAATTTTTTTCCACCGTCATATTATTTATCTTGACAAAAAAAAATTTGTATATAATGCCTTATCAAAGTATCCCATGTCCGAACAAACACCGAACGAGGTGGCGAAATGTCTTACTTGTATTTAGGAGGACCCCCTTTTGACTCCTGGTCCGACCTTCTACATGCAATTCTTTAAATATGTTTTCAGCAGTTTTACAAATTTGACTAAATCTCATATTTCTTATTAATTTTATTAATGTTAATTTTTCCTTATTTTTCTCCATTTCTTTTCTGGGTTGAAGTTCGCCTGGGGTCACGTCAGGAATATCAGATATAGCGGTCTTGGTCAATAATGTATTCTCCCTCCCCCCCTCCTCATCATTGAAAATATTTTTAAGAAATTTTTTTATTTGTACAGATTATTCTGGTTCAAGGTCAGGGTCACGGATATCCAAGATGGCGGTCAGCTTAATATTAGGACATTTCTCAATACAGGCCATGGTCGCTTATTTACTAGGCCTATGTGATTTGAACCAGTGGTTCTGATTTTAACGACAACGCTTCGACGAGATGTTAAGTAAGCTACAACCAACCGGGCAAGCACATTTTAAAAAATTGTCATCGTCGTGCAAAACATCGCATTTCGAAGAAAAATTCGATTTTATTGAAGGAAAAGCAAGGTGAAAATATAAACAGACTAAACTTGAAATAGTAACGCTTGCAAATTCTCTAAGCTACAGGCCCTTTATAAAAACTGACGCTACTTCTGATGCCTCACTGATATAGTACTACAGTTGTTGCTTTTGGAATTATAATACGTATTTGAACATTGGCTGTAAATTAATGCATGTATATTCAACACCTCGGAATTTGGCATGGAAACATATCTCACCTCTGGTGAGAGACCTAAATACGACATCGTGTTTAAAGCCACCAGCTTAATTATTCGTTATTTTATTGTAAAGATGGGTAAGATTTATAATTTGCTCGAGTGCTAGATAATTCTTTCCGGAATCTCTACGCAAAAATACTGTGGGAATATTGAAAATATAGTTTCTGAGCCATGGGAAGTAGCGAAATATTAGTGAACTGAATTCTCTGAGTTTGCTATTTTGAGTTCAGCCAAGGGTTTATGTGATAAATAGATAATGTTGAAGTGTATAACCCTCCGCAATGATGATAGTTTGAGGTATAAAATGTTTAGCGAAAATGGTTAAGAATTAGTTTTCAGAAATCATGTCAACCCTTCACAAGAATAGGCAAAAAAAAAAATAATAACCTGTTATACCACTTAAGCTTCGACAAACTCGACATGACACATCGAAAACTTCAACAACAACACAACAAACATTCTCAACGTGACTTCTTGAATTTACAGCAGGACAGTTAACACTAATATTATCATTTTTCGGCAACATTTACAAGGCGCTCATAGAATAAACTGTTTAAAAGATAGCGAACAGAAAGGAACTTCGGAACATATAATACAGACAAAGATTATATATATTAGATTAAAGCCCGATAAGGTATAAATGTTAATTTTATGAGTCTAATCCGGTAAGGGTAAATAATTTTCCCCTTGAAAGAAGCAAATTCCCCATTGTCGAACTATTTCGTTTTACAACGTTGTGCACCCACCCACCACATCATTAGTAATCTACAAATTTTGACCGTGCGAGAGTTTTCGTGTGTTGTACTTGATTGGTTGGTCGGTGTTGAACCTGTTGTGCTTGTCGTTATTTTATTATGGCAATACGCAGTGTACAATGTCGATTACGATTTTGAGCTACTCCTTATAGCTGGAAGTTTAATGTTACGTTAGAACGTTTTTATTATAATACGACTGAAAGTAAATTTAAAAAAAAAGTCTTGAGTAATGTGCTGAACTTCTGCCCTTGTGGATTTTTATTGACGCGAGTTATCTTTTAGTAGCTTGTACCCCCGCGGGCTACCCTTNGTTAGTGGTTGGGGGGCGGGGTCAAGTTGGTGTGTGACTAAGCTGTGTACGGAGGCCGGCCGGGGTTGAAGCACGCGAGGCGTCTGACACTGAGTGATCGACTGGGTCATGCTCAGTCAGCGGTGGCCCTGGGGCAGCAATCGGCTACGTCGCTACTAAACTCACTTAAACAATTGAAAACTTTTAACGTTTGACTTTACGTTTCTGTTACTTATACGAAATCACCGATGCGCAATACAAACGTTAAGTTAACAGTCCAGGCAATAGAAAATCGGTTTTGTAATCTTAGTAAATTTTTTTATTTTGCTATGTGAATCAGTAAATGTATTTTTGCACATATTTCCTTAAATATCCCAAGGCTTTTATAAAAACCATTTCATTTCAAACAATAAAAAAAACTTACTTGTTTAATTTTCATGTTGTTATGTTTTTAATTTTTTTTATACTAGTGTCTAGGAGCTATATAATGTTTCTGGCATTCAGTGTAATTATTATTGGATACGATAAATATAGGCTATTGGCAAGGGAGGTCCTAGTCAATTATAATGAATGATACAGTCGCCGGAGGCTGAGTGTTGAGTCGGAAAGCGACGAGCGGCACGCCAAACTGCATCTTGATGGCTTCATCTGGGCGTTGGTCCACAGACAGACAGACAGACTGACAGATATTCGACACTTGATGTCGCGGGTTTTGACGAAGTCTACTCCTCCTGCACCTGAGCCCTAGGGTATTAACAGGAGACATCTTTCTGAGCAGTTTTAAGGAGATTGCACCTCAGGATTTCCCATAACACTCAGGCATGTATTAAGGCCACTTCAGGCTTTGAAGTCACATCAGGCTGTTAGATGTGTGTGCACTCCTCCGCCAGACATAGATCCATAGCACAAGGTTATTTGAGCTTGCTCAGAGCTTTAATTGACAGACTGACAGACCACGCGTGCAAAGTGTTGCCGTAATATATAGTTTCTGGTGGCGTAATTGTCCCAAATACCGTGCAGACGGGAGGGGATATCCGCCGGCGCTTCGCTGATATGTTTTATAAATCATTATTGTTGTAATGTGTTTTGGATTCTTAGCCTGGCCTGGATACCGACGCGTTGTTGCAGTTTGCTAAACTTGTCCGTCTTTACTCAATCATAACAATGTGTCCACTTATATAATTTCGTATAATTTCAGTTTGTCATTTAGTTTAATTTGGCAAGGCAATATTACGAACTTGGCACAATTTGCTGAAATAAAAATAGCTTCTCAGTAAAACAAACACATTCCTTCCATCTAACCTCTGACTGATTCTCGGTAAAACGGCTGTTAGACTTTAAGTTTTAACTTTTCGATATCGTAAAGTCGACAATGCTTGACTTTTAAGTTTTGCAGTTTCATTATGTCGTCCTCCATGGTAAAAACATGTCGATAAGTAAACGTACAGACAAAACGTAACGTCAAATGTTAAAGTTTTTAATTGTGCAAGGGCCTTAAAGTGTAGGTGCTCCGAGTTTGTGATCGCTGCCGTTCAGCGGAGCCAGCAGCTCACATGTAGCACGCTGGGAAATTCTCATTCTTAATGGGCTTATCAGTCGTCAACGCTTTAATCAGTTTCTCAGTCCCGACGCTAAACAGTTCTTTTTTGTGCCAGAATTGTCAAAACCACGTGGCTTGAACACGCTGTTTAGATAAAAAAAAATGTGCTTAGAAATTTTAGAACACTTCCTTTGACCGAGTTTTAATACAGCTAAGTTTTACACCTGACTATCCAGAAATCCAGGTAAAAATTTCGTGTAATGAATCGTTATGTAAAAAGGGGTAGAAAATATAATACGACTTTAAACCTAACACGTGATTACTAAGGAAGAGACACGCCCTTGAAAACTGGGAATTAAAAGAGGTCATAGTCCATTCACGGTTACTTTCAGCTTTTCTGAAGCACTGCTAAAGTTCTACATCCAGGATATTCCTCCGCCTTATGCAAACAAAGCTTAACTAAGTGGAGAAAATTACATCAAAGGGGCAACGTACCGCTTTCGTGAGCACTCAGTATAATAATATATTGCATAAGAACTATTTCTTACTAGGCATTACCAACGTACTTATTTTCTCCTTTTTATTCGCATTAATTATAAATTAAATATTATAATTTATAGATAAAATATAAATCACGTTGAAATTTAATTATATACATAAGGTATTTTTATGTTAACACAAGTATAAAATGCTTGTGATAAAGGACATATTTAAGAAACAACCGCACACTCCATACATGGGGTGATTTTCGAAGGTTTGATTCAAAAAGTGCGAAGACACCGCGAGTAGACTATAGTCAGAAGACACTCCTCTCACCAAGGTAAACCGGATTCGATTCCCGGCGGGGGGTTGTACAGTTTTTCCCGTGTGGGAAACGTGAAGGACTTTGCCGTTGGCCAGCCGGTTTTCTCCCGATACTCCCGTTTCTCTCGCCCTTGCGTACCGCCGCTGCTATGTCTTCATCACCCTCACCGGCGCTCAAGACCTCGATGTTAAGCAGATTTCCTAGTAAAATATTGTCTGTGAAGTCAGTGTTTACACGTAAACGTGTCTCAGTAAATAAAATTCTGGGAATACTACTTTTTTACAAGGAAGGGTAGAGAAATTATCTACAGTCAGTAATTTTTAATTTCATCTTATTAAATATATCCAAAAATATATTAAATAGTTAATATTGTTATAAAATATCATTTTTAGGGCTTTCTTACTATCAAGGATATTTTCGGACGAGTTCCAAACAGCATGCAAACGAGAAATGCCACTCTTGTTTGTAAATAAAATCCAAAGCTATTTTGTAAACCGAAGACTGATTTTGTGCGTTGATTTCTTTTTGTAGTGCCTTTTCTTTGGTCTTGTCAGTGCTGATAGGTCAGTCGTGTCAGTCGTGGTCGCTAACACTTGGATTTTATTCCGAGCTGTACGACTAGCATCTTACGACTCTGCGAACCACCCCGCGACTCGTATTACGACGTACGACTTCTTCTGCAACTGCCATTTGTAGATCAGGATTTACTCATGTGAGAAACTTGGCGAACGCTGCCATTCGCCGGTGGGTATTCTCCTGGCGTATCCCCCNCGGCGGGGTCACCCCCGCATGTGGGAATCGTGCCGGACGATGCCTCTGGTCAGCGGGTTTTCTCGGAAATCTCCCCTTCTACCCGCCCTTGCATTCCGACGCTGCTTCACACTTACCTCGCTTCACCCTCATCGGCTCTCGAGACCTCGATGTTAACAGCCACCCAAATCTCTTCACTCACTCATCTCCCGTTTCCCCCACGACTGCGTTCCGTCGCTTCAGCATACACACGTTGTCCGAAATGTCTTTCCCTGATTACAAACTTAGTTTACATCCGCTATATGTTGCGCCGCTAGCTTGTGCTTTCTACTCTTGTGGCGCCATCTGCGCTGATGTTCGGCGGCGAGCTTATGTGCGCGCTTGGCTTCCTTCTCCTGCTTCCTCTCTGTGCCCGTTGCTCCTTGGCTCCCCCTCCTTCCACCTCACCACGCATGCGCAGATTGTTACTGTTGATTACGTTAGCGTCGGCGACGATTGCCGGCTGGCTACTTCCCTTCTTCACGTCTTAAGGTGTACGCATTATTGTGATGTAGAGCACTTGCTCTGGGGCGTCAAGTTACGGTGAGTCATGAGTGTTTACGCCCGAGGTTGGCCTGTTTAATGGTTTTAGATTTGGTGTTTTATTAATTGTCGCGTGGCGTGTTTCACTCTGGGGCGTGCTGTGGAGGAGTTTGGTTTTTCTAAATTATGTTTCGGTCGCCGTAAAAAAATTTGGTTCGGCAGTAATTTTGCCAGTTCACGGCAGCAATTTCCATTTAGTTTTAATGCATTGTATTTTATTATGTGCGAGTTTTTAATGTAGTCATTAGCCGCCCCGGTTCTTTGAGGATTGGTTTATTTCAATTCTTCTCTTCGCGATAACCTAGAGTCGAATGCATAGGGAAGTTCCTAACTTGGTATAGTAGCAATGCTAAACATTCCCATGTTTTCAGCCTGACATGTAGTAGTATTTTCATACACTGTATAGGTTAAAAACTTTCATTACCGTTTAGGAAGTTTACCAGATTTTTTTTACAGTGTAGCGTGTATTAAAAAATATTTCATTACTTAATCATATTTAACAGCTACCCGTAGGACAGGACCGCCTTGCCCTTGCAGGTAACATTAGCGCAAATGGAGGGTACTCGTATTTACTTCAGTAACTGTTTAAAACATATATGCTTCATTCTATTTCTAGGCGTAGTTTACGAAGTGTAGTAACAGGTAAAAAAAATCGACTATTTATTACTAAAGTAAATAAGATGTTACAACGTGTTGTTCAAATTTTCCCGCAAAGGCTGTACTCCACATATACACTGAAGAGCCAAAAAAACTGGTACACCTGCCTAATATCGTGTAGGGCCCCACCCCCTTGAGCTAGCAGAAGTGCCGCAAGACGACGTGGCATGGACTCGACTAATGTCTGAAGGTATGCAGAAGGCAATTCACACCATGAATCCGGCAGGGCAGTCCACAAATCCAATCTGCACAATAACATGCAGTCACAAATCACATATTTACTAACTTTATAATTAATATTGTATGTTCACCTCGCAAAACACCACTACTGTCGCGTAGACGGCGCCCTTCAGGCAATTGCATTGAAGATTAAAGAAAAGCTACTTTTTTTTTTTACACTTGGCTGTATAGCTACGTACTATGCAGTTTCAATTTATGTGGCCAACAAATTAGTTTATGACACACTAGCTTTTCATGCATGAATTATCTGATAGTACATTAAGAAAAAGTAAAAGTGCGACACCCTAGAGATGTTCGTGCTTGCTGTGATATTTCAACCATACGACGCGTTCACATAAGGAAGAGAATGAACATCACTGCAGCCCAGGACGATCATACGAAGAAGTCTTCACTTTCAGCGCACACCTAGTAAATCACTGCCGGTAAAGAATAAAATGAGGCAATGTTAGATGAAGTTTTCCAACCAGCTAAAAATGCCAGATCACTCTTCTTAAAGCCACTGTGAGCTACAGGGTGAGGTCATCAACTTGCGAGTAACTGCAGTGGTTGACCTACTCACGCCCAACGTCAGAAATGTAATGTTTCAGCAAGATGCGTAAATGCCTTCGCACGGCACACATTTCCAGTGAAACTCTTCAATATAAAATGGCCCACCAAGTCATCTGCATTCAGTCCAATCGAGCACTTGTGGGTAGGTAGTTCGGCTTCTCGTCTCGTCGACGAGGTCTTTAGAGACGGAGCAAGTCGCTCCGAGAATAAGTAACACGGGAGGAATCGACCATGCCCTGTAGTAAGGTTTATTTTTCCCAGTGTGGGAAGCTCAATGTTTTTAGTTAGGCAACTACAATTTTTTGCCGGCAGAGTGCACTGCCGCTGCATGTTTACATGATTTTCCCGTTTCGTATGTAAGTAAATGGGATAATTGCAATTTTCTTAAAATAAATATAATTTAACCATCCCAAAAAGTTAAGTTTGTTTTTCGCACTAGAAAAGAAATAACGAAATATCTCTACGTGCTATTAAATACTGTACTTAGTAAAATGTTGACTTACACAATCACTTTATTTAAATATGACAACTTAATGGAAAAAATAGTTAAACGGTTGAAGATTTCATTTTTAGGGCAAGTAGAAAGTTCCTTTTGATGACGGCTAAATTTTATTTCGAACTTAAATACGTAACATTTTTCCCATTGGAATAAGCTTGCTTATGAATACGCAATGCCAAACAGAGTTGTATTTTTACTGTCTGCTCTTGTAAACGCCACTGTAGGGCGCAGTAATAGCTTCGAGAAATTTTGGCTGCGGCACGTATATATCACAGTTGGAGCCAAAGACGAACTTTGGCACACAAAAAAAATGGGATTTCTCTATTTACCGCCAGTTTTATTGCGACCTCTTTGGAACACCAGCGCACGATTCGGCGGGAATTTTGACTATGCCAAAATATCCTATAAGAAATCTCCGTTTTGTTCCCAAAGTGAGCATAATAACCTTTACCGGTGGTAAGGAATCGTCCCAGCATTTGCGTGGAGTAATTTCGGGAAACCACGGAAGAACTAAATCAGCGGGATTCGAACCTAGGACCTCCCGAATGCGAATCCAGCACTGCGTCACCTCGCTCGGTAGCACATGCAGGACATGAATGGAAGAAGGAGATTGCTTCCGGAGTGCCATCCCTAAACAACACCGAGTTGACTCTTGAAAAAAATCATGGAACACCATCCCACAATAATAAAACCAAAACCTCGCAGATCCGATGATTTCTTTGCGTTCGTAAATGTTTTATAGTTCAAAACATTACGTGCATTATTGTTTTGCACAGTAAACTGCATCTAAAAATGTTTATAATTTTTATCATAACTTTCATAAACAATCCTTTTTCTGCGTGTCAGTTCTACCTCGATCTTGCAACTCTTTTTATGGCACTATAAATTTATAAATGAGATATACCATGTGTAACACTTACTGATCTGACATGCAATTTTTCCATAGCTGTAAATAAATTTCCTCATCTGTCGTAATTAGCGCATATTTAGACACTGCATAATTTAATCAATTTCGTAATTTCAATTAAAATGATAAAATACTAAAATAAGATTTTTAGTAGCAACATATCAGCGCATTTGTTTGCCTTCCTGTTAAATTTTCTTATTAGTTTTAGGCCTATATACCAATGACAATATTATTTATAGCAAATCTCAATTACAACTATAATGCAGCCACCGAAAGAGCAAAATACAAATTGTTTTGAATGAAAATATTGAAAGGATAATTAAAGATAAATAATTGTAATTTGAATGCATCTTTTTGTTGTCAAATATTATCGGAAGAATGGTTAACATACATAAAAATATCATGTCATAAACTAATTCCAACCCTTTGGGAATCGATACTTCGTTATGTGGCTTGGAAACTGATAACTAAATAAACACCATAAAAATCTATATAATACCGTAAAATGCAATGATAAATGTAATATCATATTGTATAACTACAATGCATTTAGGTAAAGGTATTTTCAGCTCGTCTGCCAGTGAACATCTGTACGTAATTACATCATACAAACAGTACTGCTTACCAAGAATGGAATTTTTTTTCCTGACACTTTTTGATACCATTGTTGTTGAAGTGCTCTTCGTTATACACCTAAAAAAATAACCGTACAAAAATTAACCGAAATAGATTGTATATAATTCATATTACAAATTCTACATAATCTAATGCCTTATCACGAACAGACAACTCTTACACCATCCACACTCATGACTCCAAAATAATATAAATGCATCACAGTCCTGACGAATTTACTTCTACCAGCCACTGAGCACATCACATTGTAAAATAATTTGAAAAACACTATAAACAAACCCCAAATCTTAGCGACACCAAAGTGGCAATATAAACACTGCAAACACACAGTTTTGTTATCAAACATGCAAAATACAAACCACATAACACCTCGCCCGCAAAAATCCAACACCAAAGAATTATACCGTCGCACAGTTAACATACAACGTACACACGAGAAACACATAACTTTCTTCGCACATCGTACATAAAAAAAAATACCATAGGCCAATTTCGAACAGTTCACACATTATAGAACACACCAAACATTCTTAACAATTCTTGACTCACCAATTCCATATACCCCAACCCTCATTCTGTAATTTAAAATAAATAATATTATAGAGTAAACTAACCCGTAAGCGGCTTTCTCCGCGTTTTGTGTTATTCCCCTGGACCTAGGCATTTCCATTTTCCTGTGTCGTCGTTGTGTTGAGACCCAAGTAATTTAAGATA
>NQII01002545.1:526206-543630 GCA_002778355.1 Clitarchus hookeri
CCCCGGGCGAGGGATGTGGGATTTACAGTCTCGTCGTAGCAGCGGGACGGGGCTATACCAGCGCCCTCGTCCCAGAATATTACTCTTTTCTGATTGTGGCTTGTCTGAAGTAAAAACACTAGAATATTAACATTACTACAAGATAAACAAGCCTGTACGAGAATTTATGTGCATTTTCGGAGTAGCCCCTGATCCGTTATAAGGCGGCTTTGTTGAAATCGCCATTAACGATCATGGACGCGATTAAATGAATATTTTTTATAAATGTTATTAAGTCTATAGGCCTATGCTAAGAATTATGGAGGTACAACAAATAAATTACAAAATATAATCTTGGCTACATACTCCAGTTAGGTTAGAATTTTGATTAGCAGATGTAAACAATTATTGCCCATGTTATGGCTGTCCCACAAGCTACGGACTGATGTATGCAACACTTAACTGTTTATAGAACACAGTATTAACAGCGAAAACGAAATGCGTCATTACCATTGGCGAGTTATCGTTTTAAAAATACCTACCTCTTGAAGGCGCGGTTAACGTATTTGAGCAGGCTGCCTATTATTTTGTCATTGGGGATCCACCTCGAAAGAAAGGAAGTTCATTTGCATCAACGCAATCTTCGTCACTATAATTAAATTTCAGTAGCGTAAATAGGAATAGCGGTTTACCGACTTAAATTTTTTTTTTTAATAGATTTAAAAAATTTCCAGATATTTNAGTAGCGTAAATAGGAATAGCGGTTTACCGACTTAAATTTTTTTTTTTAATAGATTTAAAAAATTTCCAGATATTCTGTTTTATGTGCATAATTATAAATATAAAAACATTATTTCAGCTCTACATTAATTTTGTTTTATTAAGTGTGTGTATCTAAAACAGTAAAATATACAAATTCAAGATAAGTAATTTATGAAATAGTACGTAGAATATATAAAATTATTTTCAGAACTAAATGTAATCCAACCAGTTACGATTCATAATGCGAAACAAAACACTACATTTATTAATTAACGAGCTTCATATAACCCGATTATGAAGTCAGAAAAGCCCATTAAGGAACGGTATACAGAATGGTTTACAAAAGAACTTTTTCCACGAACCAGGAAAACTGGTGAATTGTAAAATAATATTAAATTTTAGGAAATAGGAAATAAACACGAAAACAATTAAAGCTAATTGTATTAATTATTTGCTTCACATGACAGAAATTGCTGTCAATGTGGTAAATAAAATAGGTAGTGAAGCCAATGAATGGAAACCAAATGGTTCTCCAGAAACGCAAAATCAAAAATCAAGACCAAGCTTTCATCTTCCAAAATAGTGTAGTAAATACCTTAATTGTAATTAATTTTGTTAGATGCCAAAGAAAAACTTACCAGACAATTTTAATACATGAGAAGACATTAATATTATGAACAAATCCTATATCTTAAACGTGATTCCATTTCCATTAATTTATATCAAAGCAAATAAGTTTTTTGAAGTTATATTTCTTTTGACGCGTTGAGGGTAAAAGTTTAGTGTGCAACGGAAGTTGCGCGCTCACAGTGTAACGAAATTCGACAGTGAACGTGGTAGGGGTACGACCCAACGCGCATGCGCGTGTCGTCTAGCTATTTACAAATGAAAGGTACACAAGTATTTGAGGTTATGCGCGTATCGTCTGTGCCGTGAAAAATTTGTTAAGGACAAAAATTGTATGATAAAATTTTGAAAGTGTTTTCAAGTATTTGAGGTTATGCGCGTATCGTCTAGCTATATACATACACAACATAGCACGTGGTTATATTTAAAACCGACAGAAAATCAGTTCATTTAATAAGCAAATTAAAAAACATTTAATTTTAATTAGTTATTCATTGTATAGATATATATAATTAATTAATTTTACTGACATTGTGCCGTGAAAATTTTGTTAGTGACAAAAATTGTATAATACAATTTTGAAAGTGTTTTCAAGTATTTGAGGTTATGTGCGAAAATTTTATTTTAGTCAAGCCTTAGAAGTACAACTTCTAACGCGCATACATAAGTATACGCACCCTCTTTTTTAAATAATAAATTTATTTTTATTACAATTAATTTGTGATTTCATAACATACAATTTTAAAGGGAATGATTTTTAAACAGATTTAATTAAATCCCTACATAAATAATAAATAATTAAATTATTTTAATATACAAAGGCAAATATTCTTATAACAGTATCTCACACTTAGTAATTAGATTCTATAAAATTAATACGAATATTATATAGCTTGTATTTTACTTTGTATTGTACTATTATCAGTAATTATACATTAAATATGTTTGTAATGTAGAAAAATTATATGTTAGGTAATATAAAATATTTATAATTAATTTTTTCTTTTAACAATCCAAGCTTGGTTTTTCTAAAGTTGGCAATTTGAAATAAATTTTATTCAATATTACTTATAGTTTTATTTTTAATGTTTTTTTAATTGAGTATTGATTAGGACAATCCATTTTTTTCACAAATGCCTATTTATAATTCCCTTCAATTTATTTATTTATTACATATTTTACTGCATAACTTGGAACGCCGTACTTTTAAACTTAAAATAATTGTTTTGACCAATTTGGTGTACACTATTTTTCAGATAAATTTCACTTGTTAATGGCTATATAAATATCACCAAATGTATATTTTAATTCAGTTGGTAAGTGGTTATTAACAAAAAAAATTACATAAAAAAATGTAGTTCTAAGTATTTTATTTATTATGTTATTTTAATAAATGCAGTGATATATTAATCTGTTGATAATCGTACTGTAAACCAATATTTTTCCACAATATACCTTTAAAAATTCTATCAAATATTTTTACAATAATTGTCTTAATTTCTGAAATAAGAATAATAATGATTGATTTATATTTACTGATTAATTTTGTATGTTTATTATGAAATGCCTTACCAATAAGAGCTTGTCAATTAGTTTTGTTTGGTTTTGCTATTTTTAAAAGCAATTATTATATTCTTATCTTTATATGTGAAATAGGTGAATCAAATGCATATTTTAAATAACCTGTGATAGTGAAATAACATATTTTGTCTGTTTTGGTAAATTATTTAAAGTATCCGAATATATTTTAAATGAATAAACTGGACATATGTAATCAAAGCCAAGCATACAAGTTCATAAAAAATTATTATTGGTTTGTAAAAATAATTTTTATACTTCTTTTGATGACAAAGTCTCATTTTATTTCAACAAAATGTGATGTTTGTATATATTTTTTAAATGTTTACTTTTTAAAGAATTATTTATTTTTAATTTTTAAATTATAATATAAATTGTAATTTTTACATCCGAAGAAATAGGTTTTTTTGTATAATAAAAAACTATATAAAATTAATGTTTATTTACAAATAAACATAAAATTTCCATATAACTTGCTAACCGTGTACAGTTACGGGGGTAGTATCCACTCCATCTTCGAATTTTCTTAGAAATCTTCGTAATGAAAATGTATGACAAGAAATAAAAAATCAAAGCTTGACATGACATAGACGACTACTTAACGATTTTTTGGAAATTTGTAGGGTTTCAATTATATCTGTATTTTCCCATGAGGGATTGAAATGATTAAATAATTAGGTAATGTTTGATTACGGTTACAGACTAATCATGCAAGAAAAATAAGTGGGATTTCGAAATAACTGTTAAAATGTTCCCTATTCCTTGACTAGCTTGGTTTTTAAATATTGACTCCAAAAATTGAGTTATGGAGAAAAATATGTAAATCCAAGATGGCAAGGGCACTTCCCCCTTAAGAATTTAACTGCAAATGGATAACTTTTCTAAAAATCACAAATATCTCTACTCATTTTTAATACTATAACGATAATAAATAAAAAGTTATTTAATAATGTTTAACGTTAAAAATAATGGGTCAACACAGTGAGCGGTGACACAGCTTTGGTACTGACATGGACAAAATTTATGGGCCGAGTGCGAATGTCTCATTGACGTTGTGGGAGGGCACCAGAACCTCACTAATTCACTATCTTAGGGTTTGTGTCTGTTTAGTTCCCTGTGTTAGATGTATCCGTGTCGATTGAGCCCGTAAGAGAACATATAGATTTCTCGCGGCAAACTGATCACGGTTGAAAGACCTGCTTAAGATCTACTTGTGTGCACCAATCATTGGGGAGGGTTCCCTCGAAGATCTCTTCCAGCAAGCGGAGTTTCAAATTACTGCCGCGGCACGAGTCCAGACGTTAACGATTCGATAATCAGAGGGAACCTCTCGTGGGACCTACGAAGCATACCGGGTGCCTACTTAAGCTGCAGTACAACATATATTATCCGTCACCCGTTTGAAAGTCAACTTCTATTGTAGTCTATTTGCGGTTTCTTCGCACTTTTTGAATCAAACCTTNACCTACGAAGCATACCGGGTGCCTACTTAAGCTGCAGTACAACATATATTATCCGTCACCCGTTTGAAAGTCAACTACTATTGTAGTCTATTTGCGGTTTCTTCGCACTTTTTGAATCAAACCTTTTTAACAAACTCCCTATGTACGACGTGTATGGTTGTTTCATAGTCATGCCATGTATCACAAACTTTTTGTACTTCTGTTAACATAAAGGTACCTTTTTTTTTTGGTTCAATTGAACATTAACTTGTGTATTAATGATCAATTATAATATTTCATATATAAGCAACGTTAATAAGACAGGGAGAAAATAGGTGTGTTGGTAATGGCTTGATAAATATTACTACACCGCGCGCGGACGAATACGGTGCGTTGTCCCTTTGGTGTAATTTTCTAGACTCGGTTGAGCTCTGTTAGTGAGAGGCGGAGGAATATCGTGGAAGTAGAACTTTAGCAGGGCTTTGGAAGTAGCCGAGGAATGGACAATAGCGTGGCAGCTCGGTGGCCACCAGAGATTGGGATAGCGCCGGCTCTGAACCTCAGATAAGTATTCACTTTAAATTTTCTTAATTACTCTAGTTTTAAATACTAATTTTTGTTGCTAGGTCTGGGNCATAAAGGTACCTTTTTTTTTTGGTTCAATTGAACATTAACTTGTGTATTAATGATCAATTATAATATTTCATATGTAAGCAACGTTAATAAGACAGGGAGAAAATAGGTGTGTTGGTAATGGCTTGAAAAATATTACTACACCGCGCGCGGACGAATACGGTGCGTTGTCCCTTTGGTGTAATTTTCTAGACTCGGTTGAGCTTTGTAAGTGAGAGGCGGAGGAATATCGTGGAAGTAGAACTTTAGCAGGGCTTTGGAAGTAGCCGAGGAATGGACAATAGCGNGCGGAGGAATATCGTGGAAGTAGAACTTTAGCAGGGCTTTGGAAGTAGCCGAGGAATGGACAATAGCGTGGCAGCGCGGTGGCCACCAGAGATTGGGATAGCGCCGGCTCTGGACCTCAGATAAGTATTCACTTTAAATTTTCTTAATTACTCTAGTTTTAAATACTAATTTTTGTTGCTAGGTCTGGGNACCTCAGATAAGTATTCACTTTAAATTTTCTTAATTACTCTAGTTTTAAATACTAATTTTTGTTGCTAGGTCTGGGAAGTGCGGCTGGTGCAACAAATCCCTCCCCTCCATCGTGGTAGAGGAGTTAAATTAAATTAACAACTTAATCAAGTGCGATGCGCCCCCATAACTGCAAGCAAGGAGCTAGTGAACCTAAGACTATTTCGTTGGTTCCTTGTGATGGGGCAGTCCTCAATATTTAAAGATTCTTCGAATATAATATTGTACATTTCTTGAATTATAATTGTGTCACATCGCCGCATAGTTTAGGTATGTAGTTAACGGTGTGCAAACTGTTAAGGCTGTTCACGGTAAAGTGGAAACTTTTGAGGCCGTAGTTGATTTTTTATTTCAGCCATATTTTATCCTTTAACCAACTTTTAAAATTNTAAAGTGGAAACTTTTGAGGCCGTAGTTGATTTTTTATTTCAGCCATATTTTATCCTTTAACCAACTTTTAAAATTAATATCGCCATGTTAGTAATAAACACAGTGTATAGATTCTACCGCACTCAGAAGTTAACGTCTAGGGTTAAAATTAAATATTTTATTGACTGTTATTACAAATGAGAGCGAGAGGGCTTCCAAATGTACCCACTTCACCGTGAATAGCCTATATACAAGTTTATTTTATTTGAAATAAATGTCGTAAAAGAGTGACCCGAAAATGTTTTGAAATTTTTATCTATCATATAGTTACACAACTTACAAACTGTATTATTGTTATGATCCCTAANTAAAGTGGAAACTTTTGAGGCCGTAGTTGATTTTTTATTTCAGCCATATTTTATCCTTTAACCAACTTTTAAAATAAATATCGCCATGTTAGTAATAAACACAGTGTATAGATTCTACCGCACTCAGAAGTTAACGTCTAGGGTTAAAATTAAATATTTTATTGACTGTTATTACAAATGAGAGCGAGAGGGCTTCCAAATGTACCCACTTCACCGTGAATAGCCTATATACAGGTTTATTTTATTTGAAATAAATGTCGTAAAAGAGTGGCCCGAAAATGTTTTGAAATTTTTATCTATCATATAGTTACACAACTTACAAACTGTATTATTGTTATGATCCCTAANCCCGAAAATGTTTTGAAATTTTTATCTATCATATAGTTACACAACTTACAAACTGTATTATTGTTATGATCCCTAAACTTACCTCTTGCTTTGGTGCTGAGCGAAAATTAGAAGTAGTTAAGTTACACCCTATTGCATAGCATTTTTAGAGTGAAGGTGGTAATGACAACTTTCAGGGAGAAACGTGACTACGAGAGCTGCTACCCTGTCCGCCTTCTAACCACCACGTAACAATATGCAGTATTAGGTTAATTCTGAATATAGACCTCCCCTCCTCCTGTTTTCCAATGCAAATCCATGGCCTTAATATGCTATAATTTATAAGAAAAATTAACACTCTCGACACTGTGTGGAACGATCACTTCCAACAGGTTCAATGCGAAACGCCTTTACGTGCCTCCGAAGAGGTGACAATTTCATTGGCTGTTGCACTTTGCTCATTGTTATTACCGATTCTGAACTCGTAATTGTACTCACCAATGTATGCTGATGACCTGCTGTGTTGTGGGCCGTGGCCAGCTTCACACGCACCTATAACACTAGCCGTACTTGTGACTGGTGTTTGTAGGTTCAGCATGCTCAGTAACGTATCGTTACACGCTCGCTGCTTTCCATCGCCTCCCTTGANGTGACTGGTGTTTGTAGGTTCAGCATGCTCAGTAACGTATCGTTACACGCTCGCTGCTTTCCATCGCCTCCCTTGACCCATCCCGCGAGAGCGACCGAAGGACAGAGTACTAACGTGACAATTCTGCGGCGATATTTCAAAAGTTTGCCGCCGTGTGCTGCCGCGATAAGCCTACCGCCACTCGCTCTCCTGGCTTTCAGAAGATTGCATTTCTGAGGATACCTACGAAAGAATGTTCTGTTGTTGCCGTAAGACTCTCTCGGCGTGACTCGAGACGCGGGGAACCTTCCAGATCGGGCCACCGAGACTATTTAAGCGCGACGGGCCTCCGAGCCGACAATTTTTGACGTTTGAGAGTTTGGAGAATTTTGCGACCTCAAGCGACAGGCGTGCGAAGAAGACGAGCCAGTAGAGCGACGAGTGGCGATGAAAGTGACCAGCGGGAGTGAAGTCTGCGGACTGCGAGCATCGGTGCAGTGAAGAGTGATGAGACTGACGGGCGGGAATATTGAACTGGATGCGTGAGTGGCGAACATTTGGAATGACGGCAATAGACGGACTGAATATGTGTAAATAATGAGTGTGAATTAGGTGACTATAACCAATATTGAGACATTAAGAAGGACTTTAATTAAAATTTAGGTAGACAATTAATATTGCGCTGACTGAGAATAACAAGAGTAATAGTTGAGATAGCTAATTTAATGCCGTAAATAATATCTTTGTAGATAAATTTAAAATCAACCTTTGTTATTTTATTTTTATTAAGACCTCAATCCATGTAACAGTATTTAATTGTTGAGCTGTTTTTATTCAGCCGAACTTCTTTTGAAGGATGAATGTTTGATTTTATACTCTTTGCTTACGAAACTAAAGTACGAAATTGAGCAGACAGTTGCATACTATTTTAAAACTGGTTCAAGGGCATCGTATTGAAGATGTTAATGGACGTACATGTAACGTACTTCTGCACCAAAGGTTGCCATCNAACTGGTTCAAGGGCATCGTATTGAAGATGTTAATGGACGTACATGTAACGTACTTCTGCACCAAAGGTTGCCATCGCCTCCTCCCAGAGAGCACTGAGCTATACGCTGCTTCGCCGACGGCATTCTGACCGCAGCTGTACCCGTTGCAAGGGAGTCCCCGGGGGTAACAGCCATCCTTCATGCGGTAGGCGCCCCCTTTTCCTCCCCAGATTAATTATTTGTGTGCGTTCCAGTTCACGACTGCTCGATTAATCTTCCGGCAATATTGTGAACTCTCAATCTAACCGCTGCCGACGACGAGAAGGCCCCATTCCCACCCCCTCCTCTTCTAGCGTTGTAACAAAGCTTGACGATAATGGTAAGGGAGGGGGGGGGGTTGTCCTCGGAGACTTCGATCGCGCTCATTCTCCGGCGGGATCTGGCGGCGAAGTCGCGCGAACAAAGCCCGTTCCAACTGGAGAGGTGAGAAGAAAGAGAACCCCCCAACTCCTCTCCCACATAACCCTTCGACCCGACACGAGCGTTTTCAAGGGGATTAAACTCTTTTTCTGACTTCCCCGTCGCGCCTGTGCGTTGAAATGAAAGCGATTCATTTCTAACCTCTTTAAAAGCTGAAAATTTCGGGGATCTCAATCAACAGTTCTTGGTACAAGCTAGTTTTATCGGGGATGTACCGTAAGTCGGTGCCCTTGGGGGGCAACTTTGACCCAAATAATGTAACACAAACTAATATTCTTGCTGCTCACTGGTTACCAAACCATAAACCAGAATTAAGCACGTTGGTTTCTAACATTAAAAACACCAAACAGGCGTGCCGAGCGAGGTGGCGAGGTGGTTAACTTTCGGACTCGCGTTCGGGAGAACTTGTGTTCGAATCCCGGTCCGGCCATCCTGATTTCGGTTTCCCATGATTTCCCGAAATCACTACAAGGGAATGCTAGAATGGTTCCTTACTACGGGCCTTGGCCGATTCCTGCCCTGTTCCTGCTTCTCTGAGCAACTTGCTCCGTCTCTAATGACCTCGCTGTCGACGAGACGTACCTAATAAATAGGCTTACCTAAAATTTGGGCCAAACTTGCCCCTAAGGTACTGGAGGCGAACGACTGTTCGTGGCTCTTAACCGAGGGGGGAAACAAGTTCGAAGTATGTCAGTTCGCGTGCTTGCAGTTGACTGGGCTCATCCTTAAATGTCTATACTGTACACGTGGTTGTTTCATCCTTGTATATTACATTATATGTTTAGTTCATCCACTGTTACTCCGTAATTTTCTGAAATATTTTTTAAGTTCTACTTTCTGGTACTAAATAAGTAATCCTTCCGCTGTACGTAAAGGCAAAACACTGCCATGTGACTTCTACGTTTCGACTATCCATTACTTTGTTTCCATTCTCCAGCTGGCCGAACAATGATTGCATATTTAAAAAACCGTAACACAAATTTTTACCAATTTGTGGCCATATTTGTGACTTTAAGACAGCTTTTTTATTTATGCTTGTTCTTATGGTGAATATTTTACTGATAATAAGCACTTTATGAGTATGACACGTTTTAAACCTGTTAAAACTGCCGCCGGGGGAGGGGGAGGGGAACTGTATATAAAGTAGGCTTAATAAATCTCTTCTTATTAATGTGCTTTTTTTTCTTTTCGATTATAAGACAGCCTCAACGGGAGGAATACTAAAACAAATGTGCATCCAGTCCGACGACAAGCACGCAAGTAGTCTCCCGTATTTTATCACGTTAATTGCGTTGGTACTGGTTATGGTGCTGATTGTGAAGTGTCGATCTGGCATGAGTCAGTTGTCTGCTTTAAGTGTGAACATGATTTCAAACTGAGCGAAGAACTTGACTGGAAGAAACTGTTGAAGATATAACTGCATGGTAATATGATCAAGGAACTAGAGAAAATGTCTGGTTGAATGGAGGTATAAAAATGCTTAAACTTCACTGGTAAAATGTGTTAGTAAGTGTGTGTGTATATATACATATATATACACACACACTGTTACGAATTTGCTTTTAAGCTATTCATACGTGAAAGTGTCCAAGGGTGTAGCTCAATAATGAGTCATGATTAGATAGAGCACAGCAGTATAAGATGAGGTTTATTGAACATAAAGATTATACAATATCTATTTACGTGACTATTGATCGGGGGAGCTTAAATTGAATACCAATATGCTTATTAATATATTAATATTTAATACCTCACGCCATTACTGTTACAATCTAATTGGAAAGTCCCCGCCGTGTTCATGTTGCCGAAGGCTAATTCTAGGAGGTGGTTAACGACGGCTGGACACACCCATCTTCAGTGGTCTTCTCTCTGGTCGGGTCGACGAGAAAAGACGCCACTCCCGGTGTTACGCTTGCCTATATCGGTTGCGTTGTTTAATATATATCGGCTCCCTTTACTGGCCGGTTGAGTGGATTTCTGCAACTCTCTTTCGCAAGGTGTTGTTGCAATCACGCTCGTGTCCTGGTTCCATGTTTAAAGGTGTGATCAGGCAGGCCGTTCAGCTAAGGCCTTATCACATCATAACAACACACATAAAGCAATAACTAGGCCAAGTTGCCACATGTTGCCACTGTGGAAAGGATTTAGGTTTTCTATCATGAAGATTATGCAAGTCAATGATTGTACGAAGCCTACTGTAGAGCTTACCTCTATGGAAGTACTTTATCCCAATGCTGGAAAATTACATGTAAAACATTGTTGTTACTGTGGTAAGATCTTCAGAAAAAGCTGCCATGCTCGGCGACATGAGAGAACCGCCTGTACGAAGAGTACTTTTCACGCGATGAAGCATTACGACAATGGGCACATGCAGTTTATGCAAGGTGATATATTGAAGAACCACATCAAGAACTGGAAGGATTCGTCTTTTCAGAGCCAGTAAGTGATGTCATCAATATCCCCTGCTGCATCGATCGGTACTGATTCCACAGACGGTTATGGCAGGACAGTTAATGCTAATGACGGAATGAGAGACATACGAGGTTTGGTAGAATCAGTATGTATGGAAGGTACACTTGCAAGACGTTCGCGTGAAATCGACGAACTTCAGAATAAACATTTGTCGGCTCGAAATACTGATGATGACTCGGCGACCCCTACAAAAAAAAAGTACACGAGACCCGTTCCCAGAGCTTTGTGCAGCCAATCAGGGAACGGATGCGCCCACCTCAAAGCATCCGCCACAAAGTTGATATTGAGGATGAAACAGGAGGTGAAAACGATCATGAAGACAGCATTGATGATAATGACCATGAAGACAGTGTTGATGAAGTATCTGATGAGAAGGATGATGATCCTCTCGATGTTCTCACACATTTCACCAACGAGTTTCCTTCGACAAGTGGTGTGAAGACGGCAGAAGGCGTCAATAACGCTCGTTACATATTTCCCGAAGACCTGAATAAACATCTTGATAGACTCACATATTTTATTGACCTGTAAAATCGCGGGGATCTCTCACGCATTGTTAAGATATCTTCAATCATCGATGAACTGAAGAATCGGGGTTATATTATATGAGACTGTTGGCTACTATCCAAGATCTGCAAACATCTGAGAAATGTATAGATGGAATGTTCAAAATAATTAAAAATATACGATGTATATAGAAAGTAAACAAATAAAATTTATGTATATAGTAATGTGTGTTTAATTTCCTAAGCAGTCCCTTCTGCTTCCCTGAATGACTTATTCATTCAGTGGTGTAGACAATCAATTGAGGGTCTATTTTAGATCAAATTTATTTGAGTGCATGCAGTAAGAGGGCTATAGTTCGATTTGAAGTATTATGCTTTACTCGTGTCGTTTAAAATAGATTGAGTTCTATATGGCGAACGAATGAAATGAGGGGAATATTTTTGAGGAATGTTTCACAACAAGTTGGTTGGCCTGGTCATTTGGTCTGGTAAGATGGCTTGGTAAGTTAGTATGACCCTTTGGTATGGACAGCTCTGGTAGAAATGTTTTGCGATGCTTATGAGAAGATTTTCTGCGAAGATGTTAGCTACGAGGCTCTTATTAGGAGACATTTTCCGAGATTGTCCATCATCGTTGTTTTGTATATGTGGGTGGTATGGCAGGTTGGTATATCCTGTTTTGCAGAAACTGGTCTCGTCAGGAGCTAGTCTTGGGCTAAGTCAGTCTCGTCAGGAATCAGTCTTGGGTGGAGTTAGTTTTAGGTGGAGTTAGTTTTGGGTGGTGTCAGTCTTGGGTGGAGTCGGTCTTGGGTAGAGTTAGTCTTGGATGGAGTCAGCCTTGGGTTGAGCCTGTCTTGTGTGGAGTCAGTCTTGGGTGGAGTCCGACTTGGGTGAAGTCGGTCTTGTGTGCAGTCAGTCGTTAAGTATTATTGTTAGTTGGTATGGTCTCGTGTTGTGACAAGCTAGTAATTGACAATTGTATGGACTGCGATTTTTCGAGTTCAATGTTATTGGTTTTAAGTCGAGGTCAATAAACAACATGGTGGCTAAATAGGCTGCTCATCTGGTGACCAAATCGGTCATTAATACACTAGCATAAGCTAGATGTTGAAAATAAAAACAAATGACAAACGAGAAAAACCAGATGGCTCCATACGATGGAATGAGCAAAGGTAAGGGAGGTGGATGCCTGTCGGCGTATTAACCAATGAGAAACATTGGTGGTGGGTTGAACGAGCGTGAGTAATCAACCAATAAAAACACTTTGAGCGGTGAAGAGAGAACAAGTAATTAACCAATGAGAAAGATTGGTAGAGGGATTGGAGGGGAACTGACTAATTAACAAATGAGAAACATTGGAGAGGGTCAGTCGTCTGCTGGACATGGTGCTGAAGAAACCTTCAGAAATCTAAGTTTTTTAAATTCATTTTGTTATAATTTTTTATAATTTTTTGGACGCTTCTATTTTTTATTTTTGGAGAATTTTGTGATTTTTGGGTTTAAGGTTATACAAAGTGACAGGGTCAAAGTCAAGTTTAAGGTCACTTGGATTCAATATGGTTGTTGGATGACATCACATCATGGCAGCCAAAATACCGGAATGACAGAGCATGATGGCAGCTTCGGCTCCAGACCCCGTTATGCCCAAACATTAGAAATTTTAATTTTTAAAATTTTTAAATTTGAATTTTTTTTATTTATAATTTTTAGGGATTTTTTAAAAAATATTTTTACTTTTTGGATTTAAGGTTAATGGTCAAGGGTCTGAGTCTTGAGTCTTTATTCTTGATTCTTGAGTATTGGGTCTGGGGCTTAAGTCTTAGGTCTTGGGTCTTGAGTCTTGAATCTTGAATCTCCAGAGTTTTTTTTCAGGAAATTTTTAAAACTTTTTGGAATTTTAGTATATTTTTTAATAACTTTTAAATGATTTTTATAAATGTTTGGAATTTTTTAAAAGTTTTTATTATTGTTTAGGATTTTTAAAAAAAAATTTGAGTCCATAGGACCAGTGTCAAGGTCAAGGTCACGGGTCAAGGTCACTGTCATCCAAGATGACGATTGGGTGACGTCTCAACACGGCGACCGACGCCTGGTGCCTGTGCTCCATGCCCTTGTGTCCGACTTCCCCAAATAATACTTCTCATAGGTCAGCTGATAAATTAGCCGCGGAAAGAGATAACTATGCGGAAGCTAATAGCCTTTGCTAGCCAAAGGGAACCCACACACCTCGTGGTATCGCTGGGTGACCCATGGATGGGTCAGCAATCTTGGGTAAACTCTTGAGCATCCCCTATGCCATATTTACTAAAAAAAAAAAAAAAANCGGGCAACCGTCATTTTTGGCCCGGTGGAGGGCCGATCGACTCCTGTACGGTCAGACCGACGGATCCCAAGACACGAATTTCACTAGTGAATGAAATCCAAACGTATGGAAAGGACGAGATGGAGGTCGGTGCTATTGTACGCTTCATCTGGACACCCACGAGTGTCATGAGAAGTATGGAGGAGCAGGGGCTGGCCTAGGTCCCGTTAGAGGTTCCCTTTAGTAATGGACCACCAGGGGTGCGGGTCTTGCAACCGTTGCCCCGTTATTGTTGGAAAATTTCTCTGGGATGAATTTGTGTATACAGTTTTACAGTAAATATTATTTAAATCTTGTAGGATTTAAATGGTTTTATAGTGTGTGATTTGATACTGTTCTTGTAACCATAATAATACGCACGGAAATATGTAACACACATTAACATCTGAAGAACTACCACGTCTCTATAAAATAGTTTTTCAAAATTTTAAACTGTTTGCTTGGAACAATAACACTATTATATGAATATCAGTGTCATACTAGCTGTGGTTTTCCTAGCGAACAGGTAAGAGCTGCTACCTGAGCTCGGTCGTTAAGAGCTGATGTTACATCCGTGGTCATTCTTCCTTCTCTGGGAAGCACCGGCGCCCACGAGGTCACATGAGGTAGGACTTGTGCTGGCAGAGTGTTGGGAATCGCACCGAGCAAATAATACACCCACGGAAAGCACAAGAATACGCCAGTGTTCACACATCAGTCAGTACAAGATTAATCTGCAAAAAAAAATATATTGCCAGAAGATTATAGAATTAGGGACTTGTTTCTCGAAATGAGAATATGCCCAGTGGGACAGACGTATGAGGGGGCCGGGCCGTGTAGGGTGCGAGCCTGCAGGTACGTAAAAATATTGGTCCAAATAATATCGCAATGGGTATTGACAGTGTTATGGAGAGCAACGTCAAATGATCCACATACTCCACGAAACAGTCGTATTCCACAGTATATCGCAACTCTAGTAATGGCTTGACACTGGCGAATGGAGCACACGTATTTGGTTTGTGTTTATATTTTTGTGTACCATACACCGTTTCAGAATCGTGCCACTATCTCACCTCTTCAGTGCGCGCCCTACCTAACAATCATCCATCCTCTCATGGTCACTGTATGATACACCTCTTTCATACTAAGTTTTTTTTTTACTGAGCCAGTTTATTTGGTGATAATGCATTCGATTCCGTACCGGGAAGTCCCGGGTTCGATTTCCGGCTAGGTCATCCTGATATCGGTTTCTTATAGTTTTCGGAAATTTTTACAGGCCAGCTCCGGTACAGCCATTTAACAAAAGCCGTCGCTACTTATTTCTTTTCTGGTTTGTGAATCTGGATATCTGAACCACTGGTTTCTATTTTAATTTCCACACTGTCCAAACGATGTTACTCTATTCATGCTGAAGGGTTTATAGTTTAACAAGATGCCAGAGGGGCGTATCCAAGTTCGTGAGGGATGGTGGTTACAATACAAATAAAAGAACTATATATATTTTTTTTAAATTTAGTTGTACTGCTATAAACATTCACACAGCTGTTTTTACAGCATTAAACTACCTTTCTCCACCAGCACTTTTGTTATTTTCAGTGAGTTCAATATTTGATGTATATCTCAATTTTAATTCAAGTCCTTATATATATATTAGTTATAGTCAATCCACACTCATTGTTTACGCATATTCAATTTCTCTATTGTTATCAATCCAAATGTCTGTCTCTCACGCATCCAGTTCAATAGTCCCACCCGTCAGTCCCACTCTTCACTGTACCGATGCTCGCAGTCCGCAGACTTCACACCCGCTGGTCACTCTCGCCGCCACTCGTCGCTTCGCTGTCTTCGCACACCTGGCGCTCAAGGTCCTCTAGACTGTCGGCTCGGATTCCCGTCACTGCTTAAATAGTTTCGTGGGCCCGATCTAGAAGGTTCCCCGCGCCCCGAGTCTTGCTGAGAGAGGCTATAGCGATGACCAGAACATTCCTGCAACGATAACCACAGAAATTCAATCCACTCGAGGACGGAAGCGCACGAGTCCCGATGTGCTTATCTGGCACGCGCGGCGACTCGCTTTTGTAAATCTCCGCGCTCTCTCCGGGTTATTGCTCGCCCTTGACACACTGATTCGCCCGATCGAGCCGGACGGACAAGGGAAACCGTGCAGAGCAGCAAGCATGTAACAATAAAAAAACGTATTACAACCTGTGACCTCATTGGAGCTTGATACATAGGTAAAAGTAGTTGTTTCCACAATGTCAGAAATGTTGTGAGATGAAATAACAAATTCGTGAATAGTTTTAGCCTGTTTTGAAAACTGCCATCTGAAAAAATTTGGCGAGTGATGGCAATCGATAAACAGTGACGGGTAATATAATTACGTCGGTCAATAACATGGTACCCTCTAATTTCCTAATGACGGGCGATGTTATCAACCTCCAAATGCACACAGGTGGTAGAGTCAAAGAAGCTAATTATATTAACGACTTGTTGTTTCATCTGACGTAGTTCCTGAAATTTTGTAAATTACTAATTTTATTCCTAGTTTTCAAAGGCGAGTATCCCCCTTAATAATCACCATACGCCATATGTAATTTTTTTTGCGTGGTTTTCTATGACGAATTATGTCACAAAATTCGTACTTGGCTGCTCACGGTAAACAGAGCTCTTCTAAAATCCCTGCTTAAGATCTACTTGTACACACGCTGTGTATTCTTCCGTCCTACGTAAAATTAACACTGCCACGTGCCTCATCACTTTATTTATGCATCAGTCAAGTGAAACTGTTAAATTATTAAACAAGTAAATATTTTACAAATCTGCCAATTCTTACACGCATTAAAAAAAACAGAAAGTGAAAGAGAAAATTTAAGTTTTTACAAATGTTTACCGAACACTTTTAATTCGATGTTAAGACACGAAACTATGTCTCCTCCATCGTTACCAATTAACTGGGCGCATGCCACTCAGTGTGTCCGTTAAAATATGGGCAGGTAGTAGCAGTGACTTTTTTCTAAGGTCGATTTCAAAAATTCTCACTTTGTCGTGAACAGATTTTATCAGTTTTTCTTCCAGTGCACCATTTTGATGTGCGATGTGTCCCGCGAGACGTGATTCGCGCGGGCTAATTTTCGTTTGCGCGTACAAGCTAAATATCTTTTCCGTTTATTAATATGACCTTGGCGGCAATGCGTGGTTCGGTTATCCCAAGGCAGACGAGCACATGGGAAATGAATAGTAGTTGTCGAAATTTCATATGACTTTACAAGTGTCCACTTTCTGAAGGAGTCACGCCGGCGCCTTCGAGGAATTAATCAGGCGAGCGGGGGAAAATTGTGGGCGAGGCAGGAGGCGTCGATTGCCGCGTTCCTGTAATAGCCGAGGAGCTCAAGGAACAGTTTAATTCT
>NQII01002546.1:0-16864 GCA_002778355.1 Clitarchus hookeri
GCCAAAAAGAGGTGAAAAACTAGCCCAAAATGGTTTACATGCCAGGATGGCCATTAACTAGGACCACCTGGTTTTTGCGGGAAGATTTACGTGGAGGCTGGACTTCGATATCCTGGGTGCACACTTGCATTCTTCATTTGTCCGTTGGCCGCTTGTCCTTTGTGTGAAGGCAGTCTGGTTACATGAGTGAGCCAATCAGAATTAAGCTTCTCCGATACTGACCGTCCGTGATTCGCGGCAGATACATAAGATGCGTTAGCAATTCAAATGTTTTCCAATCACGAAAGTGGTTCTGAACTAAAGTTCTTTGGAATCCAACTTGTCCTGAAATCATATCGCGGAAAACTTATTTCTGGCATGTATAAAAATGTAATTTTATGCGTGGCAAATAACGAATTTTTAGTTTGGAAGTGAACTAGTATGTACCAGTTAAAAGCTCTATCTTATGTCGGAAACAATACAAATACATGTTCGTGTGTGGTGTTATTGGTAGAAACTGTTCAATGGACTGCATAATATTGTCTTTAAAGAACGAATAATGTTTCCCACCGTGTGTGGGACTCCCTTATCGCTAATGTGTACAGTTTACATCAATGAATCGACTTCTTGTGAAACACCCAATACGTACAACTAGGGGCAGTGATATTTCGCGAAAATATTTCTAGACACGATACAGTCCAAAGCACTGTAGGGTCTTCCAGCTTCATTGATTGGCTAAAAAAAGGTTCTGGCCCGTGTTAACAGTTTGCGCACGAATCACGAAGGTTCAGTGTCGGAGTTACGTAGTCCTGAGCGGCTTGGTCAAAGACGGACACGGCACCAGCAGCCAATGGAGGTATAACGACAGCTGAGGTGTGTGTATAGTATTGAAGTCTACTGTGTGCTCCGATTTTTACGCGAAAAGTCACTGGCCCTACGTATAACGTGTTACTAAAAATTCACCGACAAACTCCGGGAGGTAGTTCTTCACAAAAAAAATTACTAGGAAAATATACGTAAATGATACTGACAGCAGTTGTCAAAATGTAAAATTTATGTAATTTACTTTCTCGACGCGTAAATCATAAACCAAAAATCCGGACTTCAGGCTCCAATGAAATTCCATAGACCAGACGTCCTGCTTTTCGCAGGAGAGTCCTTTTCTCGAAAGCTATTTTCCTGCGGGATGCCAAATAAAGTCACGAAATGTCCTTCTTTAGACAAGTGTCCTGCGAAAAGTCCTGCTTTTTCACACACAGAAAATACGGAAATTTTGTATCATTTGCGCACGCAGTTGGTTTTAGGAACTAATTTTCCATATAACACTTAGTTCAACACTTAGATCTTACTATCACTGTGTATTATTTCCTCCTTGCTAAAAGGCGAGAACTTATTGATAAAATATTAATATATGTTCTCGACTTTTCACAAGCAGATAACACGCAATTAAAATTTCTCACAAAAAAACACGAAACAAATTGTAAAATGTAAATTTTCTATAAACGTACATTGTCAGTAATTACTATGAATCCGACATTATGACGCGAAAACGAAGAATTTCTGCAAAAGGGGCAAAGCCGAGCCTTGACCTTGAGAGGTGGAGAAACTTCAACAAATCATATTTATTGCGAAGGAAACGCTCGAAACCCCAACAACTTAATCCTTGTTTGTGTACAGCGCCAGCCATAAATATACTTCATGTGCAACACTCCTTTGATCGTGGACACGCTGGACTGAACGGGTTAATTACAGGGGAGAAATTTTGTACTTATTTGCAGTTGGATTCCAATTAGTATGCAGCAGTATTAATTTTTAGGATGTAATGCGAATCGTTTGCGTTGTCGTTTTATTTCTTGAAGGTTTTTCCTCGCGTCACGCTCAGCGAAGGACGTGAATGCGTTGCGCGTCGGTTGAAGGATTCCTTCACTCTCGCAGCGACAGTTGCCGTCATCCCGGTTTGCAGAAGAACTGCGGGCGATTGGTTCCGCGGCAATCGCGCTGTCGTCGGCGTGTCTTTCGCGAGTCGGCGTGCTTCCACGGCGTGGGATTCCTCCTCTATGTGGGTCCGTATGTGTGCGGAATCCGCCGATCTAAAATTAGATCTCTGGGTAGGTCAAGCAACTTTTCCTCGCCACCTTCTTGGCCCAGAGCCACGCTTGGCGTGCTAGCCGGCGCAACCGCCCGCGATGGAAGTCCACGAAGTGTCGTCGCAAGGGTAGATAAGCGCACAAAGACGAGATGGCCCGGTGGTTCCTTTGTCGTTGGCGTGGCTCGTCCTCTGATTGGCTGCGCGAGGCTCTGGGAATGGGCATTGCGTTCTGATTGGCTACTGCATGCTGCGGAAGATACCTAAAAAAATTCCCCGGATTCATTTCGAGACAAGTTGGAATTCACAAACGTGTACGTTCGTGTTGCTTTTGTAATTGATCGACGTGGAGTTTGGCGCCTCCTGGAGATAAACGAGCCAACAACAAGCACGCAACAAATTGTAGGCCCAATCACGCCTTGCACTGCCACGATAAGCAACCAATTAAAATGTTATGTCCGCACGAGTGTATATAAGCATGTGAAGTCTAGCCTACAGGTCGTTGAGCTCCCGAATTTTCCAGGTCTCTATCTATGTGCTGAGCTACCAGATGGCGAATGGGTTGCTAGGTGCTGATTGGCGAACGGCGTTCCGACACGTTGGTGGCCAGCGACGAAATTTTGCTGGCGTGTGCGGTTGGAAGTTTGCGGAATAAGCGTCTGTTTCACCTCCGTACTCTTAGCTACTCTGTGATTGCATGTAAGGGACAAGGTCAGAATTCCCCAGTAAAACAACCTCGGACGCCTCAACACAACGTTGATAGATTGCGTCCGGCAGGCACGTTGTTACGAACTAGCTTTTCTTAGCCAATTCGCACTTGAAAGTATGTTGGGGGCGTATCTCAAATAACGACTCATGATTTGGTAGAGCACAGAAAATATAAGATGAGTTTTATTAACATTAAGCTTTTACAATAACTATTTATGTTACCACTGATCGGGGGAGCTTTACATTGAATTTAATATTATTAGTCATTATATTTAACTCACGCCATTTTAAATAAATCTAACCGGAAAGTCACCACCTTGTTAATGTTGCCGGAGGCTGATTCCATGAGACGGTTAACGCCGGCCGGACACACCCATCTTCCCGACGACAGACGCTGGTCGAAGGACCCTGGTCGAAAGGCAACGTTCCTGGTGTTACGCCGGCCTATATCAAGCTCGTGGTTCTGCGGCCCCGCTCAGTGACCGGTGGAGGGGATTTCTGCAACTGTCTTCTTTCGCAAGGATCGACGACCAAATGGTGGCGTTGCAATCCCGCTCGTTTCCAGGTTTAATGTTTGAAGGTGTGATCAGGCAAGCCGTTCAGCTAAGGCCTGACCACGCCATAACAACGTGCAGTCCGAACAAAGCCACGTGCTCCGAGCGTACAGGGGCCGCGGTGGCGTGGTGGTCAGACTACTCGCCTCCTACCAAGGCGAACCGGATTCGATTCCCGGCGGAGTCGCTCCCGGATTTTCACACGTAGGAATCGTGCCGAACGATGCCTCTGGACGGCGCGGGGTGGTTTTTTTTTCCGGGGATCTCCCGTTTCCCCGCCCTTGCATTCCGGCGCTACCCCATCCTCGCTTCGTTTCGCCCTCATCGGCTATCAAGACCTCGATGTTAAGAGCCGCCCAAATCCCTTCACTCACTCAAGATAAATGAAGGCGTGGCGTGAGCAAAGTGCAGCAGCCAATGAGATGTTCACGTCTCCCACGGGCACGTATAGACATTTCGCACCAAGCCTATAGGCAGGGGCAGTGATATTTCGCGAAAAGATTCCGAGACAATACACTCCAAAACACTGTAGGGTCGTCCAGCTTCTTTGATTGGCTAAAAAAAATGTTCTGGCCCGTGTTAACCGTTTGCGCACGAATCACGAAGGTTCAGTGTCGGAGTTACTTAGTCCCGAGCGGCTTGGTCAAAGACGGACACGGCACCAGCAGCCAATGGAGGTATAACAACAGCTGAGGTGTGTATATAGTATTGAAGTCTACTGTGTGCTCCGATTTTTACGCGAAAAGTGATGAATCCAGCTTGTTATTTCGCCCGGCGCGGGAAGTGTTAAGGCAGGACGCACTGTACTTCCCCGGGCGTTCTCCGGCCGCGCGAGGCACGTGATATGCCGTAGCGACCTTTATATATATTTAAAAAAAAACTCTTTCCTGTGGCTGGTGGCTGCGGAATTTAATTATCGGTTGCGGCCGCGGAAACGATCGCGCGGGATCGACAGGAAAGAACGCCCGTGGTGGAGGCAGCTGACGAGTTTTCCAGTCCTTTGCGGCGTCAGCAGAAAAAAAACGTGAGAACTGCGTCCGCGTTCAACTGCGCTGCGAGGGAAATCCGTAGAAGGCTGTTCGCGATAGAAGTGAGCACTTTTGAAATCAACCTTAGAAAAAATTCACTGCTCCTATCTGTATACAGCGTGATTCTATTTACCGGTACTTTTTTTTTACTAGATGAATTCAGATTCCCGACACTGAATTATCGCCTTCCATAATTACGTGCAATATATACTGAAGACAACATGAACACTATCAACATACGAATAATAAACAGTCCTGCAAAAATATTTGTTTATATCACGTGATCGCTAGCGCGACATCTGATTTGTTGGAAATGTTCGGCAGTCGACAGTCGAGCAGTCGAAAGATAAAGATGGACCATCTCCGACTGCCGACTGCACGTTGTGAATAAGGCCTAAGGTATTAAGACTCCCTCCTACACGCTGCTTGAAATACACGTTTTCCCACGAAACTATTATAAAAACGTCTTTTTTTTTTTTTTTTCAAAGCTCTGTATCTCAAAATACACGCGTCACATACATACAGATTTCCTGCATTGACCCTCCCTGCAGACTTTCCACCAATAAAATAATGGGGTCGCCCCTGAAAGTGCTATAGGTAGACACAGCGCGACGAGAACACTGCGCGTCAGTTAACAGCCTCGCGCTTAGCGGCGATGGCGCACTTGATGCGCCTGGCGGTGTCGCCCTTATCGCTCCCGCGCTTCTCGGCCTCAAACGCGGGAAAAAAAGCTCCGGGTAGACGGGAGCCTTAATACAGCATTCTACTCAGAAAATATACAGCATTGTAGCTGTAGTTTAAAACACGTGTTTCACAGAAGAATAAGCATCATAAACTGAGGGATACTCACAGCGATTTTTAGCTGACTTTGACACTTTTCAACGACCACATTAATGTTCCAATAACCACATTTATGAATAGGGGTCGCTGTGGTGTAGTGGGTAGACTACTTGCTTTCCACCTAGGCGGACCGGGTTCGATTCCCGGCGAAGCCTCTCCCGGTTTTTCGCATGAGGGAATCGTGCCGGACGATACCACTGGTCGGCGGGTTTTTCTCGGGGAGCTCCCGTTTCCCCCCGCCCCCCGCACTCCGGTGCTGCTTCATACTCACCTCGTTTCATTCTCATCGACTCTCAAGACCTCTATGTTGATAGCCGCCGAAATCTCTCCATTCTCTCACTCACATTTATGAATGGGTAACAAAATACCGACTTTCATTTCCGTCCTGATAAAATATTTACACTAAAATATTCCATAATTTTTTAATTATTATAAACACAGAATGAGGGTGCCTTACGATTCAACAGTGCAGAACTCATTAAAAATAGTCCACACACTACCAAAATTGTCATTAAAGTACGATTTATATTGCATGTGAAAGAATAATGTATATGTTTTGTAACACTGTAAAATATTTTTGTAGAATGGACTTATTTAGGGGTTTAAAAATTAATTTAATACAAGCTTTTTTTTTCAATCAAAATTTAACCGTATTATTGNTGTAACACTGTAAAATATTTTTGTAGAATGGACTTATTTAGGGGTTTAAAAATTAATTTAATACAAGCTTTTTTTTCAATCAAAATTTAACCGTATTATTGTCCTACGTTTCTCAGTGAGGTCTGCTTACGAATGGCATTTAAGAAATGTTAAGCGTCTGTATACGTTTTTCACTTCCTCCATTTCTCTCTAAAGCATGTTTTTTTGTGATGGTGAAAATGTCTCAGACGGGTGATTTCACTGTCTTTTTTAGGTGTGAACATTTCGGTACAAAACATGAGAAAAAGGAATAGGGACGTGCATCAAACCTTTATTTTTTATTATTACGTCATAAAATGGTAGGGTCTCCGCTGAAAGTCCCATAGAGGCGCGTTATCGACGGCAAGACTGCACGCCAATTCAGTGCTTTGCGCGTAGAGGCGACGAGAGAGTTGATGCGCATGTCTCGGTCGCCCCTAGCGCTCCCACGCTTTTAGGCCTCAGACGTGCAAAATTCCTTTCAACAGGCGGCCACCTTAAGTGTGCCTCGTGAGGTAGGGATGGGAGCTAAGTAGTGCCTCAGGGCCGAGCCCCACACGCCTTAAAGGAAGGGAAGTCATGCAAAGGAGACGTGCATCGCGGCAGGAAGGTTTGGCCAGCCACGGCCGCGTTTGAGGCCTTGAGTACTTCCCCGAGAGTACACACAGCTGATCTACAGGATGTATCAGTACAGCGGTTACAAACTTTCAGGAAAGATAGAGTACACCTAGACGATCGGAAATCACATAGCAATGCATGGTCGGAAACGCTTTCCTGGCGCGGTAGTGACGATACGAAACACAAGAAAGGAAGGACACAAACAGGGTCATCTGTTACTTCGGTTTGCGTAGCGACATCTATCGCGTACAGCAGCCAAAGACGTCCCAGCATTTTNGACGATCGGAAATCGCATAGCAATGCATGGTCGGAAACGCTTTCCTGGCGCGGTAGTGACGATACGAAACACAAGAAAGGAAGGACACAAACAGGGTCATCTGTTACTTCGGTTTGCGTAGCGACATCTATCGCGTACAGCAGCCAAAGACGTCCCAGCATTTTTGCTGTACTAAGAAAATAAACATGTTTTCTCACCCTGTTCGTGTCCTTCCTTTCTTGTGTTTTGTGTCGTCACTACCGCGCCAGGAAAGCGTTTCCAACCATGCATCGCTATGTGATTTCCGATCGTCTAGGTGTACTCTATCTCTCCTGAAAGTTTGTAACCGCTGTACTGATACATCCTGTATAACTAAGAAGAGAGGAGGAAAACCGGCATAGACGCCGTAAAAACCCTCTCGACAGGAAGGAATTCAAAATTGTTACAGGCTGTGTTCACGGTAAGCTGAGCACTTTTGAAAACCCTGCTCAAGATCTACTTGTGTGCACAGTGTGTATTCTTCCGCGTTATGTAAAATTAACATTGCCATGTGTTTCATTACTTTATTCATGCGTCGGTCAAGTGAAACTGAAATTATTATATAAATTAATATTTTACAAATCTGCTCTAATTTTTACACTTCGATGCATTAAAAAAAAAACAGGAAGACGTTACTGGGAGCAGGTCACTCAGTGCGCCCGTTAAAATATATACAGGCAGGAGCAGTGACTTTTTGTAGGTTGATTTCAAAAAGTGCTCACTTTATCGCGAACAGCCTTTATATGCATTAATAGAAAATGTTACAGGAGACAGGTAGGAACGACGCTCTTTGTTAAGGCGCCCGTCTACCTGGCGCTTGAACTGCGTTTCAGAGTGTTCGAAATACACGTTTTTCAACGAAACTATTAAGCGTACGTCCAACGTGATGATCTACGAAAAGAACACGCACTTCAGACGCGAGCTGTTAAGTACTTTCTTAATATCACGTACGTTAGAAACATCAATTCAGAGTACTCCAAAACCGCTAAAAACGGCCTTTCCAAGGCGCTGTAGCTCAAAATGCACGCATCAGATACATACAAAACTACTATAGGGGCCTGCACTGAACCTTCCTAAAGATTTCCCACTAATAAAATAATATGGTCACCGCTGAAAGTCGCATAGGTACACGCAGCACGACGAGAACACTGCACGCCAGTTCAGAGCCTTGCGCTTAGCGGCGATGGCGTACTTGATGCGCGTGGCAGTGTCGCCCTTATCGCTCCCGCGCTTCTCGGCCTAAACGTGGGAAAAAGTTCCAGGTAGACGGGGACCTTAAGTGTGGAGAGGAAGACTATCGGAGAGGGGGCGGGTCCCCAACCCTCCCGGGGCCGTGGTGGCTGAGCGGATAGAGTGCTCGCCTCCCACCAAGCCGAACCGGTTTCAATCCCCGGCCGTGTCACTCCCGGGTTATCACGCGTGGGAATCGTGCCGGAAGATGCCGCTGCTCGGCGGGGTTTTCTTGGGGATCTCCCGTTTCCCTTGCTTCGCGCCCTCGTCGGCGCTCAAGACCTCCGTTGTTAAGAGCCGCCCAAATCTCTTCACTCACTCGCCCACCCAAGCCTCCCCCTTTGTATTCGCCGCTGAAGACGCGTACTTGTCGACACCTCCGGCGAGGACGCGAGTTGTTCGTTGCCGAGAGAGACCCCCTGATGGCTGGCGGAGACTACAAACAAAAGAGTGGATGGCGTGAAGTGGCCGACGTCCTGTTACCACGGCGACCGCCAGTTCCCCTCTCCCCCTCTCACAGTGCAACCCTCTGTGTTCGCCAGTAGTTACCGCGGCTCGCCACCAGGGTGGCGTTCCGAAACATTACTCAGAGAGTCAAGTAACGTAACAGAGAGTAACGGCTGAGGAAAGTAAAAGTAAACGTGGTTTTGGAACGAGAATGATGTAAATAGCATTCTGTGTTTGCAAATATGTACTTACTAAGCAACCAATGTAAATTCTTTATTTTTCAAAACATTGATTATATGTTTAAACAGCTTTATTTGCGATGAATTAACCGTAAACATATATAAGTACATACACTGAAGAGCAAAAAAAAAAAACTGGTATACGCGTGCGTATGCAAATAACAGAGTTATGGAACGAATCAGAGTAACGCTATGCGGTTGGCAGCTAGATCGGTTACTACTGCTACAATGGCAGGTTATCAAGATTTAAGTGAGTCTGAACGTGGTGTTATAGTCGGCGCTTACAGCATGGCGGCAGGAACGACAGGTGATAAGGGCTGTCCGCGGTAAAGTGAGCAACCTTACAAAACAAGTTACATGCTCGCTGCCAGCATATATTTTAACATGCGCCCAGTAAAGTTGGTAACGATGGACGGAAAGTAGTGCCATGTGTAAAGTCGCATGAAAAGGTTTACGTAACCATTTGTGATAACTTAAATTAGTTCCTTAGCTTTCTGTTGTATTAATACACCGAAGTGTAAAAATTATAGCAGATTTGTAAAATATTTACTTTTCTAATAATTACACAATTTTACTTGGCCGACTCATGAATAAAGTGTTCTTACACTTATATGATTTAAAAAGACAGAAACAAAGATAAATCATTTCATTATTCTCAGATTTTTACCTGATACTTTTAATTCTGTCTTAAGAAATGGAACTACTTTTTCTCCGTCCTTATCAACTTTACTGGGCGCATTACAGTCAGCGAGACCGTTAGAATATCCAGCAGTAGCAGACAATCGAAAACGGCGGTGCTAAACTATGATTCTGATTAAGAAACTGCATTCTGCCAAGGATGCTAAGAAAGGAAGGATGGATTAAATTTATATTAACTCTCATTTGAATTAAACGTCAGTACTATAATTTCTACAAATTACTTAGTCTCTACATCACCTAAAAATATATCCATTGCTAATGACACGACGACTAACTCATCAGGCTTAGCGGACGCCGTTTATTTTCACCACTATAACTAGGGACCTGAAAAATTCGCGAGTTCAATGACCTGAAGGCTAGACTCTACAGTCGTATGTGCAAATATGCCGATATCAACTGCACATTGGTTGTCTGCTGTCACAGTGGAAGGCGACGATTGGGCCAGCGTTCTCCAGGAGGTGTCAAACAACGTGTGGACCAATGACTGAAGTTATATAAACACACGTGTCTTGAATTCTAGCTCGTCCCAAAATGAATCCATGAATTCTTCAGGTCTCTAGCTATGACTGCTGACGAGTGTTCCGTCGGTCGAGACCGCTGATTGGCTGTTGGCGTTTCTAAATTACTTTCCTGCCAACCAGTAACCTCAGCGCTTTCAGTATGAAAGGGAATGCAGCCGTGCTGCGTCCGAATTCTCTCCAAGTATACATATATCTGTACGTGACGCTTCCTGTGACGTCACCACGCGTAATTATTACTGGCACTGTCCGAATTCTCAGTGTAGTACGCACACAGACACTCTATACTTGGTAAGTGCACTTTCTGGGCGTACTTGCGTACTTACGACAGTCGCCACATTGATTTTGTTTGTCGTCGTGATTGTTACGACGTTGTAAAGAACGCCAATTGAAAAATTTATAAATGTATAATATATTAATGTATAATCTAATTTAAAGGTGGTTTGTTTTATACGTAAATAAAGAAGTTTCAGCTATTAATCGAAACACGCTCGTTGCTGTAGGCAGCAGTTATCGCTGTCGCCGCCAGAATGTGTGGCAAGTGTAGTATGAAGCGGCGATGAGCCGTCCAAATAGTCTGGGCAAGTACATACACGAGCAAGTAAGCAAATTTACGTTCTTAAAGCAGTACAAAATTGACAGTTGGGATTCAGCCTTAAGGACCTTTCACGTGATCTGATTTTTCTTCAAATAACCTTCAATATTTATTGAAAACATTTAATTGAATTCTACATGACGTCATACAAACGTAATAATCGCGTTTTCCTTATATTTTATTTAACACAGATTTTCTGGCAATATTAATGGAAGTGATATCAAAATAATAGAGTTGTGTGCACACATTTAAAGTTGTTACAAAATAAGGACGCATACTTTTTAAAAAAGAGAATTTACAATAATATGAAGAAATGTTGTTGTGGTTTAACCAATTATTTTCGTGTCATGCAGGAGTCGTAGATACTTATTATAGAAATTTACTTTTGGTGTTTTTAAAACTGGTTTCATTAAGAAGTTTGTGATAAATTTGTAATGTGGAGACTTGAAAGCTTATTGAATGCAATTCATTGAAATGCAAATGAAGTTAAATTTTAGTCAATAAATTGAATTCAAGTAACTGAATTAAATAAATATCTGATAGCGTGGAATGGCCTTTACTCCGAGGTCGTCATCTCCGCAGGGATGAAGAGCAGGAATATGGTTTGAGGGGTCGCTGCTTAGAAGTCGGGGGGTAACGCCCGGCTAGCAACGGCCAGGGGTTGGTCGGGGGGATGATTGCGGGGGTGGGGCGCCCTCGCCGGCGCCACATGGCCGTGGTGGCGGAGGGGGGTAATGTGGCGCGAGGCGCCGACTGGGGACAGGACATCACCCACAGACTAGAGATGAGATAGAGCGATCTCGCTGGACCCGCACGACCAGTCTCCGTGTCCCAACATCGAACCGCTTTTATGCCAACACGTCCAGCAAACAACGACGTGGATTGGATTTGGGGTTAGAACACTGATTAGTGAACAGCTGCTTTGGGATGTTCGTCTACTTTCTCTAACCAATTTGTAACGCAGCTTGATTAAAAATTCAAATTGGTAGAATTATTTTATTTATATAATAATAATGGCGTGTGGGGAGTGCACCCAGGGCAAGGCAACACCCTCCGAGTGACGGTCTTTCCAGCTGGGACCCGTAGGTGACCGTCATCCCCGAGCATGACAGAAATGAGACCCTAGAATGGAGCGGCGCTGGAATGAAAGGGCGGGGGAAACGGGAGTACCCTGAGAAAACCCGCCGTCAAGCGGCATCGTCCAGCACGATTCCCACATCCGAAAATCCGGGAGTGAACCCGCCGGGGGATCCAACCCGGATCGCCGTGGTGGGAGGCGAGCGCCCTGGACACTACGCCACCGCTGCCCCATTTTATTTATATAAAAGTGCTTGTCGTACGATAACTGAGATAAACGCGTTCACCACTGTTGACAATGTGACTTTGCCAGTTGTGTTCCTTTGGGGTAGGTCGGTGTTGGGTGCATGCGCGGAAGACGAATAATCCGTCTACCTTAATTTTCAGTCTATGACGTCACTCCCTGAGCGGACCCCAGAGATCATGCAAGCAGAGAGCTGTTAACTCAACACTGTAACGAGAGAACCTCACCCTACTCACTAGTTCACTGAAGCAAGTCTAATGGTGGATTCACAACCAAAATACACAAGGGTCCCGCTTGCCTGCGTCGTTTTTCTCCTCTTTTGGCCGATAAGCGCTGGTGCTATAAGGGCGACACTGGTACGGACTACAAGAGCGCCATCGCCGCTAAGCGCAGCGCTCTGAACTGGCGTGCAGTGTTCTCGTGGTGCTGCGTCTACCTCCGGCATTTTCAGCTGTGAACCTTTCATTTTATTGATGACAAGTCTGTAGCATAGTTAAATACAGGCTCCTATCGTAGTTTGGCTCGCGTCTTGCTAGTACGTTTTAAGCCCGTTTTTAACTATATTGGAAGGCTTCAAAACAATATTTACAGCATGCGTGGTAACTTTGAAGTACTGTACCATTCCTTCCTCGTCTGGGGTATGATGTTAGGTAAATATAATGGGGGCACGTGTAATAGTTTCGTCAGAAAACCAGGTTTTCAAACACACTACAGCGCAGTTCAAGCGCCAGCTGGCGTAACCCATAAGCACAGAGCATAGCGCATAATAGTACAAACTTTATACGACCAGAATTCTTGTGCGAAATTGATTCACAATATAATACTTATGTAATAGTTTCAGCCAATGAAATTTTGCTGCAATTCTGACGTCAGTCGACAGTGTTGGTAAATAATGGATTTTTCTGACAATTGTGGTATTGTGTTGAAAAATTACTGTTTAAAAGTATTTTAGCATTTTTGCTTTTCTGTAAAAATTTGTGGTTTTGCGATCGTAAAGATATGAATAAACCTTTATAAATGTCTGCTAGTAAACGGTCGCCTGTTATTTTATCTAAGTTTATATATTGCGACATTTCTTTGTTTCTGCAGTATAACTATTCCTCCGTTTTAAATAAACAACTTCGTTGAGAATTTTATACTCTCCTGTGATTGGCTGTTGCTCCATGCGCCTGCGTGCTCCACGCGCCCTTGTGTACTATTATTTTATTTCTCACTATGTCTTACCTTTGTCATCACATAAATAATGCCTGAGGCTCGTAAAGGGCACAATTCTCATCAAGTTAAGATGTGCCGGTAAAACTTGTGAGGCGACGACCAATCAGAATAGAGTAGTCGGTTTTGTTGGCGGGAAACTGCTATTTATAGTAATGTAAGAATAGAAAATATTGAAAAGGCGTGATTATCCACACCTTATGATTATATAAGGTCACAAAAATAGGCTTCTCTGCTAGAAAATGCCTGCTTTGCATAATGATCTGTATAAATATGTACGTGTTATACGAGGTTAGGTTAGGAACAAAAGTAAACAGGGCGGGCATGTCGCAAGTTTTAATCGGCTGGACTTGAGAATTCAGGGGAATTGTGAACCGTAATTCCAGAATACGTAGTTCCATGTGCTAGAACCGCGATTACTGCATAATTCTTAAGGCTTATTTATTTTTATTGTAAACTCAACTTTACGAAGGAATAGATACTAACTACCTCCGCAAGAGCCGTCCCAAATCACTCCACTCCACGGGGCTAAGGTAACAGTGGATTGCGGAGATATTTGGGCCGGCTCTTGACATCGAGGTCTTGAGGGCCGATGAGGGTGGCGCAAGGTGAGTATGGAGCAGCACCGGAATGCAAGGGCGGGGGGAAACCGGAGATCTCTGAGAAAACCCCACCGACCAGCGGCACCGTTCGGCACGGTTTCCCACATAGCGAAAATCCGGGAGCGACCCCGCCGGTAATCGAGCCTGGTTCTTACAACATGAGTGGGTGAACGTTTTGCTAGAAACATTGTAATTAATGGGTTTCTGCAATCACTGCTTTAGTTCAAAAGTACATTTTAGGTTTTTTTTTTAAATATAAAGAGATTATATTTTTGATACGTTTATATACATTTTATTGGGAATCTTCCCTTGTTACAACTCCTGCAAAAAAAATATTTACATTTTATAATAAAAGCTTTCATCAACAGTATTTTTTAATGTGTTTGCTCCTTATACGGTGTTATTACTCTATGGTAACAAACCGTGATCTGCGTACTTGACACGTGCAGTTCACGGTTGATTGAGCACTTTTGATACCAACCTTTGAAAAATGTGACACATTCTGACAGGCGCACTGACTGGCATGCTCCCAGTAAAGTTGGTAACGACGCAGAGAAAAAGTTCCACGTCTTGACGTTGAATTAAAACTGTCAGGCAAACATGTGTAATTGCTAAAATAATTAATTTTGCTTTCTGTTAATTTTAACGCAGATAAGTGAAAGACTCATAAAATTTGTAAAATATTTACGTTCCTAATAATTTTATAGCTTTATTTTCCCAACGCATGAACAAAGTGGACAAGCCCGTGGAGATTGTAATTTTACCCGTGGTGTAGGAATACACGATGTGCACACAAGTAGATCTCAAGCAGGGCTTTTTAAAAGTGCCAAGTTAATCGCGGACAGCCTACGAGAGTTCGAATGCCGGCAGGTGTTTATTGATGCTACCGGACGAAATGTCTTCAGGACTTGAGATGACGCAATGACGTTTATAAATATTATGGTCGTGCGCGCTACATGTGGCTTTGACAGCTGAAGATGACGCACGGGTTTCCACGCGACTGTTTACAACGTGTATCGTCGTGCTGTTTGTATATAAAGTCGGGATGGTGAAATCTCCATCTTCCAAGTAGCGTTCCTGCGTTATAGCTTATTTGTTTTGCGGAAAACTTTAAACTACAAACTTGATCTTCGTCGGGTTCTTTATCGCTGCTCTTCGCCCTCGATGATTCGTTACGTCAAAATAAACACGTACCTTGCGGAAATTTGTATTTAAAATTGTACAGATATTAGATTTTAACTTTGTTCGTTATTCAGGAGAAAACGATTACGTGGAACGTGGCAAATGTAAAGGTGTATACATTATGTGTATGCTGAATACATAAACACCCATGGCGTGCATGTTTTTATAAAAGTGTAGTTTTTCCATATATCCTTAGAAAATTTTGTTACACGGAGATGTACAGTACACAGAAGTAAAAGCGAAATGTTTTCCATTTCCGCCGTACATGCTTAACTTTTGCCTTGAGAAATTATCGGCAGCCTTATACGGAATTAATTTTCTATGAGTGTACACATGCGTATACAGGATGATTCTAAAATCACGGGACAAACATTGAGGGGAGGTAGAGCTCACTAAAACAAACAATTATCGTAAAGGAGTATATGGGTGGAAGTGACGCGTTGAGGCACAAACACAAAAAAAATAACACATTAACGGAAACATAAAATGTTCATTAGCAGCATACTTAACGAGTGATTCCGTACAGAAAATGTTAAAACAGTTGCTGGAAATACATCCACCAACAGTCACGCATGCTTGGCGTGATTGGCTGACAATGGTGGCGTGCGTGAAATACCCGGGCGTATTTGAATCTGTTCGCCAATCACTCCGCCGACGCTACCAAGCTTGCATTACTGTCGGTGGTAGCAATTTTGAGCAACTATTATAAACATTGCTGTAAAAAGGCATTTAGCGGCGACGTTGTAAATAAACACTGTGTTGTATTTCATGTGTTATTTATGTGTTCGTGCCTCAACGCGTCACTCCCGCCCATATATTCCTATACGATAATAGTTTGTTTTAATGAGCTCTACCACCCCTCAATGTTTGTCCCGTGATTTTAGAATCATCCTGTATAATGTTTAAAAGCTAAGAAATACTAAAACAAAGACTGGTGAGAAGGGGGATGAGTTGGCCTGGAATACACAATTTTGGACATTTTAGGAAAGTAAAAGTGAACTCCTGCGATCAAAAGTATATTAAATAGAAATTAAGTGACAAGTTCTTTGAAGTAGTACTGAACATGCTGTTCAGGGTGTATTAGGCACTTACATAAAAGGTAAGCTTCAGTCTTATTTTCTGGCAGCTGTTTGATTCGAAATACAGTGTTGGACATATAATTTTAGCATTTACACCTGGCAGCTGTTTGATTCGAAATACAGTGTTGGACATAGAATTTTAGCATTTGCATAGCCTCGCAATGAAACGGAAGTTACCGAACCTGAGCCCGAGAGTCTGGTACGGTCATCGGATGCAAGTGTGTTTGTGTGTTACCTTGGTTGTCGTGGTTTGTTGCGAGTAATTATAAACTGTGCGCTTGTAAAGCTGTGCGTGGTTCGGCCCAGGGTGCCGTTGCAACTTTACAGGCAAAGTACGGTAAAGTGAACACAGCCATTCACAGTAAACTGAGCACTTTTGAAAGCCCTGCTTAAGATCTTCTTGTTTGCCCGTAGTGTATTCTTCCACTACATGTAAAATTAACATTGCCTTGAGCCTGACCGCTTTATTCATGCGTCGGAAAATTGAAACTGTAAAATTATTAAGATAGTTAATATTTTACAAATTTGCTAATTTTTACATGTATTATGCATTTAAAAAACCTGCAAGCAGAATAAATCGCTTCAGTATGAACACACTTTCAACCCAACGCTTTTAATTCAGCGTTAAGACATGGAACTACTTTCCCTTTCGTTGTTACCAACTTTACTGGGCGCATACTGGACAGTGTGCCCGTTGAAACATACGCAGGTAAGAGCAGCGACATTTTTCCAAGGTTGATTTCGAAAGTGCTCATTTTACCGTGAACAGCCTATACTCGTGTGCATGCGTATTGTGTGTTATTCCGTCACAAGTGACTCGGTTGTTTCATGTCTGGTGGTCTGGTTAGAGGCGTCGCGTCAATGACGTCGGCGTGTGCTCGGTCTTTGCAGCTTCGGGGTCGGGCTCGGTGATCGGGCGGGACCCGCTGCCGCCCCGCTCCGTGTCCGTCACGT
>NQII01002546.1:16904-35857 GCA_002778355.1 Clitarchus hookeri
CAGCAGCACCTGGAGCAACCGCAAGGCCCGCGCAGCGCCGCCACCACGCCCGTCAAGATGGCCAACCACGTGGGGGCGGAGCCCGGGGAGAGGGAGCCTTCCGAGACGCAGGGCAAGAGGGTGAGTCGCCCCTCCCCCCCTCTACTTGCACCTCACCACACGTTCTTCCCCTTCCTTAAACTGCTTAAGGGGAATCTTGCACCACCTTGTTGGATTCTTGGTTTTTCTACTGCGTTTTCGAACATTCACCGTCGCATCTACCAATGCACACCGGACGTTCTAAAACTACTGTTTCAGGTTGAATCCAGTTTAAACGTATTGATCCACCAGTTCGACCGGCTTGAAAATCTGGTCGATCTCGTGGATATCCCACCAAAACATCAACAGCTAAACTAGAAACTGGTATTTTGGAAATTTGTTTTTTTTTTTTTTTGCTCCGAATCCTTCTTTCACTAATTTGTCTGCATTTGATCTCCCGTGATGTTACATGTTGGAAGACTTTACGTTCACACGAAACTGTTTATAATCGATCTTCAGTTATCAGTTTTCATTCGTCTCCTTGTTATGTATTCTCGAAAGAAGATCAAGTTTGAGTTAGGTGATGAAATTTGGATTTATAGGAAATCAAATGCTTTCTCCGAAAAATAAAAAGTTGACACACCCTCATCTTATAATTTTCAAGCATTCCAAAAATATGCGAAAGTAATTCGGACATCGAGTTTTACAAATAGGTGATGGAAACTTTAGAATTTGTGGGTAATGGCATTGTTTTTGCATCTGGATGCAGACGAAAGTACTGATGAAAAACAAACGTGATGTTCGAAAAAATGCTTCAGCTGGTGTACACCGGTGTAACAACCACTGGCGAATCCGTAGATGAATTTTCGAAAAAGTGGCTAGCTTGTTATGTTTTTAAAAAAGAACATTCCGAAAGTACCCCAATACCCAAATAGTTATCGACCTTACACTGCAGTACACACAGGACAAGAGAACTTCAAACTCGTAACTACGTCACGATACTAATATCAATACTGTGACAGAAATACAAGTTCATAGTTCAGTCATTATGTCTGCAGTGCAGGGTAAGGTCAATAGCTAGGTGATAATACGAATACTTTCAGAACTGTCTGTTTTAAAAACATAAGCCATAAAAAAACAAGAATCCAATCTTAGGGCGGGGGGGGGGTCCCCTTTAAGGAGCCCACCTACATGACATTTTGAACTGTGTTGCGGTGTGTTTGAAATGCCTATTTCTCCACAAGACTATTTAGACGTTCATTCAAGTCATTCTCATTAGAAACATCATTTCAGACCTCTCCAGCATAGCTAAGCACAGCTATTTCAAAGTACTGTTTCCCAAAATATGTCCATCAGATACATACAAAAGTACTCGAGGGCCCTGCTTTGAACCTTACAGCACACTGGGACTTGCATTCGAGAGGACCTGTGTTCAATTCCTGCTCCATCTGTCCTGATTTCCATTCCCCGAGGGTTTTCCGAAACCATCCACACAGCGAGGTGGGGGAGTGGTAAACCACCGGACTCCCAATCAGGGGGTCCCAGGTTGGATTACCGGTCCGGTCATCCTTGTTTCAGTTTTTCATGGTTTCCCAAACCACTTCAAGTGAATAATGGGATGGTTCCTTAATACAGGGCACAGCCGATTCCCCATTTCCTACTTTGATCCATCTCTAATGACCTCACTGTCGACGACACCTACCTACTGAAACCACCCCTGGTGAATAGAGGGATGACTCCTTGGTACAGGCGGTAGATGATTTCTTCCCCATTCTGCACTTGCTTCTTTTCTAATGACCTCACTCTCTCGACAGATGTTAAGCCCTATCTACCTACATTTGTTGCCAGGATTCATATATCCATTGCTGACACAGCATTATCTCTTTAAGTCTGTCATGGTGTAATGTTCAGACTACTCATACCCTTCCCTCTCTTAGTCCATTTCAACTACGATGAACTGATTCCTGGCAGCGTTGTGTCAGGTCTTCTCATGAGGAGAAATGTGGTGGACATTCCCACTGGGTGATTGATTTCCCTCAGGGCACTTCCATTCATCACAACGTTGCATTCATTCTCTGTTCCACCTTCACTTGTCTTCACCGTCATCATGGCACAGTGGCTCACAGTTTACGTGTGGCATTGTTTGTGGCGTGGCCCTCTTGAGTTCATTCCTACAACTATTTCAGTTCCATTTAACTTATAATTCCTGATATTGCAGCTGAGCTGTATTCTTGCAGACTCAACACTTGCCTCATTTTCACAAGTGATGCACGTGATTTTTGCTTAGAGACATTTATTTGAACCATTCACAAACCAGAGCTTCAGAAATGTGGTCTGTAGGAAGTCCAGAAATATATGTTCAGCAGGGGAGGGGTTTCTTTCAGTGTATTGCTGGTGCTTTTCAATAGAAAATTTCTCTTTGACATTTTGCCAGGGTGATGCATTTCTAGTTGAACTATTTCGTCTCTATACAATTGTGCTTTCTATTGTCTAATGCTACTGGATTTTGTAATAGTAGAGGCAGTATCACCATGTTACTAAAGTATCGTAGCAAGTTTTCCTATTTTGAGCAGTCCAGAAGATTGTGTTAGTTGTTGTGTGTACGGTTACTTCTTTTTGCAGTAGCTTTTCCTTGCCACCAACTGCATGCCTTTGTTGATGAGTGCAGCACAGTGTGTATTGCGTGACCTCGACAGGCGGCGAGCGCAGGATCGTGGAACCTGAGCGTGTCTGCCGGGGAGCTCCTGGGTCGCACGCACGAGGAACTGGTGCTGCTACTCATCCAACTGCGCAGGCAGAGCGCAGGCGTGTGCAAGGCCATGGAGGCCTGCCACGTGGAGATTGAGGCGCAGGTTTGTCCGCAGGTGCTGCTGCTGCTGGTGGTGGTACTGACGGTGGTGGTGGTTACGACTAACATCCCCTCCGGGGATCCCCCTGGATGTCTCTCTCCTGTGTGCTCATTGTGGGATGCGTGTCTGTTCCCAGCTTTCAAACACTTTCGTCAATATCGTAATCTCCATTTAAGAACACATGGAACATTAGTTAAGGCTAAACACATTCTTTTATCACTTGAGTAAAGGTGCACTGTAAAAATGAATGTAAGAGACAATCACTAATAAGAAGGGCAATTTTCCAAAATGGGTGCTCAATTGAACCATCTACCACCATGATGAGATATGCAATGACTGACTATACAGGAAATGCATTCATGCCCACAGTAGCATAGCCGCTGAGCCAGAAGCACGGGGCATTCAAATTCAAAATGTCGAGTTGAGCATACAAGTCTCGCAAGTTCGATAATCCGACAGCACAACATTTTTTTACACCCACCTCACACCGAGCTGGTCACTATATACACGAGTAAACGTACATCACCTGAAAGCTACGCTATCCGGTAGGTTTGTGGGTTTATGTCGTCTTCAGGATTTTGCGTTCAATGTATCAGCAGTCAATACAGCTGCCATCATCAGGAAAGCAATTCCTGTCCAATTTGTGAATCCTGGACATCACTCAAGCCCAGGAGCCCAGTAAAAGTTGGCAATGGCCACAAAGGCCTGCGATCATTTTTGAAATCTACAGGTTTCTGTAAACTTGTATAGAAAAACCAGTGAAGAATAATCACACATAGCTGTTTTTTTTTTTTTGCCAACGTCCTTAAAAATTATTTTTTTCTAGTATTGCATTTTGAACTATTTCTGACCCTGTAATATTGTGCTCTGTATCACAGTGCTAAACATTTTCCTAAAGGTATGTACAGAGGCAGAGAAGTGGTCTGAAAATTGTTAAATATCACTTGGCCACGATAAAACATGTGCCGTATTTTCTTCAAGTACCAGTGTGCATTCCAATTGAGAAAAATCAGGAGAGTTGTGGTATCTGGACGAAAGTCACTGCCAAAGTAAAAGACCCCAAGTAATTTGCAGTTATTTAAATACTATTGAGAGACTTGCCAAGTTTTTTCTCGTAGTCCACAGTGTGTTTTTCCGCCGCTGTGAACATTAATATCGCCAATGAATAGTGTATGTGTCCTGATCAAGGGATGCAGTAAAATGTTTGTGTAGGGGCCTACATAAATGTACTAATATTTTGCCAAGTCTTACTTTAACATGTATAAAAAGAAGAAAGCAGTTCACAAATCACTTATTCATAAATTACTCTTCAGAAATGATGCTGAGATACATATTTTTGTATAGGTCACATTCAAAATTACTGTAAAGTATTCTTCTCAATATTAATATCTAAATAATATGCAGTTGCAGACGGAAATTTTTTTTAAAGGTTGGTATTAGTATTGTTTAGTGAACTGTGTATAAACTATAGCAGTTTGGATGTGAGAAATCCATTTTTGTTTTGAGTCTCTTTCATTTTTGATTTAAAAAACAGAGAGAATTGAGTTGTCCTGTCGAATTCATGATAAAGTTCTGCCTCGTTTATTTCCTAGCACACTCAAGAGTGCTACGGGTCAAGCCGCGTGGAATTTAATGGGCTGATTTGAATGTTAAAGATTGTGGAAGTGTAGTTCCAACAGATCTTGCTAGCATTTGTTGAATTTACATTCTGCATAAAATATAACGCAGGAATTTAACGACAATGTACAACGTAATATTTGCTTCGTTTCTGAGTATTTCACAAATGAATTTGGTGGCAGGCAAGAATTCATAGTCCCATCTAGCTATTCACTGTGAGGTTTTATTCTAGGGTGTCCTCGAACAGGGCTGTATCTCAGTGCATGCATAACAGTTGGCCGCTGTGACTTGGGGCGCCACAAAAGCGCTGAAGGGGTGCTCAAAGGATCATAGAAATTTGATAATAGAAAATTGTTAGTAAAAAATTTAATTAATGTTAATGTATACTTGATTTTAACTGTTTCAGTGCAGTGGAAAATCACATGATGTCAGTTTGTGATAGGTTTGTTTAAATTAATTAAGGGCTAAGTATATACAGTAAAGAAGTAAAATTTATTATTTTACAATAAAATCTTAAAGTCTTGGTGTAGTGTTCATTCCCAAACTGGCATGTCTCTGCATCACATTTTTAGTTCATTTACACTCTACAGCACAGAGTCTAGTCTTCCTGGGGTTTGTTTCAAGACTGGAATAACCTCATTGCTATTCACAAAAATTCCGTGTTGAATGTTTAGAGTAGCAAAACGTTTCACGGTATCGTATGAGAGGCATTAGTCGTAGTTTAAAATGTTTTCCTCCTCTTGAATAATGTTGACATGGGATTCATACAAATTTTACACAGCTGAATGCTTTTTAATTTAATTTAAAGTTTGATACAATTTCTGGGAAGGGCTGGAGCCCCTCCCATGAGTGCGCTCTTGCAAACCCTGCATGTAGGATAGTTTGGCCACAGTGCGGTGCTGGCCGTGCGGTGCTGTCCATGCGGTGTGGCCCGTGCGGTGCTGCGGTGTGACTTGGTCACACTGTTGCTTCTTGTTAATTACTGGCTCACAGCCATGCAGGACACATCTAAAGAACTGTGATTCAGTCTTAAAAGTAGTACAAGAAAGTAAGCGCGTGGAGCCTCTACCTTGCAACCAAATGAGCTTGCAAAACACTCACGTCTCTAATTATAAGTAGTTCAGTAGCATCAGCATTGCTTTACATAACTTTTTGTTCTTGCATGTCTTCCATACCACTGTTTTTAACTTTCCCTTTCAGTACCCAAACTACTTTTGTAGTTCCATTGAGAACATTGATGTAACACGGTTGCTAAAATCATGTAACTGTTTTCAACTGATTGTTACAATGTGTATGGCTTTTTGTGTGGGTATTTCAGGTTGTGTGACTTTGCTGTACTTCAGTCCTCTGTCTACACTGTCATTGCTTCAATAGTTAGCTGTTAGTGAAATTGTATTGGCATCCTGAGCGTCATTGGTGTACTGTGTTTGTGTAAATGGTTTTTGTAAAGTTTGTTAAAGATTTCGTGTCTATGTGCTAACAAAATGTTTTTTTGTTTTCTTGTTATATGGTGAGTCCATCACCCATGTTTGTTGCTTGATTGTGATAGTTTTTAGTGGTTTTCCTGTGTGTCATGTAATCGTCTGTAAAATGGGAAGTGTTGCGTCAGGTATCTGTTGAGATTAGACTGACAAGCATTTTATGATGTTTGGCTTGAAAGATGCTTTTTTGAGTCTGTAATTTCATTAATCAAAATGAAGACTGCTCCTGGCAGAAACTGCCATGAGTAGAATTCAACTCAAAAACTGAAATGTATTGTCGTATGCACAGCATTCAAATATAAGTCATCTGTACAAGAAATGTGAATGCAGTTTTTGAACTTCTCCTATAAGTAATAATTTTAACATGATACCAATAGTGTTACTGCAGGTTCATGTTCCGTAGTTACCCGACAAGCTGAAAGTCCCACACATCAGAAATGGCCTACGTTGTTAATGAATTTAATTTTCCTGCAGTTGCTCTTCACCATCAGTGTTTTTTTTTGCCAATACGTAGCCATGCACTGCTAGTCACGACTTGAGTAAAGAGTATATAGGTACCAGTACGTATACTGTTTGTCTTAGTGGGTGTTATACTCGTGTATACGGCGCACAGACATACTGCGATGAGTTTGACATGTACGTGTGTTCCAACAGGCGAGGCTAGCGGAGCTGGACGCACCTAGGAGAATGGAGCATCTCCAGAAACTGGAAGAACTGAAGAAACATCTACTGGACCTAGAGAAACAGGTACACATCCCATCTACAGATAATCTGCAAAACACTTTTTTTTTTCNAAGAAACATCTACTGGACCTAGAGAAACAGGTACACATCCCATCTACAGATAATCTGCAAAACACTTTTTTTTTTTCTTTTTTCAAAAATTGCACATAGTTAAAAAAAATTTTATGGGATTGAAATTTTTTTTTTGGGTTGCNTTTTTTTTTTCTTTTTTCAAAAATTGCACATAGTTAAAAAAAATTTTATGGGATTGAAATTTTTTTTTTGGGTTGCAGTTATTTTGAAAGGAAGTTATTTTAACTGTAATTAGTATTTGGGAACTACAACTTTGAGGATTTGTGGTGACTTTGTTATTTTTCTCGAGGCTTTACGATGTAAGTTTTACTTTCCCAGCTATCTCGCAGGCAGGCAGGAAGGACTCCACGCAGCCCGTATCCGTGAGAACGCCCACGCTTGCAACACATGTATCGGATGCTAGCGTGACTCTTTTAGTTGCAGCGTTTCTTATTCCAGTGTGTTCACAGTCTGTAGGTCGTGCCACAGAAAAAAAGCGCCCTTTGTATCATCCGGAAGAGCATTTGTTCATCCCCGTGCCATGTATCGGCAGCTCTGAAACTAAAATTCTAGTGTATTCTTCCACCGGCTACGCTCTGGTTCGTGTACTACTCCGTGCAGGACGCGCTTTGCCAGGGACTTGGACGCTGGACTCGAAGACTACCAGACGCATCTCTCGGCAGCCGCAGCTTTTGGGATGTCAAGGAAGGATGTAGTCGTTGAGTGCGCGTGTAACTTACAATACATGCAGCTGGCATATTTATTGGAAATGTAGTTTAGCGCAACGTAGACGACTAGTGTTTTTTTTATTTAAGACAGTGTGCAGGCATCCAGTGGTGGATTTAAATGAATGGCTCGGGGGGCTATAACCCAGGGTAGCAAAATGTGAATTGGCTGCAAAATATAAGGGGTGGCAAAATCATGAAAACAGCAAAGATAGAAAAATAGATACTTTCCAAAAAAATAGTTTACATTATATACTTCTTAGTTATTCTACAAACAAAATATTTTTGTATAACATTTGTTCCATCTTTTGGGGTGTCTGTGCAAAACCCATAATATACATACGTATGCTGTTGGGTGTTGATTGCCCATCACCCATTTGTCTCCTTACAAGATACATTTTTCTCCTTTACTTTGGGAACACAGTGCTTCACATCATCTGATCGCCATAAGAGAAATGTCTCTATGAGTTATACAAAGTACAGATTTTGAGTGGAGGGGGTGGTGGTGATCACTACCGCTGTGGTAGTTTTGAGGGGACTGGAAGGGAGGGGGTGGCAAAATCCGTTTAGCCCCTTAGCAGCAAAAATATAAGCTAGCCGCTGCCGTTCCCACCACCGTTGCTATCTACCACTGTTTCATCATCACTTCATTTTCACCCTCACAAGCACTCGAGATCTCAAAGTTAAGCACTAGCCAAAACCTATAAACTCAACACAAATATAAACCACTTTTTACTTTTGGTGTTCATCAAATATTAAAGGTATATGGTACTAGTTTTTTTATAATTTTTTTTGTATAAGGGGGAAAATTTAGCACAGTAGCTCCTGATAAGACCACCACTGTTTACGACCGTTATCCGCTAGTGGAAGCAGAGTTGTGTCCGCGAGAGACAGTGTGTGGCTGATGAAAGTCGAGTCTGACTTCATTTGGTATCTTCAGGAAGACAGCCTCTTGTAGTCTAAGGGTGCTCATGCACTAGGCGACCAAGTCGTGCGCTCAGGTCACCGTGGCCACAGAGAAAGCCTACAATATACGGGACAACGCGCACTGGCCGTGGCAACTGTCGGGATCCCAAGAAGTATGCAGGTGACCAAGGAGTTGCGTTCTGGTCACCGCGACACATCATTTGCTTTCTGGCCGTGGTGACCGTGAGTTACACGGCCTGGTCGCCTAATGCCTGGACGCCACAAATAACAGCGATGTTGACACGCGATGCAGAGCGTACATAGGAGCGTGATGTGCCGCAGTACGAGAAGGGCAAGCCGCTGGTGAACCTGGTGGACAACATGGTGAAGCTGGGGTCGCTGTACCGCGGGGGAGGGGCGCCGCCTCCCGGGGTGGAGTCCCCGGCGGTGCGGGACCGCCTCGAGTTCAACCAGAAGGTGCAGGAGCAGCGGCTGCTGGCGCAGGAGCGGCGCGACTGGGACAGACTATGCCCGGACCAAGCGCAGCTGCAGGTCAGGTGACATCCACTGCCGATACTTGTTAAGAGATACACTGTGCTGCGTAGTTCGTGACGGAGGGCGCTACTCTCATCATCATGCCCACCTTGCACAAGTCAAAAACTCTTTTAAGAAGTTTCTGAACAGACTGAAAAAGGCTTATTAACCAAGAAAATTTCTTAGTGAAGTCAAATTATTTTGGTGTTTATAGACCTTGTGCGAAATAATGTAAACTTATTAACCCTTTCATGCCCATTGTAGACAATTGTCTATGTGTTGCACAGGAAGCTAATGTTTGACCGGTGCTGTACTCGGCGAGGCTCAGTGCCCAATTATCTTCCCCGTGGGTAACTGATTTGTAAACCATGCTACTGATCTTCGTTATGACTGGTTCACATCGCTGATCACCGAACACGATGACTACGGCTTATTGACTGCGATAACAAAACAAGTTCTTTGTTAGCTTAAGTACAGCACGCATTAAAAAATGCCCTACTTGCAACAGCTGAAACCGTCAATTAATGTGGTAATGAAAGGGTTAAGTAGGAAACTTTGTAAAAGAGATATTCTTTAAAGATTTTTACAGAATTCATTTTTTTGAGTCTTAAATCAGTTTATACTTAACATCCAAACTGTCTGGAAGCCTTCACTTGCAAACTTGTGACTTCAGTTTTTCTAAATAAACATTTTNTTATACTTAACATCCAAACTGTCTGGAAGCCTTCACTTGCAAACTTGTGACTTCAGTTTTTCTAAATAAACATTTAAAAAAAAAATATTTTTAATACACATATAAAGTGTGTAAATATTACAACCAAAAAGTAAACAAACTTTTTTTTNTTTAAAAAAAAAATATTTTTAATACACATATAAAGTGTGTAAATATTACAACCAAAAAGTAAACAAACTTTTTTTTATTTACCTAATTAACTGTTGTAATAAGTCCACAGTAATATTGATGTATGCAAAAAAAATTAATGCCACAATTTAGTCTCATCTTTGTGTCCGCCTCTAAGAGGAAATTACACCTACGTCACTGGATACATTGTAGAAGTCATTTTTTTTTACATTCTTAGTCTTTACACTTTATTTTCTTTTCTTTGATCCCATGTAATGCTCTTTGAAGATTTCCCTCTTTTTACACTCTCCTGCATTTTGAAACATTTTCCCCTGGTCCCTTGAAAAGTGTCGAAAAGAGGTTTCACTGCAATCATTATAAGATGAAACCCAACTGACTGAGTCATAATGACGTCACATAATTTATTACTACTTGAAATTTTCCTGTAATTAATTTCACAGTGGAAATGTTTATTTCGTTATCCATCGGAGTCTTGGAGTATGGAAGTGTAAACATCACCAAAACATCAGAACAACCAATTGGGCAGTGGCAGCGAAAGCTTGCATTCCTTGTTGGTGTGTTGTTTAAGTGTAGGTCTGTGAAACAAGAGAAGATGGTGGAATAGTGCCTGGATATTGTGTTTGTGCCGTCGCATAGTCACCGTGCCGTATCTGTTGCAGGCCAAAGTCCAGGAGCTGTACAGGTTAGACCGCTTGCTTCAGGAGGAGTCGGGTACGCTGCAGAGTTTACAGCAAGACAAGGTACGTCCTAGGATTTAACTCATTTCCTTTTGTTCGTAAGCTGCCCTGGTCCGTGTTACCTTTAGTTAAATAACTGGTTCACCATTGTGCCATTTGGGAAATTTTATGCCGTACTTGCCATTAAATTACTCTGTGGTATTTGACTCTGCATCGTTCTGTTGTTGTGTATCAAGGAATCTCAATCCCGTTTTACAGCAAGTCTCAGAATTTGAAAACACAACGGGTGAAGAGCTTTTCTTCCTTGAAGGTGCCTCAGTCAACAAAGTCTAACATATTGTTCTCACGACATCACTAGGTTCATTTCAGTAGAGCGAAACATGTGCTTCAATTTCCCCAGTGTGAATGTAGAGAAACGTCTCTGTCATTTTTTTTTTGTCGTAGAGGGAATAATAAATACAGTGCACATGCCAGTTTCACGATTACCAACTTCCTAATCTCAATATCAAAGATGTTTTCTGTTGCCAACGGAAATGTCAAAATTACATGGTACACATACATGCTGTATAATTCCAGTACACTTCCTTCAACAAAGTTTTAGTTCAACCAAGTTGAGAAAATTTTTTTTTTATATAAAAGCATAGGTGTGTGAGAAACAAACTATAAAAAGAAACTCCACTTTTGTGTTTGAAGTCACAATTTTGAGAATTCTGCTGGAGATTTGTGAACCATTTTTTTGGGACACGCGCAAAAGATGGAAAACAGTCTGTCTGATCTGGTTTGTGCTGGGTGGCATGTTGAGGGTGAGGATGGAGTGGAAGCTGAATGCAAGGGCGGGGGGAGACGGGAGTGCCCCGAGAAAACCCCGCCAGTCAATGGCAACGTCAGCACGTTTACGACATGCGAAAATCTGGGTGACCTTGACAGGAGTCGAATCCAACTTGCCTTGGTGGGAGGCGAGTAGCGTGGTCACTCCACCACCGTGACCCCCCCTAGAGCACCATGCATTAACAGTGCATCACACTGGGTTATGTCATGGTGCTCGTGTGTTGACAGGAACTGCTGGAGAAAGCTCTCGGCGGGCTGCGGAACAAGCTCCAGGGCAGCCGAGCGAACCCGGCAGAGGCCGAGCGCTACCGCAAGCAGCAGCGGCTCCTTGAGAAGGAGCTGAGTCGTATTCGACTTCTGCTTGCTCACAACTCCAAGGTAACCGTTTCCAGCGATCGACTTGTTTTTTTTATTATTTCTTTGTGAATGATTACGATCAGTTTCGTAATGCCTAGGAGGCTTATGTTAAGAACGCCTCATCCTTGGAGGTAGTTAGGACGTTTGAGGCAGAGAAGTGAGGGAGCGATAAGAGCTACATTAACACATACATCAAGTGCGCCATTGCCGCTATGCGCAGGGCTCTAAACTGGCTTGCAGTGTTCTCCTAGTTCTGTGTCTACCTATGGCACTTCAAACAGTGACCCTATCATTTTATTGGTGGAAAGTCTGTAGCCAGATTCAGTGCATGTACCTCGATTACTTCTGTATGTATGTAACACATGTACTTTGAGATACAGTGCCCTGAAAAATCAGTTTTTAACGATGATGGGAGTACTCTGAAGTGCTTTTTCTACTGTGCGGTATGTCTTGAAAGTAATAAAGAGCTACAGTCTGAAGTGCGTGTTGTTTTCGTAGTTCAGCACGTTGGACGCACGTTAAATAGTTTCATGAAATACCTGGATTTCAAACACTCTGCAACGCAGTTACAACACCAGGTAGGCAGGAGCCTTAAGATAGATGAGAAAGTGATACACGTAACAGCGTTGATGACAAGCAGACATCTTTATCTTGAGAAGTTCAGCTTCTCTCTTTCATTTTGTGCTCATAAATTATTATAACACCATTGTAACACAGTGATGGATTTTGTCTGTAATCAGAATGTCATGTATTACATATATGTGAAGGCAAACGCAGTTCAAATTGTGGTACAGTAAAACTCTGTTAAGACATTTCTGAAGGGACTGAAAAAATAATTCTTATTAAGGGGGAAAACTTCTTAAGTGGGAACTTCTCTCTGTCTCATGTAACTTGGCAAGATTTTGACAGTTCGATGAAAGTAGCGCCAATGTTTACTTTTCGTTTATGTATCCTTTTGTCATCAGCTGGTTCACCAAGTGGCAGCTGTATATTTATTTTATTAACGCGCTGTCAGCTAATCAACTTTCCATTGTAATGCTAAACAAATTGTAAGGTATTTATAGGCTTGCATCTTTCTAAAAAATCTGTAGGTTTTAAACGTAAAAACAGAAAACCTTGCAAAAAATGAAATATTTGTTAACTATTTTTTATTTACTACAGACAACGAATTCGGTTTACCATTTGCGAGACAGTAATTGTAGTTCTTATCACACTGGACGATACAGCTAATATTTTAAGACTGGAAATAGAAGTAATTCGGAAAATTAGCTTGACAACACACTTTTCATTCGCCAACAAACCACTTACCAACTACTTTTGCAAAGTAGTTATTCTGCTATTACTCATACTAAACAGCTTGAGTTAGAAATATGTGGCGTGGAATAACGTAAGAATTTTCTTCAGAACTACCCATGCGCATCCCATTTTCTTTGTTTTATTAATACAGAGTAGTAACAACACGAAAACAACAAACATTAGGTTTGCGGGAGAACTTTGCATGTAATGGACGTTAGTGTAACGAAAACGATTACCGGCCCAATATAAATTACTAGAAATCAAAATCGCTGTACACAGAATACTTAAAGATTTATACGGAGCTCGTGAACAAATAAAAACCATTGGTATCTGTTTGTAAATTTGTTATTTTATCCAAGAAAACTATATTTTGTTTCTGGCTGGTTGTAGTTCGGGATCTGGCTAACAGATAGCGTGGAAGGGCGTGTTGTAACATATGGAGTGGTAGAGCTTGTTGTGATCTACCTCAACAGGTAGCAGCACTTTGGCCTGCCTCTTGATTCTGTCTTTGTGAAAGTTCACATTTCTCCTTTTATCGGCTCAAAACGACAAGAGTTTGAAATATATTTCGTCTAATTATTTAACTATACACTTCTATATTCCTGTAGGCTTTTGGAATTAATATCAAGCCTGTATGGAAGGTGTGGTGAGTGGCGGTATAACATAAAAACAACTTCCAATGTTTGAAGTTGCATTTCATTTGAGTACGGACCGTTTTAATGTCCGTTTCATTTTGAACACACATAAATTATTACTTTGCAACGAAGTTTAGTTTGTAACAGTAATAACAGCTGGTTTGTGAACACGTAAAATAAAACGTATTAATTAACCTAGAAACTCTTTCTTATCCGCATGTTTACTGCTTGTTTGATGTGCGTCGGCAGCGCAGTCAGAATAGCCAACGTAATATTAATTCTCATTCGTTCATGCATCAGCTGATACAGATATTTTGTAAATGGCACGTTGTTTTTTACGTATACAAGTTGCCAATCACTAACTGTCAAAATTTCGCCAACTTATATGAGACAGACAATAACAGGATTTCCCTGTAACAACATGTAAACTCTAGAAACTTATTGCATAATATAAATGAACTCAGTTGATTTAGATCAGTGATTAGCACCAAGCATACTGGGGTCCGAACCCAGACCTTGGAGGGTAGAAAACAGGACTGCCAAACCATTAACAACCTTTCTTTAACTCTCAATATATTCATAAATAAAAATTAAATCATCCTCCAGAAAACAAAATTGTTTTCACGCCAGCACGTGTGTATACCTTTTTTTCCGTATTTACCGTATACCGTAAGCAGTACGAGCAATGACCACAAAGTTTTTGAAATGAAAAATTAATTTATTCCTATAAGAGATGTAGACATATTCAAAGTAAAACCTGTACTCCTTTTTAATTCAAATTTTAAGAAGGAAATGATTTTAAATACTAATTAAAAATGGAAATATTTTAATAAATTTTTGTTGTAAAACTTTTTGAAGTACTTAGAAAATGCATTTTTATAAATGATATTCCTTTCTGAGAAAAATTTACAAATTACAAATTACTTGTAGTGTATTTAAAATTTTTCCCCTGGAAATTTATAACATTTTTTAAAAGTATCTGGATCCTTCTAGAAATTACTTGCCAAGCTCTGATCTATACTAACTTTGTTGCTACGGGCTTGAAACTGAGACATTAATTTGAAACTGCTGAATGTTTCAGTTTTAAGCACAACACGCACTTCACGCATGGCGGGAATAGACTGCTAGGCTGCTGATTACATTATGAAAAGTAGACAGAGTGCACAAGTACTCACATGGTGGTACTCGTGGTGGATAGACACACACAAACTAAAGTTGAACAAACACATTTTCCACGTGGGTGCGCCACATTTTGCTGGCTAGGTCAGGTGGCGAGTGGCGGCGCTCGCCGCCTCAAGAAGCTGGCCTCGCCAGCGAAACGTCGTGCGACTGCGCATCCGCGTGATGAAAAATGTGTTCGTCCGACTTCTGTTTGTTTGTGTCTGTCCACGAGTACCGCCCCACGAGTACTTGTGCATTCTGTCTACTTTTTATAACGTCCTCACGTCAGACAGTTAAAGTATGCAGTTTTCAAGACCGCTTACATATTATAAACATTTCGGAACCCTTCAAAATAAGCAAAAAATATAGGCTTCACTGCTGTATTTGAAAATACGCTGACAATTGGATCAATGATTGCACTGAACCATATGACAGACCTTCCAGCAATGAAATAACATGATCATTTAAAGTCGGTGCATGGTGCACAGTGAAAAGACTGTGTTGTAGGAAGTTAATTATTGTCATGTTGGCACTGGAACAACGCAATGTGTTTCGTTTGTTTATTCAAGATGGCCACCCTAGTCGGCACGGTTGGCAATATTACAACAGCTGTTATCCAGTCATGACACAGTTTCTTAACCACGATTCACGAGCCCAACAGACTGGATGCCAGTTAAGAGTCTTGCATGTAGAAGTCCTAAATCCTTTGAAGTATGTGTTTCCATGGTCTTTCGTGCTATCTCGCCCGTATGCAGCAAGGACTGTTAAGGAGGGACTGCGAAATGCAATTTTAAATTACATGGCCATGAGGTTTGATTGTAAAGCCAATAAACACAAGAAAATGCAGTAGTATTTGATGTTAAAAAGTTTTTGGGAAACATTTTCTGCATTACGAGTGACAGAATAGTCTACAATATGAGAGTGTTATGAAAAATAGTACAGCATTTTGAATGACTGTGTGAAAGAATTGAAAAAATTAGTTCTCTCATTATATAAAAAGAGGAGAGTGTGTAGATTACTAACCAAATGCTCGTATTTAAAATGTATTGGACGGCTTAACAGGAGTGGAGGAATCGGATGGGTGGTGCACACTCCATCTGTTTCATGGTTGCAATCTGAAAAAAATAATAATAAGAATAGTTTCTTGGAAGATTTAAATTTTACTTGCACAACGTGTATTATGGTAAACAGAGCTATAATGCTAATGGAACATTTTAAATTACCACACCTTACCATTAATAATAACTTGATATGTTGTAATAAGGGGTGAGCTCAATCAATGAGTTGCCATCATGTTGAAAAGCCTTGATTGGTGATGCTGGAATTACGACTAGTCTTGTTGCCATTGAATGGATCCCTCGCTCTGGATCTCAATGGGGTTGTTGGGTGGGAGCAGAGCTGACTCACTAGTTGACCTGCTGTCTGTTGGACACACTTGGGGGGGGTCACGTGATGCGTCGCCAGCCATCAGGTGGCAGCGGAGATGACACGCGGGTGGCGAGGTTGCCAGACATGGCTACTTGTCGCCAAATTGGCGCTTTTCTAAGGAGGCGACCTGGCTACTGTTTGCGACTTTTATAAAATACAAGCGTATTTTCTGGTGGTGATATTCGTAACCCGATTGGCACATAGTGTTCAAGTAATTTTCTTTCATTTGAAAGATGGAAAACAAAACTCAGGGAAATTTTTTCTACCATTGTTAACTGTCTTTGAAATCACACATCCGTGGTGATTATAATTCACAATGACTGTAACCAGCATTTGTCAGTGTATAAATATCTTCATGAGTATGATGTTCACGGTAAAGTACAGTTCTATGATAGGGTAGTTGGTTACCGGGAACTATTGTGTAACTACAGTATTTCTTAAAAATTGGCTACTTGTATGCGCCTTTTGGTTGTAATGTTGACGAGTTAGTAGTAGAATAATTTAGCAACCCTGACGAACGGTGTGTGGCGTCTCCGAGAGGCATGAGGTACTCACTTAGGCTCCCAACATTGGTCCCTGGCTTCCCTCCTCTTGACCTGCGAACCTGCTGCTGCGAGGAACGTCATTGGCTGGCTCAGCCCAGTGGTATGCCCAAGTGATAGGGGGCCACGGTGGTGTAGTGGTCAGAGTACTCGCCTCCCGCTCCCACCTAGGCGAAGAAGGTTCGATTCCTGGCGGGGAGACACTCCCAAATTTTCGCACATGGGATCCGTGCCAGACAATGCTGCTGGTCGGCGGGTTTTCTCAGGAATCTCTCGTTTCCCTCGCCCTTGCATTCCACTGCTGCTCCTCGCTCGCCTCACATCATCCCTGTCGGCTCTCAAGACCTCGTTGTTAAGAGCCGCCCAAATCTCTCCACTCCACTCCACTCCTCGCCGTCCTTCTTTGGAATTCACTCCAAGTGTCGTCCTGCTAATGTATCCTGGATTTAACCAACTGACTCTGAATCATCGTAGTGTGACTAGTCTGTCTGGACGCTTATTCAACCAATCACATACTGCAATGTTAAAAGTAGTATGAGCCGCTCCATCTTCAAACGCCACTTGATGAAACCAGAGCACCATTTCCCTACCGCATTAATGCCAGTCTCTATACGCTACACTCAATCCTTGCCGAGCAGTTCCTACGCCTTGGGCCGGAGAGACGCTGATACAGCTCCTAGTCTACCTCAATACATCTTGGCAGGGTTCTTTCCTCACGTACGCAGCTCTATCTTCAACATTTGTATATCCTTCTGTATTCTAGTTTTGGTGGACACTGTCGTGGTGCGGGTGTTTCCTCAGGGTACTTCTGTTTTCTTCCCCACTGCCCCCTCGCCAACTCCCCCACCCCCATCTCCCCAGGCTGGCTGGAACAACCACTGCGTCTGTTGGGTCGGGCAGCCAGCTCCAGGTAACACCAACATCCTTTCCTGCCTGACAGAGGGAACAGGGTACAGATTTATATTTATGTATATGAATGGAATGTTGTTTGAACAGGAGTTAGAAGTGATGCACTGGTCCACTCTGTTTGCTCGTTTCGTAAAGGGTGTTCGCGGCAAACTGAGCACTTTTGAAAGCCATGCTTAAGATCTACCTGTATGCACATTGCGTATTATTCCGCTATATGTAGATTTAACAAAGCCACGGGCCTGACCATCTTTTTCATGCGTCTGCCAATTAGAACTGTAAAATTATTAGACAAGTAAATATTTTATTTTCTGATTGTTACGCTTTAAGTATTAAAAAAAAAAACAGGAAGCAAAAGAAATCACTTTAGTATTCACAAGTGTTTACCTAACGCTAATAACTCAACGTTAAAAAACAGAATATTTTCTTTCAGTCACTTCACTCGATGTATTCCAGCAGGTGTGCCCATCAAAATGCGAGCAGGTAGAAGCAGTGGCATGGTAATCAGATCCCCGATAAGTTCCCCTCACTGTCTGGGGATGCAACAGCAGGATGAAGATAGGCAATGTGGACATCGCATGAGTGGACTGCCCACAAAGCAGGCATGCTCCTGCTATGCCACCGAGATGTCCCATTTGATTGTCACTGTGTTTAGAACCCAACACAGATGTAAGCGTACAATGTTTATTCATTATTTGTACATCTCGTGTCTTTCTGCAGCTATACCAAAATGTATAATTTTATTTTAAATTATACAGACAGTACACTGCTTGATTTGATTATCACGTAATTGGTTTGGCAATGTTAAGCTTGTTAAAAACTCGTCCATGGGCGGCAGGTGTCTAATTATCTATATAAATTGCCTACTTGATATAATTTTCCAGTCAGTGGTCCACAGTTTATTTTAAAAATGACTCTGGCCAGGACAACACTTTCTCCCCATGAAATGTCTGCTCCAGCCGTTTTCAGCTTTCACCAGAGTTATTATGTTATTATGTGCATTGATTGAGTTGTTTACAAATAAATTTTGATTGCTTAAAATGAAGGACTTAGAATCATCCCAGTTTTTGATGGTACAAACATTACGAGTCCAATGCAAAGAATTTGCAAACACAGTCTTTAATTTAATTCACAAGTGTTCCTGTTTGATGGCAGCTCGGCTTTGTTGTCGCATTTTGGCATCCCACTGGTTCCCCCAGTGACCTTTCGGTGAGGCCGGCAGTGAAAGTGGTCGGACAGGTTTTGTGCTCGGGGCGTTGCAGAAGTTGGAGGAGACGGTGGCGGAGAACGCACGGCTGGAGCAGGAACTGGTGGTGCTGCGGCAGAAGTGGCAGGCG
>NQII01002546.1:44783-54984 GCA_002778355.1 Clitarchus hookeri
GTGGCGTGATGTCTGACATAAAAGTGAAGACGGTCTTGACTGCCGTGTCCGTGGGTGCCCCTTGCCTAGTGGCGTGCTGGTTGGCTCTGGTAGCAAGTCGTCTAGGGTTCAAACCCCGTCTGGGGTTACGTGATGACACGTGAAGATGAGGCGAAGTCACAGTTGAGAAGTGCTATTTGGGTAATTGTGTTTTTGTGAACATTTTTATAAATACATAATAAAAAAAATGTTCTCTTCCCTGTAAAATGTAGCTAGGTTTACATTTTGCTCCTCCGTGATGCAGAGCTATCAGTCGATGCGCCTGGGTCATGTCATGCCTCAACTGCCCAATCTGTGTAGCACGGGGATCACACACTGTCATTGAAGGTGCTGCAACTGTTGACCAGACGCGAACCGCAGCCTGATACACGAATGTGCGCGGTTGTACCCTCCCACAGGCACAGAGACCATTGTACTCAGTACGTACGTGGTCTGGGCCAGGTTACTAGCCAGCCCTTGATGTCTCTCGAGGACAACGCTAGATCGCTGTCACAGCTCAGCGCATCAACCACTCAACGTGAAGATGCACTTTTACAATCTCCTCTTGCATGAATTAACGTACAACTAGATGGACGACAAATTTTTTTGTGTGTATGCGTAAGCGTTTTATTGGCTTAGCCAGCTTCTTCGGCAGAGAGTTATTGCGCATCGTAGAAAATAAAATGTGTCGTCCCTCTATTTATGTGTGTGTGTGTTGACAAATACCAGCCTGTGAGCACTTGTGCAAGTGTCTGCCCAGATAATATCGGTATCCTTGCAGCCTATTTCTCTCCGTTTATGTGTTAAAATTGTATGATGTTGCTCGCTTGGAAGTCAAGTGCGTACTTTTGAAATGAACCCCTTGAAAAATTTCTGAAATAATCTGCTGCAGCACAAATGATTCACAAGAAGTTGTTTCCTTATGCAGGCAAAGTTAAAATGTTTAAAAATGGTGAGGTTTGTAGATGATCATATTTACAATGAAAGAGTGCAGTGAAAAAAACTGACAAATGGTATAAATGTGTTAAACACGTGAAACTGGGAAAGCAAATGTATCCCAGTATGACTGCTTCTTACTGCGCGTAGTATTAAAATGGAAATACTGATTGACATACTCCTAATAATATTGTCAGCGATTTAGGTGTTATCTATATTAACGTCATATCAAAAGTGTAATGTTAAAATTTTTTGTACACTGAAATAATTTTTGAAGTTCTTTTGGCGCGTTGAGGGTAAAAGTTTAGTGTGCAACGGAAGTTGCGCGTGCACAGTGTAACGAAATTCGACAGTAAACATTGCAATCAAGCAGATAATACGTGTTATTACTTAGCAACCAGCATTTGAGGTTATGCGCTTATCAAATTTTATTATAGTCACGCCAAAGAAGTGTAACTTCTAACGTGCATACATAAATAAAAAAACCACCATTTTTAAAATTTATTTTTGTTTTATGTATGTAAGTATTAGAATTGGTCTACTTTCGTGAAAATTTGAGGTAACAGGTCTATGTCTTTGACACATGAATAAGATATATCGAGTGTATCACAATGTTAACGTTGGGACTGTACAAAGATGCAAAATGGCTAGAAAAGGTGCAGATATTCAGTAGGACTTTTGGAAGTGCTGCTCAATTATCTGCGATGTTATATTTATGTACACACCTGATAACCATGAACATGATCACCACTGATTGTGCTGTTAACACGTTCGTCTTGGTATCTCGCCGAGTTATTTTCCTTCACTCTTTCAAAAGTGAATATTATCATTTACAAATTCGTGTAGTCCCAATAGCCACGACAAAGTGTTGCTGTAATCCGGGGGAAACACAAGGGCAGTACGCTTGGGCCATCACACGCTACCCATTTCCCAAAATGTATGCTTTAAAGAGAAATACTTTTAAGGCGCCCGTCTACCTGGCGCTTGAACTGCGTTGCAGAGTGTTCCAAATACACGTTTTTCAACGAAACTATTAAGCGTGCGTCCAACGTGCTGATCTACGAAAAGAACACACACTTCAGACGAGAGCTGTTAAGTACTTTCAAAATATCACGTACGTTAGAAACATCAATTCAGAGTACTCCAAAACCGCTAAAAACGGCCTTTCCAAGGCGCTGTAGCTCAAAATGCACGCATCAGATACATACAAAACTACTATAGGGGCCTGCACTGAACCTTCCTAAAGACTTCCCACTAATAAAATAATATGGTCACCGCTGAAAGTCCCATAGGTACACGCAGCACGACGAGAACACTGCACGCCAGTTCAGAGCCTTGCGCTTAGCGGCGATGGCGTACTTGATGCGCGTGGCAGTGTCGCCCTTATCGCTCCCGCGCTTCTTGGCCTAGACGTGGGAAAAAGTTCCAGGTAGACAGGGGCCTTAAACTTGAATCATCCAGTTTAAGAAAGCTCTGCTCTTGCTGTAAGATGATGTCCACATGTAGTTGGATAGTAATCTCAACTGTAGGAAAGTCTTCCTGAGAGACGTGAGCACATGCTTCCAGCCAGATGAGACGGAGGAGGCTGGTATCAAACATTTGCCAGTTTGTCGTGCACCAGGGGTAGACTTGCCACTTCCAACCAGCCTGGTTAATAGATGAGGGGAAACGAACTGTAAACAGGGAGACAATGAAATCCGGTTTGAGTAGGTATAGGCTATTCACGGTAAAGTGAGCACTTTTGAAAGCCATCTCATTTGGAATAATTGTCAATAAACATATTTTATTTTAGCCTTGGACGTAAACTTCCGAATGCGATAGAATATACACACTGTGTTTGTTACTTACGTGGCGATATTTATTTTAAAATGTGATTAAAGGATTTAAAAATGGCAGAAAGGGAATAAGTAACTAGGGCCTCGAAAGTGCTCACTTTACCGTGAACGGCCTATAACAGGGGGTACTTTCCAGGAAACTTGCCAGCCATCCGCAACGTCTACCACGTTACCTGCGTAAGAAAATCCAGGACTTTGGCCCACCTGCCGGTAAACCTGGATCACAGTGGGTGAGTTCCCTAGCGTGGCGTCCGATACAATAATAATGACCCAGTTACTTTGATCTCGTATTAGCTTGTGCAACACTTTGGCATCTCGAACGTCCATTGTCAAACTCGATAACCGCTCGCTGAAGTAGTCTTTTCCCGCACACCGGTGCCTTGCATCTCGGGTTACGTGTAAAATATACAACACTTTGATAACGGTGCTCATGTAAGTTGTTTCTTCACCAATTTCGCAATTTTTACACATTTCAACTTTGTGTACACACTCAAACAGTGTATAGTGACTCACTTATGCTGCTCGTTTATGCGGAAAATTCCCCAGCAGCTGGTCCGGTTTGTCTTTCTGGGATACCAACCAAAGTCTCCTTTCATTCGCTAAGCATCCTCAACATTTTTTTTGTTTGGAATTTACCTATTCTGACAAAAAAAATAGAAACTCCTGTGTCTACTGTGCTGGAGTGGTTTCTCACATGATCTAGAACCACTTCCGCAGGTACAGAGCCCACCAGCTTACGTAACGGGTGGCAAACCAGTTGTGTGCCTTATTACTTCTGCGTAATAATGGTATGTAATATTTCCAGTTAGAATGACTGTTGAACTTGGGACTGATGTTTTACTAATTGATTATGTAGCTACTGCAATTTTCGAAATGTTACTCTCCTATCAAGAGACGCCATCTGCCAACTAAGGTGGTGGGCATTGTAAGACACCAGACTTACTTTGGTAAGCAGGGTTTTATTTTTTATTTGATTTCAGTCCTAAAGTGTTCCTGAATGGCCGTAAAGCCTCGATAGTGGGAAGCCAGACGGATACAAATTAGAATGAAAACATTAATAGAAAATACAAACGTGAACAGAAAATAGAACCCAGCTTAGTAGTGGAGGGAGTGTTAATTATACGGCCATGACTTAATAGAACTAAGCTACCTTAGAAACATTACTTGTCTCCCAGCTTTTGATATTCTACATTTTCTCTTCAAAACTTAAAAGGCACTTTGGATCATATAGTTTGTGCGTATATCATTCTTTACAATTCTTATTTTAAAGAGTAGGTAAAATTTATGACATTACAATTATTTACAACGTGAATTTTAACGCTATGCATTTGTAAGATGTAACAGGTCTTTATCGATAGACAGCCGTGCTTTGCGAAAATAATTTGCTGCTCAAAATGTTAAAGAACTATGTGATAAAAAAAATTGAATATGAAGATAATTTTTTGTTCAAGGCAAAAAAAAATTAGGAAGCTCTGCTCTGCTGTTAGTTTGGTACTGGTACAGAGTCCATAGTTATTTTATTTTAATAACTCATAGCATGTGTAGTTAACAACATATAATATGTGAAATGGTTTCACAGTTATTTCTAATGTAAAACTGGTTTGCTTTTGCATTTTTTTTTTTTTTTTTTTTTTTTTACAAATTAAAATTTTTGTAGCATATGCATGGTTTTTTTTTTGTAAATTGTATATCTGATTTCAGTATTTTGCAAGTTTGGTTTTTTATGAACTGCATGTAAACATTATGATGGTTTGGCAAATATTAGAATGCATGTGAAGGGAATATTTTTTTAAGTGTTGGGATCAAATGTGACTGCTGTGTTGTGTTTTGTGAAGTTATTTTTACGGTGTGTTTTCTTGTTGTAAAATATTGTTTTTGTTTTGTCTTGTTTTATTTATCGTCTCTACCCTTCCCCGCAAAAGACCAAATAAACTGCATGGGCTGTGCACATTTTATTTTGCTCAGTATCCTGGATGATCGCTCGTTGTTACTGTACACAAATTCACGCAATTTACGACAAGCCGCTGAAAGATATGTACTTCCAGTTGGCAGAAGTTTAATTGAACTGCAGATGTGATATTTGCATATAATAACAAAACGAGACATTTTGCTTTTTTATACTCTCTGCTCATTATATTAAAATGCAATAGTCCACCCCCACCCCCCTTTTCACTCATTAGATATATATATATTAATATAACCCAAAATATTCAGTTTCTTTTTACTTTGTTACGATTGGACAAGTTATAAGAGAGGTAAATGTACCATAAATGGTAAATATGCAGTACATTTCCTCTTTATATTTTTTTTTTCGTTAAATGCATGTGTGTTTATTCAAGTACATACAAACGTTTTTTTTTTTTATGAATAGCAAACCATTGATATGGTGGAAAATTAAAATTTGACATCATGCTCAAATCATTTATATGGCAGAAATTTAAAGTTTAATATCTCCCTCAAGTTTAAATTTATGTCATCGTCATTTATCACTTAAATAATGGCCGAAACCAGGGCTATTCAATTAGGGGCCCGTAAGCCACACGCTGCCTGCGGGCTTGTCAGACTAGTCTGTCGACAAAGCATTTAATCTGCAATTCTTTTATTTTTTTCTTTAATATACTGTATACTTTTGGATAAAGTTCTCAAATTTTAATATTAGCTGTAACTATTAGTAGCGTGAAACGTGTGATGGAATTATTTCATTAATTTTATTTTCACGCAAATAAATTGTCTATGTAATAAGCGAGTGTGGCCCGTCAAGCATTGTAATAACTTGTAAGTGGCCTGACGGGAAAACTAATTGAATGGCTCTGGCCTTCATTTTCACATAAGATGCTCAATAGAAATTACTACGTTGTGCGAAGGGCTTGGCCCATGGGTGCATGTAATTAGGATGACATCCCNAACCAACCCGGTTGCAACACTGCCTGTTTGGTATCACAGCTGCCTGAGACATCAGGGGCAATGCACGTACAGTAAATGGAGAGTGCGCATATAGGGACCAGATTTTACGGTTTTATTTTTAACTCAATCTCATTTCAAAATTTTAAGATTTCGGTTTTACTGTTTTTATTTTTTGTAAATGCTTTACACAGTTAATCTAAATACAGTAAAAATTTTGTAAAGGGAACTGGGAAAATTTTTGGCCTATTAACCAGGAAATCTTATTACGAGGGGCTAATTTGCTTGATGCTTATAAACCAGGTAAAGAATTAAATAATCTTATTAAGCAAAGAATTTTTTTGAAAGGGAATTTCTTAAAAAAGTAAAGAATTTATTTAAAATAAAAAAACAAAAACACATAACTAATTTTTTGTATTAAACCATTTTTTACTAGTACTAACAAAGTTTCAAAATATTTTGTTAGAAGAAATAATTACTGCTGTACTGATAAAATAGAGTATTTTTGTTAATGTATGTTGCACGTTTTATCGACCCAATAGGGACAAGACATTCCCTGTGGCGGGCGATTGTCTAAGTGGGGGGTCACCGTCGTACCTTGATGCCCGATACTGTAGCTTCTCCTCCTGTCTCAGTCGAGCCAGAGAGTTCTCCGGACTTGATGGTCAGGCGTGGCAGCGGGAAGCCATCGCTACGCAACACCCAGGTCAAATATGAGTTGCTTCACCACTCCCAACCATGCAACAAGCCAGCGCGATTCACCACCGGGTGTTGGAATTGCCGGGGCAGGCGAGAGCAACGCACGAGATCCCAGCGCAGACGGGAAAGGGACAGACGCTGATCGTACTTGTCCATCTCTGTGCGATCCATTGTGATTCCCAGCCGGGTGCAGAGGTTAGGTGGATCGAGAAGAGTCTACCCGGTCTTGATCTTCCGGTGGGATGCTCAATTACACCAACTCATTACAGTTGAGCATCTCCTGTCCCTACCTACACCTACCGCAGCTCATGCCATTTGCCCGCCAAGGGGATGAAAGGAAGGGTAAAGCGACTGTGGCCCATCAAGCCTGAGAGCAAACGAGCCAAGACTCTTGAGAGCCAACGAGCCAAGACTCTCCAGTTCTGATGAGTTATACAAAGTGGAGAGAGCTCACTTGACTAACCTGGCAAAATCAAGTAGAACCCTCTCAATACCAGCAAGGTCTTTTTCCATCTGCCCACCAAAATTCCTGGAGCTCACAAGGCCCGAGATACCTGAAGCACATGGTTCCAGAGTTGTTCACGCTGCCTAAAGAGAACAGACCCGACAGGAGAGTCGGAGATCAGTGCCGTCGGTACCGTCTGTCCCTCTGGGGTTATTCACCTCTCTCCTGTTAAAACCACCCAGACAATGCAACCCCTGGATAGGATTCGAGGTCCGTAGCGCTAAGCACCAAGTCGGTAATCAAACTGCGGCCACCGACTATCTACGTGTCCCAGAACATAATCCCGGAAAGTTGTCGTTAGTCCGCGCCAGAGCAGAGATAACGTAAACGCCGTCGCTTCGCCCTTGTACAAGTCAGCGCCAACACGTTGTTCCTTCTCTCTCCGCTCAGTCGGAGGAGACTGTTGAAACTCTCAGCTTCCATTAGTCAACTCACAAATAAAAAAAAAGCTTAATTCGGTTGTTGATTTATCATTTTTTATTCATTGACTTGCCCTAGCACATCTTGCCTCAGCCGTGCAACAAACAGTAGTCGACATAGGGAGCTACTGTATTAACGACTCATCTGCAGTACAAGTTGTAGTTCTAGTGATGTTGGAAGTGGTCTCGTCTGAGCTCCAATTGGGAGATGAAAGGCAAAGTCTTCAGGTACATCCCTCCCCTTTCAAACATTTTTGCTCCCCTAAAAAATTTTAATTTTCATGCAATAAACACCTAAATGACATGTGACATAAGAGATAAAGAACTACAGATAGGGGGGAAAAAAAAGTATATATACACACACACACATATATATATATGTTTGTATAGGTACTGCTTTTACCCTTACTTTCGACCCTTTGTAAACAAACAGAACTATATATCTTCGCCAAGAACAACGATTGGTAGCTGGCGGAACTATGGTGATGTGTTGCTACAGGTAGGCTGATATCTTAAAAAAATAGACCTCGCATTATTAACGCAATTAAAGGCTGTTCACAACTAACTGAGCATATTTCTAAAATAAACCTTTCAGAAATGTAATTGTCCCTACCTGTATATATTTTAACAGGCACACTTACTAGCGTGCGCCCAGTAAAGTTGGTAATGATGGAGAGAAAGTAGTATAGTTAAGTTAATAGAAGTTTAATCTTCTTTTTTATAATTTCAAAATATATGTTTCTATAAAACTTATTAACTATTTTCTTATTTTGTCTCAATATATTTTTATTATATTATCAAATAGGAAGTATGAAAAGTAAATAAATGTTAAATATTTGACTTGTGATGATATACGGTTCTTCGACTGGTTTTGCCCCTATTATTGTTAATAGTGTTGTCTGTGTCACTATTAATCAAAATGTTATTTGGTTAATGGGATAAAATATTAGTCCTTGAAAATTTCTTTTATATATTGGTATGATTATTAAAATTAAAATTGATGATGTTAATGCGGTTACTCCACCTAATTTTCTGGGAATTGAACGTAAGATTACATAAGAAAGCATTCTACAGTGGTTCCATATCTCATCTTAACGTTGAATTAAAAGTGTAAGGAAAACATATGTGAATACTAATGGTATTTCTTTTCCTTCCTGTTTTTTTTTAATGATTATAAGTGTAAGAATTAGCAAATTTGTAAAATATTTATCTTTCTTATAGTTTCACAGTTTCACTTGACCAGTTTGGCCCAGTTTTCTTTGTGGCTATAATCTGATTTGTGGATTTTTCCACACCTCTTTATCATGAACGGATAATGCCAATATCATTGAACATGCAACACATTGTTCACTGGTCGCGAGACAGCTGCTGAACATGTACAGTTCATACAAAAAATTACGTGAATGCAACACTTGAACTCAGAAATTAACGTGTGACAGAAAAGATTACGGAAATATGTGCGGTTGTGGGAATCAGGGTAAGTAATACCAAACTTACAAACACACATTTCATGTGAATGTATCACAGCACAGCGAAATATTACTGTTAACAACTGTTTTATAGGTTTTGTGATTGCCTTCATTCACTTACGTATTATGTTTGGAGCCAGGCAATTCTTATGTAGGACATTCTGTATTAGTACATTTTACAATCATATTTTCCGAGCGAGGTGGCGTAGAGGTGACTCACTGCACTCACGTTCGGGAGGACGCGGGTTCGATTCCCGGTCCGGCCACCCTGATTTTGATATTCCGTGGTTTCCCGAAATCACTCCAGGCGAATTCTGGGATGTGTCCTCAACGAAGGCCATGGCCTTGGCCATTCCTTCCCCAATCCCTCTTCCCTGGGCAACTGGCTCCGTCTCTAATGGCCTTGCTGTCGGCGAGACGTTAAACTCAACTACCTACCTACAACCGTATTTGCTGAAAGGTTGATGGTGAACTTATGCTGGTCATAAGCGTCGATGTCTTTTCTCCAGAAGAAAGGAAAGTCTCAAACTTTCTGCAACAGTACCCATGCCGATTTAACCTCTCAACTTACGCGTTAATTTCTCATCCCAGGTGTTGCAAAATAGGAAATTTTTTTGTCCGTGAAGTAATTACGAATTCCTTGTAATAAACCTGCATGATGGAAACTATGAAAACCATTTTCTGTTGGTTTATGGCACCGGCAGGAACCAATAATTACATTCTGGTGTGCTACCAGTTGCCAATAGCATTACCCAGGGAAAAATTGGCTGGTTGTATTGGTGCTGGTTTCTGGTCTTGTACAGCACCGACCACGGTTTCACCTATTTCGCNAGGGAAAAATTGGCTGGTTGTATTGGTGCTGGTTTCTGGTCTTGTACAGCACCGACCACGGTTTCACCTATTTCGCAACACGTCATTCGTGAACGCGTATACTCGGGATAACATGTTAAAGGGGTTAAATCTTACCTGTCTGTCTCACACGCCCCTTCTGTCTCTCCTGCTGTGTACGTTTTGTGTGTGCGCTTGCGGTTATGCACGTACGTAACACTTATTTTGTGTGGACCAAGGTTTTAAATATTTAAATAATTTTTTTCTACTGAAATATCGCTGCTTTTGATGATGTAAAGATCTATAAATGAGATGTATTTTGAAAATAATGAAGCAAGCAGTCTACAATCTAATATATAAAATTCTCCCGTCACAGTGTTAGTCACTGAACTCCTCCGAAACGGCTAGACCGATTTTTATGAAATTTTTTATGTATACTCGGTAGGTCTGAGAATAGATTTATATCTATTTTTTACACCCCTAAGTAATAAGGGTGGCCACCCCCAAACAATTTTTTTTTATTGTTTGAACAAAATTTTTATTTTTTATTTTTTTATGATGTGGCATCAAAAAATACATACCCTCCTAAAT
>NQII01002546.1:55685-73766 GCA_002778355.1 Clitarchus hookeri
CCCCCCCCCCAATCTAATGTTGCTGATGATTCTAAGAATGGTTCTTGTGTGGGTTCTCAATTTTTCACTGTGTTCAATGCGAAGTCTGTACTCCTAGTCAACCAAAAATCTGGAAAAAAAAAAAGGGCAAAATAATGAGGGTTTTCACTACGGGTTGTTTGAAACAGGAGTATAAGTCTGTCAGAGTTCCACAAATGGTTGAGCCAGTGGGTGGTGTCATTGAACCAGGTTATGGAAGGATTGAATATATGTACCTGCAGTTTAAGAGACGGAGGTCCTAGGTAGGAATGGGATGTAAGTGCACATCGGAACAGAGCCCCCGTATCCCTAGACATGCAGGAAATCTTGTAACTATAAGGCACATGCATCACAGCTATTGTGCAATTGGGAAAACATGGCCATGATGGAGGTCATGGTTACCTTCCGTGCGAATTTCTGTATCTGAATTACGAAGGGAGGGGGAAAAACTGGTATAGACAATGTAAGAACCCCTCGACAAAAATAAGAATTGCAAAAGGCATGCAATTTATAAAGTAGAAAAAGGTTTCTATTAGAACAGAGTGTGAGAAAGGATAATCTCTATTTTAGGGCTGTTGAATAAGCTAAATTAGAAAGATTACTATGGGGGGTTTTCTTATTGTAGTCATGTTGGCATTAGTTTGTTTGTAACCGGGGGAGTAGGGGGTACCACATCCCTGGTGGAGGGGGAATGCCCCCCCCCCACCATATGTCTCCGGTGAAACAAAACAAAAGAGAGCGGAAAGCAATAAGTGTCTGGAGACTACCTAGGCAGACAACCTGCCCTGGGAACAGGTATATAGCCATGCACCGGCGAGCCTTGTTGCAGTACCAGGGATGGGTAGTTGCAGTTGGTCAAACGTAATGTACCGCAACATCCGCAGCACGACTGCCCCGTGTTGTGCGAGATCTTGAGTCTTGTTCACCTTGAAGTGTCTCCTTTGTCTTGATGGCTTGAGGGAAAGCACAGGATACAAAATACTGGGGGAAAAAAAGCGTTTTATGCATCAGTGGCTGCTCAGTTCAGAATTGATGTTATCGTAGATTTCTTCCTGTGGAAATTGGTGGTTTGCGATTATTTTATGGTGCAAAGAAGTTTTTATTTCAATTACAAGTGTTTTGTAATTATTACTTGGTCTTAGCTTAGGTATCAATTAGACTGGTGATTGGAATGTCTACTTTATCCACACCATCCTCAGCACTCACTCTGGTTCTGTCTCCGTACAACAAACATTGCTCTCTTGTTACCAGGGATATTGATGTTATGAACTTCCGTTAAACTGAAACAAAAATAACAAATAATTTCACAAGATCTCAGTCTTAACGAAACAGTAATAGAATTTCATAACATTTTAGCAAGTTATTCATTATAACAAATTTGTTGCAAAACCAACCCAAAATTATGTAGGATACGAAGTATTTACCATGGGAATTCTTGCCTTCATTTAAATTTCCATATTGTGTAATTATTTCAGTTGTAAAATAATAAAAACAAACGAGACGTATTACAGGCAATAATTTCCTTTTCCTGGCACGCTAAATGAACATTCATTTAGCACTTGAATATTCATCAAAATCAACTATTTTCATTTCGTTACAACTTTCGGCAACCAAATTTATTATCTAAATGAAAGTGAACTCCGCCATTTTTCGTTTTCGTTTTTGTTATACTGAATATTCGCACAACCCTACTTGTTGCCAAGTACTCATACTTTTTGTATCAACAGGCATTGCGCCTCCGAGCCGTTTACAACATGACTCATCCGGCTTTGGGTTGGGCGGGCTGGCTGTCTAGTCGGTCCATGGGCGGGGTCGACCTCCCTCCGTAGTAGGCAAGAGAAGCTGTGATGGTACTTCATCAGGTTGCTGCCTCTTGCCATTTCACCAACGGCGGACGGGGGCACATTCAGCTGTTTGGCATTCCTATACAGAGAAAATTGTTTCCCAACATCTTATTTAGACGAATGAGAAACAAAATCACACTACTCTTCAGTGATGATGACGACAGTACGATTCATGCATGTTGATCTCGCAGAACATATCACTGGCAAAGAATGATAAAAAAATAATAATAATGGCGTGTGGGGAGTGGCACCCAGGACAAGGCAACACCCTCCGAGTGACGGTCTTTCCAGCTGGGACCCGTAGGTAACCATCATCCCCGGGCATGACAGAAATGAAACACTAGAATGGAGCGGCGCTGGAATGCAAGGCCGGGGGGAAACGGGAGTACCCCGAGAAAAACCCGCCGGCAAGCGGCATCGTCCAGCACGATTCCCACATGCAAAAATCCGGGAGTGAGCCCGCCGGGGATCGAACCCGGATCGCCGTGGTGGGAGGCGATCACCCTGGCCACTGCGCCACCGCTGCCCTTCAGAGAATGATATATGGTGGGCTTTCTTTCCACTGTTGTCATAGTAAAGTTCAAATGAGAACATAATCTTTGACCAGCTTTGAGGAAGGGAACGTAGGGGAGGCAGCGTAGCGGAGGGCGTTCCCAAACGCTCGCTGCTGGTGGGAGGAAAGCCAGTTGACACTGCTGGAGCTGTACGCACCAATCTGAAAACATCACTCTCTACTACAGCACTGGTAAATGCTGCGCTGCACGACTTACGTTTTCTGACGGGTAATACGTGCGCGCTGAGCAGCTTTCTCTGAACCCCACTTGGCCTCTGTCGCTACTGAACTGAACAACTCCACTCCTTCATGCAGTGGCAGTGGTTTCCTTCAGAGCCTGCCTTGCGCGTTCTCCACTCCTGCACATCATTTTCTCATTTGTATTTCACTTCTGCCACTGCATTCAAAAGGATCTCTGTGCACTGAGTGTCCTGCTATGAATCGTAATCCTCTGCTTTTGGCTGATGGGAGGTGACGATGTGTATAACATGTGTTAAATTCTAGATAGCTAGTTAAAGAAACTTCAATTTTATTATTGCAAAACATATTAAAAATACAAAGGTAATAAAAAAAATGTTAATTAAGTTTAGCCCATATTTCTGTTTATAAATTTTTTTTAGAAATTTTCTCTATAAATTTTCTAACCTAATTGTTAGGGCCAACTGCTCTCCGTGAGATCCAATGAAGGACAGCGCTGCCTATAGAGCGTCCCACTCCTAGATTGCAGCGCAGTGTGAATGGCGCGCACTGTTGCCAGATTACTCCAGCTTTGTGACGTAACTGGTAGGCTCTGTAACAAATGGGTGGTGAAGGAAACTGCCTGATTAAGATTATTTCATCTGTTTCCCTCCTTGACAACTCTTGAGAGAATCGAATCCTGCGACGCAAAGCTAGGCGACTCCTTTGAAACTGAAACCTGTGAGAAACCCTATCATTGCGATTGCATGGCGCACACGCAACGGAAATGGCATATTTTTTTGGGGCTGCAAAAAGATAACTTATGAGGCAACAGTGTACGCAGGAACAAGGACAGCGTTAACGACAGAAATCATGAATTGGAGAGAAAGAGAGTGAATGTCTATTACACCGCACACTGCAATCTAAGAGTGAGACTGCTCGTGCAATGGGTCCTGGGTTCACTTTTCCTGCTGAGTAGAGCTTCTCCTGTACTGTACACAATCATGTCGTGGTCATGTCTCGACACCCACAAGGGACAGCTGCTATGCAGTTTCCGACATCTAGTAACTCCGCCATACTTCTCTGAGCACATTGGAAGGTTATTCTGTTTATAGATAACTCTGTATACATGGAATTTCTCAACTCCTAAACACTCTGTAATTTTAGGAGTGCGTGAGCTGCCGCACACATACAATAAAATGAAAACCAATGAACCGATTCCAGTCGGACAAAATTGTTGACGTCTTTACATTATACACATGCTGTACATGACCAAGAACATGTGTATTACCACAAGTACCAACCAATGGGAAAACCATATTTCATCCCCTAACTCAAATCTGACTTTTTAAGTAGCCTGAGCAACAGTAATAACAGTGGTTTGACTAACATGCGAACAACTTCAAGAACAGCAAAAGTCTTCCAACGTATATCATGTACATCAGTCTGATTAATACATTGAAGAGCCAAAAAAACTGGTATACCTTCCTAATATCGTGTAGGGCCCCGCGAGCACGCAGAAGTGCCGCAAGACAACGTGGCATGGACTCGACTAATGTCTGAAGGTATGCAGGAGGCAATTCACACCATGAATCCTGCAGGGCGGTCCACAAATCCAATCTGCGCCAATTTGAGAAAGGGTTGCACGTCTGTCACGTTTAATGATTCTCGTCAGTCGTTGTTTGTCCCATTATTTCGCGATCTTTTTCCGGCCGCAGCGATGTCGAAGATGTGATGTTTTACCGGATTTCTGATATTCACGGTACACTTGTGAAATGGTCGTACGCGAACATCCAAATGTTATCGCTACCTCGGAGATGCTATGTCCCATCTCTCGTGTGCCGACTATAACACCACGTTCAAACTCACTGAAATCTTGATAACCTGCCATTGTAGCAGCAGTAACCGATCTAGCTGCCGACCGCAAGGCGTTACTCTGATTGGTTCCATACCTCTGTTATTTGCATACGCACGCCTATGCCAGTTTTTTTTGGCTCTTCAGTGTACATGCAACAGATGGGTCAAAAGTATTGTGTGGCCTAGGAAAGAACACGTTTCCATAAGTCCACTACCAGATTTAGGCAGCAATGCTGTGCAAACCTAAACAATATGTAAGTGATACCGAAAAATAATTTTCTGACATTAACTGATTTGTTTAACAAAAGTATCATCGTTTTTTCTAACATCAGTATCCATTCAACCAGTATTCCTGAAAATATTCCTTGGCCAGTTTTTATCGTATGCCGCGTAATTCTCCAGACCCTTCTGTTGCATATAGTTATCAGATTTATGTACGTGAGATAGTATGTTGGAAGATGTTTGCTGTTCTTGAAGGTGTTGCAAAAATAATGAAACCATCGTCATCATTATTGCTCATGGCTACCTCACTTACGACGGAACATTGNGGGGGTAGCAGTCCGGCACAGATCCAGAGTCAAAGCTTAAGGGAGGACAGTTTTAAGTTGCGAATAAACTTTTGGCCCCCCTAATTAAATATTTTGAAAATATGGAGATTGAATTATTTGCAGTCAGATTTTATAAAATCATATTTATTTCTGCCATTTCAAACAATGTAGTTTATTTCTAAATGTTACTAAATATTTTTAACTTAAATATTTACAAACAAGATTTACACTTACTGTTTTGGGGAGGGGAAGTGGTCACCCCTTCCGCCCCTCCCTGGATCCGCCCCTGGAAGGAACAGGTATAGGTAGGGGCAGTAATATTTCGCTTAAAGATTTCGAGACAAGATACAGTTCAAAGCACTGTAGGGTCGTCCAGCTTCTTCGNAGTGGTCACCCCTTCCGCCCCTCCCTGGATCCGCCCCTGGAAGGAACAGGTATAGGTAGGGGCAGTAATATTTCGCGAAAAGATTTCGAGACAAGATACAGTTCAAAGCACTGTAGGGTCGTCCAGCTTCTTCGATTGGCTAGAAAATGTTCTGGCCCGTGTTAACCGTTTGCGCAGGAATCACGAAGGTTCAGTGTCGGAGTTACTTAGTCCTGAGTGGCTTGGTCAAAGACGGACACGGCACCAGCAGCCAGTGGAGGTATAACAACAGCTGAGGTGTGTATATAGTAATGAAGTCTACTGTGTGCTCCGATTTTTACGCGAAAAGTCACTGACCCTAGGTATAGGTAACTATGTCTCAGAAGTAAATTTAATAAACTAGGAGACATTCTGCACCCAGACTACAAGAAGGTACATCTGGCCAGACTCGTGTCGCACACTCCGGGCAACTTGTGAGTTGCCGATCACAGCAAAGTTCCCCTACAACTGCATGTTGAGTGATGTCTGGCACGGCAACGAGGGCCTTCCGTCCGTGAATCAAGTTAGCAAAAGTTCCAGTCGAGCCTTTAGTTCAAACCTCCAGGAGGACTTGGGAGTGGCCTGAATACATCAGCCACAATATCGACAAAGAATCACTACACACAAAGTCCTGGGTTTGCTGGAGAGAAATTCACCAAAGGATTTCTAGTCTAATGCACTCTCGTACACAACTTCCATGGTGTATGAACCGTGGTCCTTGCTCACTAGTGTTGCCACTCTTTGCACCAAAAAATGCCCAACCAATATTCTTGACCGTTATGTTTTAGTACAGTTTCTCAAATGATAAGCCATCCATGGAACCAATGAAAGGCTTCCATTACTTACTTTACATTTAAACCCTGTCCTTTATGAACACACTAATTTCACATTACAACTACCTTTGGTAATCTGCCAGAAAAGTTGTAACTGCATGAGTCAAGGAAGATAAGAGATAGTTAAGCAAGTCGCAGCGACAGTGGTAGTCTCACGTAAAGACTCGAGATGTGTGTTGTGGCCAGGTCCCGCAGGCTACGATGGCTACGCCAACGGCGATGAGGTGGACATCCNGCCGCCCCCGCCCTCGGAAGAAGCCATCTTGAATGGCGGCCAGCAGTATTGCACGCAGATGGACATCAACGAAGCTGATGACCGCATGAAGAGGTTTTATGGTGAGTTTTCTTTCATTTACTAAAAATCACAAATAAATACAGAAATGCAGAAACAATATTGCATTTTGTTGTCACCTTTTTATTTTTGTTATTTTTTATCATTATCCATTATTATCAGTCAATCATTATCCATCATCAATCATCTGCCTTCATCAGTCATTATCCATCATCCATTCTCATCCCTCATTAGTCACCCTCACCAGTCTTCAGTCACATCCATCAACATTCAGTCGTCATCCATGTTCAACTATCATTCATGTCAGCCATTATAAATCATTAATCAGTCATCAATATCAGTCATCATACACACCCTGCTCTCTCATTCCAATTACGTATTAGTAGAGACCTGAAAAATTCGCGGATTCATTTCGGGACAAGCTAGAATTCAAAACACATGCGTTTATATAACTTTAGCCATTGGACCACACTATGTTTGACACCTCCTGGAGAAGGCTGGCCCAGTCGTCGCCTTCCACTGTGACAGCAGACAACCAATGTGCATTTAATATCGGCATATTTGTACATTAGACTGTAGAGTCTAGCCTGCAGGTCGTTGAACTCGCAGATTTTTCAGGTCTCTACGTATTAACTATTTCAAATTTCTTACGATGCTCTTGCTCTAGTGTAGTTATTAAGCACTCAGCTAGTTTGAATTTTGTTCACTATTGCTGCTATGTAATTGCAAATTATGTTTTCATAATTATATATAATTCCATGCGTGTAGAACTGTAATATGAAACTTCAGTAGTTCCAATTTTTGTATTATACTTCAGCAGCACGATAAAGTGGCTACTGCATATTTATTACTGTAATTAAGTCAAAAATATTACTCGGCACCTACGGTGTGCAAATTGTCGACTTATGATCCTAGCATACGTATCATGTGCTGGTCATAACGTAGTTAATTCACGGTTAATGTGAATACGATTATTCCAGTTTCTCGACTCTGTGTATGTGTGTGTGTGTGTGTGTGCCTGCGTGCGCGTGCACACGTGCGTGCATGCGAGCATGTGTGTGTGCATATATATAAGATTACTTTACTGCTACAGTGTTGGATGGGTCTGTACATAAATGATTAATATGAAAATAATATCCAATATTATAAGTACCCTCATATAGACCCTTTAAGTAGTTTTTTTAAATTATTTTGATCAGAAATAATTAACATATTTTCAGAGCAAAATTCGTTACAGTAAGAGTGAAATAAATACATTCTAGCAGACAAGACAGCAACTTCCAAGCAATTCTGTACTTACCATTGATAAAAATCTATACTCCATGTACCAATACAGAGAGAGTACTTAATACATATTATGCCAAATATTACAATATAAATACAGAAACTACAAATTCTTATTTTGCGCAAAACATTACTATAGCTGTCTTTTCTGCATCAAAAATTGTTACAACCCTACATCTCTGCTCGCTAATTAGTACTTACAGATTACATATCTGTATATTAACTTTATTCAGAAGAGTACTTACAAGTTTTATAATTTTATCGCCAGAAATTAGTTTCTTCACTATCTTAGTCAGCAGGTACTATTCATAACGAATTGCCATGAACACCAGCTCCTAGAAAATAAAATTCAATCCAGCATGGAGATTTGCTTTTGATAGTAAATGCAAAATATTTTTTAAACAACAAAGAATTTCAGAGACTTATTTATTAAAAATATATTTTGTGAATTTTTAAGACAAAGAGTGGAGCTACTACATTCAATGCGAAACTACCTACATGAAGTTGCGAGATGAAAGTCGACTGTGTCGAGTTTTTAAATAATCACAATTTCTTTTTCTCAGTCTGGTACTCGTGAGCCAATTATTTTTGCAGTTGCTGCTCTCGAGTCTTGTGTGAGTACCGGAAGGCGTACTTTCAACGGTCATATATTGTTACACGTGATAATTCTACAGTTGGCACAAGCAGGTGATAGAATCTACTCGCAAAACCAAGCATAACAGTGTGTCGACATACCTGACTAATGTTTGGTAGCTCTTGGATTCCGTCTACGTTGATTGCCGTTGGGGTGGTTTTCCTCATACGAACCTTACTCTATCCAATCTCATTCGAGACAATTTTCTGGTGAAGTTGCCTCATTTCATGTTTCTGTATCCTTTGAACTACTGGCCTGTAACCGGCCCTGAGTTCGTTAGCAAGATTTAAAAGCATCAAAATCTAAAAGAAGAAAATACTAATTCAGAACGGATGAATTTCCTCCACGTCTAGCCAGTCAAAAACAATGGAATCCTACGAACCCGGACTGTCGCTAAACTCAGCCGAATAAGTTCTACTGTACTCTGCAATAATGCAAGAGTGTACACTTTGTGTTAGCGCATCTTGACTGTCGGGCCGAGTGCGACTTCGTGAGACATTAGTACGGCCTTGTGATGTTTACACGCTTCATTAAGTCACGCCTGTACATGCCTTCTTAGTTGGTCGAGTGGCCAGATCTTCTGCTAGTCCTGATAGCTGCCAGTAAAACTAACAGTGTGGCTGATACTTCAAAATAACTTTCTCTCGATTATTGTCCAAGTCATTACACGAAACAGAGTAAACATAATTTTTGTGGTGAACCAATGAAGTTAATTCTAACACAGTGAGGTGTGTTACAGGTAATGATGTATTTGTACTTTACCACTAAAACTAAAGATTTAGTACACATACAGAGTATTGTATTTTAAGACCTTTTAAAAAATGTTTATAAATTCAAAGCTAAATACCCATTCATCTTTGGCTTGTTTGGTGTTATTGTTTTAGAACTCAATTACCTTCAGAAATTGGAAGCCAGCATTAGTGCATAGATGTTCTTACGTTAAATTTTTTCTGGGCTTTCGAGAATTAGCTTGGTTATCGCAGAGCTCTTGCAGTTTGTCTCCCACGTTGAAGCTCTCAGTGTCGGTTAGCAAGGCAGGTGACGCCAATTAGCGATGTGCGAACCAGCAGCTTCCTGTTTGAGAGGATGCTGTTAACGCTAATAATTATCTGCTTATCGTTGCGCGAAGGCGAGGTAAACGTTGATCCCAGACCGCACTTTGCGTGGTGCTGTCTGGCATTAGCGTGTGAGTTGAACAACCAGTTGGTTTTCAGGCCTGTGTGTTGGGAGTCAAGGTACTGATTGAAATGTACATAACTGTGTTCTGTACGTAGCGTAGTTGTAGTCAACCAATTTCAGATGTGTTCTGGATTAAGCTTTGAAATTAGATGTGAACGGTATGTCAGTCCTTGGAGTTCATGTTTCAAAGAGTCAACAGACGTAGACTTAATGACAGTTTAGACTTTTTTTCTTTGAATGTGGACATCAAGAATACTGTTTTGCTGAATTCACATTGTGTGTAGTTCGCGAGATCCTGATGCATGATAAATTGCTTATAAAATGTTCATTAGTACGAGAAGTGAAGTTGGAGACGCAGAGAGAAAGTGCATTAGATTAAAACTGAAGTGGAAATAAAGAGAATAAAACCTCTGTCGCCAGGATAAGATAAACTTTATAATCAGCAAATTGGCGGCAGTTATGTTTGTGTAACAACCGGCCAGTGTTGTCGAAAGGCCACACAACTATATACTGGTATATTTTTGTGCTGATCTGATGCCAGGTTGTTGACTAGCGAAAGAAAAATATTAGAAATAAACGACTGTAAAGCAAATACTAATAATTTATGACTCGTCCAACATTTTTTGTAAAGGGTTGCATAATTTTTTTGTGAAAATATTTAAGTGAATTCACATCCAAGAACCAGTCCTTAACATCTTTGAAAAAGGAATCATACCCAAAACTTTCACAACTGATCCATTATATTATTAACAACTTTGCTTTTATATAGACCTTAATTGATTTAAATATCCATACTTCTTGTTTTAAAAGTTTTCAGGTTGTTTTTTTTTTTTGCCCAAGTGTATTATGTAAATTACTTCAGTAAGTGTGAGAATGTTGAAGTAAACATTACTCGCTTGTGTTGCAGGCATCATCCCCAGAGAGAAACAAGAAATAAAGACAGTTCGAATAGTGAAGCGAGAATCGGAGCGACGGCAGAGAGACAGGGACAGGAGCGGCAACATAGGAATACCCATAACCAATGGGAGTGCTGGTGGTGGCGGGAAGCGGGTCACAATAGCTGGCGATATCGGAGAGACAGTGACAAGCCCACACATCGAGGTCAGTGGCACTTCTGTTCGGACTGCGTAGTACCTTAATTAAGGATTTTCATAGTATTATTTGGGGTTGCGGTGGTGTAGTGGTTATACCACTTGCCTCCCTTTGATTCTCAAGGGGGTCATCCCCTGGAATTTTGCATGTGGGAAGAATTGTGCCGGACAATGCCGCTGGTCGGTGGGTTTTCTCTGGGATCTCCCAGTTCCCCCCTGTCCTTGCATTCTGGCGCTGCCCCCATACTCGCCTTGCTTCACCCTCGTCGGTTCTCAAGACATCGATGTTAAAGAGCCGCCCAAATTTCTTCACTCACTCACCATCGTGTTTAATTCCCTGCTTTATTTGCTTATTTTTGTGGTTTATTTACATTTCGTTTACAGTGAATTCCAATCACTGCACTGAACTACACTCAAGAGTGCACTGAACTACACTCAAGAGTGCACTGGATGAGTGCCTGATGTTCCAGACCCACTGCATTCACACAGAGTGCAGTGGTTCTCTCTGTACCAGCTGTCGGTGTAACTGGGGAAATGCACAATTGAGTACAGTTGTCTTCACGCTGTCTCCAATGTCTGTGGCAGCTTGCGCATGGATGGTGAACAATCAACTATTCTGGGCAGTCACATGATAATTGCACTTTTTAAGTTCTCAGGGTTTGTAGAGTGTTCACCTAGAACAGTCAGTTGGAAAAGTCATTACATTTGTACATTTACTGCAAAAAAAATTTCCTTCTTCCATTCTTGTTCAATTCTATACTTATGTGAATAGAACATGGGTAATCTTGACAGTAAGCAGACAAATGTAAGTGAAGTGTAAAAAAAAGAAGTAGAAATGAACAAGTAAAGTTGGAAAAAGAACAGGTTGGGAACAACTAATGGTAGCTGTTCGTAGCCTAACTTGCCGGAATACCCATTCGTCCTTCTTTTTCAGGGCAAGCTGGGTTTTTTCCCGTGCCTATTCCTGACGCTGGGAGTCTAGCTACCATAACTAGAATTAAAGTTGCCAGGACGCACAGTTTTATTCAATACATTGTCGATGGCCACACGGACTCCCTACTGTACACTATCTGTCTGCCCCGTAGCGGGACAGCCTACCCCACGACTGAAACAGTGGAATTCCTTCTAATTGGCTGGAATGTTAATGACCAATGTGAATCAAAATGACGACCTGGAGAGTTACCAATTTTCCAAGAATAAAATAGCAATAGCAACAGGACAAATACGCATATCAAATATCAAATAGGAAATTCTAGGCTCTCAAAAGAATTAACTCGATCAGGTGAGGGAGTTAACTATACACACACGACTCCTCTGAATGGGCAAGCACATTCATAACAGAATAAATACAAATTCTTGTGAGTGGTTGTATAAATAGGAACCCCCCAGTACAGGTGTTTGTAAATGCTGTTACAAAGTTCTGAGGTAATGACAATATGGCTTCCAGTAACACAAGTTAGTTTCGGGAAAATAAGCAGGAAACAGACTTTCATGTTGCTTATAATAACCATCTTAAAATTGAAATAAATACAAGTACAATGACTCGTGTGTTATTTGCACTTGTATACAAGAAAAAATATATAAGTTGGGGGACTAATCTCCAGACACAGAAATACACTGTGTATGGAACTGTATTGTCGCACTATTTAAGTTTGTTTATCTGCAGGTATTAACTTCTGAGTACTCTCGTTCCTGTTTCACTTTAAAAACCGTGGTGCAGTGTTGTTCAGACTTCTCACCTCCCACCGAGGCGAACTGGGTTCAATTCCCAGCAGGATCACTCCCAAATTTTCGCACGTGGGAATCGTGCCGGACGATGCCGCTTTTCAGCAGGTTTTTTCAGAGATCTTCCGTTTCCTCCACACTCGCATTCCGGCGCTGCTCGATATTCACCTCACTTCACCATCACCTGCTTTCGAGACCTCGATGTTAAGAGCCGCCCAAACTTCTTAACTTCACTTTTAAGAGTTTTGCAAGTTTATTTCTTTGCGTGCACGGTAGTAACCTACCGTGTTTCAAGTGACTTCATTGTAAGAGGAAGAGGCTTATAGTACCAATGACACTGTCGTCGCCTGTTCGCAGAAAACTCAACTGGGTCGCGTGGTTGAGGAAGAGCCATCTGCGATAGAGCCGAACCCCATGTCGGCGTCGTACCCGGAGGACGACCCGGTGATGGCCCAGTTCCAGCGCTCCATGTCGCTGCCGCGGGGGTTCGGCAAGCGGCCGCCCGTGGTGCCGCCTCCCCCGCCCGTGCGTGTGCCTTCCCCCCGCAGCGACAGCGTCAGTGCGCTGCGGAACCTGGTCATGAGCCGGCAGAGGGTGCGAGTGAGTCCCCCCCCCGCATCTGCACGCGTGCTCGCTCCTTGCGCGCAGGACTGCTTGTATTATTCCTGCCTGCGTCTGTTGTTTCTTGGCCTGCATGTGACGCACAGTGGAACCTCATTGCGTCACGTCCTCGTTTATTTTGTTTTCCCCGGAAGGATGGAGAAAGTGAATTTAGCACAATGTTAAAAAAAGTGTACATAGTTTGTTGTCATTTTCTGTAGCCGGGTATTTTTGAGTCTGTCTGGAGACTTATGAAATTCAGCTCAGTGACTTGCCTGTCACATCATCTGTCACTTGAGGTATCACCATTAATCTGGAGGTTAGCTGCGAGTGGAACGAGAAGTGTGCACACATTTCCTGTAAACGTGGAAAGTGGAGCCGCTCCTTCTCTTGTGCCAGCGTTCCCTATAACTTGAGCAGGCCATGAAGATCCTGGCATCAGGGATAGAATGCCTCAACTCCCGTTACTTTCAGGCCAGCACCAGAATTTGTAGCTTTTGTCCCAAGCAGATGCTATAACTGCCAAGTTTCCTGTCTACCTCTCGACTGGGAGAGAGAGGACACATCTCTTTCAGGCGCAAGTAAAGAGCCTCTGCTATTCCTCGCCCTCTCGATCAGTCAGGTGGCTTGGAAATGAGGGGAAAAGTATGAAGCGTGACAGTCTCTCGCAGGAGTTGAGAACATTTCTATTCCTTTGAAAATGATCCATAGAGGTTCGACTGTGCACAGCAAGTTTGTGAGATTGTGTTTTGGTGGTATCAGATGTTGTCGCCAGGATTACAGTCGCTCTGCACATCACATGACATAACACAGAACAGTAACACACACACACGCAAGGGCACCCATCTCTGGTGACCCATCAAGGTGCCATGCAAACAGTTCTTATCAAAAAAACGTCCCTAGAAAACATGAAAACTATTTTTGTTTATTCTCCAAATAAAAGCTACAAGTACTGTACTCTGAAACAACACAGGATGTATAGAAAACAGAACAGGCAAGTAAGAGAGAGATGCAAACTATTTCAATTAATAAAGGTTAAAACAAACCTAACTTTCTAAAAGAGACATAAAACACGGGTACTCACGGTACAGTACCATACTCATGGATAGTCACAAACACACACAGAAGTCGAACTAACAAATTTTCCGGCATTTTACTGGCCGGGCAAGCTTCTTCAGGCGATGAGTGTTAGTACACTGCAGTCTGGTGAACGGCGGTTGGCAAACAGCGAACCCAGCGACCAGCAGGTGAATGAGGGTGAGGCGGGAATTCGAAATGTGGCGGAGGGGTTGTTTTATGTTTAAGTCAGGTGTCCGTCTGGATTTGATGATGCATTGGTAAGTCAGTTCCTAGTGTCGCAGTTCTGCACTATTGTTAGAAGGAGGTAGGACCCTCACCACTCCGGCTGCGTAACAGGAGTCAAAGATCTGGTTGTGAGATGCTGCATGTGCTGCAACTGTCTTCTCCTGTAAACTTACATTCACCACAGCTACGGCTTGTTTGGTGTCCGCTCTGTGGCCGTTCATTCACTCTGAAAATGTTGGTAGTAAGGCCTTTGTATTGTCCATTGCACATTTTTAACATTTGTTCACATCAAACCCACCAACAGCCTCCAGTACGTACATTTCAACAGTTACCATCCATTCCATTACAAGAAATCTCTGCCATTTGCAGTCTTGCCCCCCAGAGCTAAACACATTTGCTCCACTCAAACTGACCAAAACAAACAGTGTGATCTAACAGCCAAAAACTTCTTCAATAGAGGCTACTCCAGATATCTCGTTCTCAAACAGGTTCAACGTGCCACTTCAACCACAGATCCCCAAACAGAGATCAGCAACTCAGATATCCCTCTGGTCATCCCTCGCGACGAGGGATTGGCAAACCCGGAACCATTCTGAACTGCGGACACAAAGTTCTGGCCTCATCACCACTCACTCAAAACTTCTTCTCCAAACCACTCAGATTTGTCTTCAAACGACCTCCCCAACAGTAATATCACCACGCCCAAGGGTCTCATCCTTGCAATAGCCCATGTTGTAGTTCTTGTGCTATACACCAGTCTTCCACCAGTCTTTTCAATAGTAGGCTCACCAATCATCCTATCCAGGGCAGCTACAACTGTGAGACAGGAATTCTCATCTACCAGTAACAGTGCGTTCACTGCAATGCAGAGTACATTGGCCTCACCACCAACACTCTCAGACAGAGAATGAATGGCCGTAGAGCGGACACCAAACATGCCGTAGCTGGGGTGAATGTAAGTTTACAGGAGAAAACAGTTGCAGCACATGCAGCATCTCACAACCAGAACTTTGACTCCTGTTACGCAGCCAGGGTGGTGAGGGCCCTACCTCCTTCTAATAATAGTGCAGAACTCTGCATCGCTGGGAACTGACCCACCAATACATCATCAAATCCAGACAGCCACCTGGCTTAAACATAAAATAACCCCTCTGCCAATTTAAAATTTCCCGCCCCACCCTAGTTGGTCTCCTGTCCACTAGGTTCACCGTTTACCAACCACCGCTCAACAGACTGCAGTGTATTACCACTCACCACCTGGAGAAGTGGTCCCAGCCAGTGAAACGTTGCATCAATGCAACAGTGTGGAAAATGTATTTGCCCGACTCTGTGTTTGTTTGTGTGTGCGTGCGTACGTGCGCATGCATGCGCGTGCACATGCGAGAATATCTGTGAGTATGTACTTACGTTTTCTGTCTCTTTTTTACAATGTAATTAGTCGCCTAGTAGCCTATTCCTGTTATGTCTTATTGTTTACATGTAACTTACTACATAAACAAAGCTCTTGTTAAGACGCCACCAAATCCCTGCTGCGAGCCTTCATATTGGCACCTGTACGCTTGTATGCAAAATGTGTTAATTCCAGGTTCCCTATTACAGTGAATCATACAAAATGCAGTAATATTGTACAGAATGCAGCAGTGAAATTGATTGCATATGTGGTTAAAAAAAATTGTTAATGAATATCTGCTGTTCACTCTTTGGACATAATTGTCTACAGTTCATTTATATTAAGTAGAGACTTTGGAGCTTGTGAATTGCTCGCTCTCTGTGAAAAGTTGCCGGACAGCTTATTCCTTTTTTCAGTATTGTTTCCTGTGTTGGCATGTAGGAAATAAATTAGCAATGAGAACATGCTTTTACACTAAATGGCATTACAGTCAACTCCCATTTCTAAGACCCCGGAAATAGCGACCCTTTTCCTGGGAACTGTAAAGGGTCGTAGAATTGAGAGATAAACTGTCCACTTCAAGACTTTATTTTATCCATTACTGAACTGTTTGCAGAGCCAACGTGTTAACATGTCACATAAAAGGTAAAACTAAGTAAATTTTAGCCAGAATTGCGCAGATTTCATTCCACTCATGTTGGACAGTAACCACAAAGTTCAGTTTTATGTACGTGAACTTCTTGCTTGGTTCAAGTTATTGCAAAGTCACTGTAATCCTGGCTTTGGAGGAGTTTGGGTGAAAATTGGCAGCACCATGGAGGATATTTTTATTTATTTTTTCTTGTGTTGTGTAGTGTAGTGGTACATTGATGAAGACAACAGTATTAACAGCCAGCGCAACAGCTAATATGATTTAAACTCATCATGGTTTAAGCTTCTATCCACATTAAAAATATCGCACAAATTGTATATGCCATAAATTTATCCATAAACTAGACAAAAAGCACCCACTGAAATGCATCACATTAACGGTGACGTGCCACTGGCAATGTAGTTCATTCCTGTAGCCTCCAACACAGCCGTGGTTCCTCTTGGACAAGCTCCATTTGCCGTACATGCCACCAGAACCGACTCAGTGTGAAGGCAGCCGCTCACGGGACTGCTGCTACCACCTGTACGCGCTTGGGCACGAGGTGACCTATCACCTCTCCGGCCACCGGCTGAGGAGGGGTAATATACAGCGCATGTACAAATACTGACTGTGGACCGGAGTTTGAGGCTGGTTCGTCTCTGAAACCTTCACTTCAAGCGGAGGCGTCCTCACCGCCACCTCAGTTCCTGCTATTACCGACCAGCTACAGTGTTACGCTGTGGCCGCCTTGCGCCGTCGCCTACTACTAGCCTTCGTGCTAGTCACTCGAGTTTGAGTCTCCGTCTACCTTTAGGGTCGCCCTCACCCCACTGCACATCCGTGACGACAGCATACGTCCCCCCTCAGGTGGGGAATAGTTGACAATCTAGGTTCGGCCCTTCAGGTCCTGGTATCAATACAGGCTGGTTATGCTGCTTTTGTTGATTTGCCAGAAAACAGACATAAGCCAACCTGGTTGTCTTTTTCTACGAACTCTCTATCTTTCAACATTCGGTTTCTCGCTTTATTCCCCGTTTCGACCTACATCCTCACACACTCTTCCAGGAGTTGGCACAGGCCCAAATCCCGCTTCAGCCCTTTAGGATTATTCAGAACCCAACATCCCTCTTTGTGCTGGGGACTGGGATATAGTGATAATTCTGCATCTTTGGTCGCCTATGAAGGGGAAGTGTTAACTACTGACACGACCTTCAGTGGAGTACTTGGCGTGCGGGCGATAATCCTGCCCCACCTGAATATCTGCTGGGAGCCAGCAGTACAGGTCATCCAAGAGCACAACCCGCGAACCTCCCCATGGAGAACCAGAGCGCCGGCGATAATCCAGCTTGCTCTACTGTCCTGGAAAATAGGCTACGTGTTGTGTGGGACATTGCACCGTAAGGGAAGTCACCGGGGATCAATCCCTGTTCTTCCCCTCCCCTTCCTTGTAGTACACCCTTGTCGACACACACGGCTGTGCCAGTCCCTGTGGAACATCCGCTATTCTTCTCTAACTCCGATGTGCTCTGCCTTCAGGCTGGGTTGCAGAAGGCTGTCAGGCAAGCCGTGGCCTTCGCTGTGAACCGAGTACTCCAAGGCTAGGCCCAGGCAGAGCTCGCTTACTACTAAAGGGAACAGTTCAAGCAGACACTGAAGTGCCATACCAGTTATCCCCGTAACAAGGGCCCCTGCTTCCCTGCCTTCAGGGAGAGAAACA
>NQII01002546.1:73771-154585 GCA_002778355.1 Clitarchus hookeri
GCAGACTCCCGCCACGGGGTGGCGTCAACAGACACGTTTGGCGCAAGGCAATACGAGAACTGAAAACTTCCACACATCAAGTAGTAATAAAGACAGCAGCCACAAATTGAAGCGATCAGTTAAGTAAAGAGCGCTGAAAGGCAGAAGGCAAGTAGCCGGCTGCAGGAACAAATAACGTGGTCATTGAGAGCAAATATGAAGTTCCCGCAGACCCCGTGGCATGCGCCCGTCCGGCATGCAACTCCAACCGGTAATTTCCAGTACGGCCAATGAAAAGAGGACACGAACCCCGATGCCAGAAGTGGCAGCACTTATCCAGAGAACACAATACGCTTCATGAGGGATGAAGCAAGGACGAAATAAAATGGCAGACGGAACACCGTTGTGGTGGCTTGCCCCACGACACAACACAAGAGCATGCACGCGACTGCGAGAGTCAAAAATAATACACTACAAAGTACAAAAAAACCTGATCCCTCCAGGATGCATGTTTCTTTAACTCCACGGACAACACACGTCACATTGATCAGACACACCCTTGAAGCACACGCAACATTAATCGCACACGCATCACTCACACCGTGCACACCATGTACGGGCATCTCGTGACCGAATTAGGCCAATCGAGGAACGAGGTCAGACGCCCAAATATTTTGTCTTATATTTCCAGAAACAATTTAAAATACTGACGTCACACATGATTACCTCACTACAGACCGAGCCAATTGTGACATTTGTGAATTTCACAGATACCCTCAAGACCAAACACCAGCGGACGTGTTTTGCATTCCTTCTCTGCGGTTTGTTGTCAGTGCGATATTAAAATATTATAATTGCATAAAGAGACTAGAAAAAGATGTTGGTGGGTATTTTGTAATGGTGCTGCCAGCTCGTGTTGCCAGGAGATGGCTGTAGTATAGTCGAGGGAGAGTGCTTGCCCCATTTACTGTTTTAGTTATACATAGTTTGTTTTGCTTGCCTTGCTTCTCGGATAGCACATAAGCTTGAGGCAAACTCGCCACGTGACTTAATTACGCCTTGCCGAGCGAGTGTGTCACAGTTTGTTTAAGCTGAAGTTCAAACGCCTGACTTACCATTTTTTAACGGTAAGCTCGTAGATGGCTCGGACAATAATTGCCACTTGCCGAGACAAGCTTGCAAGTTTTACAATCATGCTTGCAGCAAACTTGTCCCGTGGAGACTAGTCAGCTTGATTCAAGTTTGCTGCCTCACGTTGCACATTTGCTGCAAGCATAGGCACGCACACGGGGCTGTGCCGGGTGTGCCGAGGCACACCCCGGTGACAGACAAATTTATTAGTGTAAAATGTTGGTCATTGAGATTTATCTATTATCCTCAGATTTTAGCATGCGTGAGTGCATGCTGGTCTGTATGTGCCCGGTTGCAACTCTCAAGGTGATTCAACTGGTTATAGCACCTACTGTGCGCTCGTGATTACGATTTTATTCTCGAAGCAACTTGGTTTATATAAATATTTTTGTTTATAAAGTTACCGCGAGATGTGGTTTTATAATATTCTATTTTGTTACAACTTTTGCATAACCATAATTAATTTTATTACTTTAACATCGAAAATTTCCCTGGGGGAAGGAAGAAACCTCTAGGCCCGTACTTTTATAAGTGCTATCGGCGATTCTCTGGCTTTGTGGCACACCTCGATATTTAGAGATGCGCACGCCTATGATTGTTCGGAGACTAGTTGATTTGATTGAAGCTTGCAGGCTTGTCGTGACAGTTTGACTCAAGCAGAACTGTGCTATGTGGGCTGGATGTTGCCTGCACCTTGCGCTTGCGTCTGCACTGTAGTTCGAGAGCTGTAGTGGAGGCAGCAGTAGCAGTAGCGCAAGCGCGGAGAGCCAGCGCACGGCCAGCCCTCGGCCGCTCACGGCCCGCGAGCAGCTCTTTGGGGGCTCCAGCTCGGCCGAAGATGTTTTCGGGACGGCGTCTTCGTCGCCCCCGCAGCTGTCCCCGGTGTTCAAGAGCGAGGCGGCGCGCGCCATCATCCTCGAGATGTCGGACCGGGGGAACCGCAGGGCGGTGCCGCGGGAGAAGAGGCGCCACCACACGGTGTCGAGCGCTCGACTGCTGTTGGACGGGGACTCTGCGTACATGGTACACCACCAGGGATCCCCTCGCCGGTGCTGGGACTGCTAACTGCCTCCGTTACATTGCATGCTGTATTTTCCTCTTCCCCCCACCACATACAACCAGTAGCTTTGAAATTTTTGTATGCATTCTTGTCTGCATCTAACATGTTTGTACATATACTGCAAAGTGCTTTTGACATATTGATCTAATTCATCCATAGGACACAGCATCTTTTTTTTCCACTGTTATGTATTACTTGTATGCAACATAATTATTAATTTTATATAGGTTCGTCTGCTGATTTCATTAAATTATTTAACTTTTTCTTGTAGTTTACACTTTTAAAGTGTTCTGTCGTTGAAGCTCTGTTGTCATGACGTGTACCCATTAAGATATCTGTAAATGATCTAAATTGCTATTAACGGAGTACCTACTGCCTGGTGGGCATATTAAATTTTACATCTAACAGCTTGTTCTAAAATATACCTACAAGTACTTAATATACGGTTCATAATATTCACATTGTGTGCAACGAAGTAGGGTAAGCGTAAGTGCCCAAAATTTTACCCAGCGATTATTTTAATGCAAAGTAAATACAGTAGTAGTAATTAGTGTATTTGCCTTCGTAGCTCTAACTGCATGTTGTAGTTTTAACTCGCTAATCAGTGGACGTAAAATTTAATTAATGCTACTTTACATGCAATTCATCCACTTGGACTGTGGAGTTGCCCCAAAATAATGTCTTCTGCCAAAATACAGTGTTCAGGCAGTACAGTGGTTTAAGAGAACTTTTTGTTATTTTCTTTGTAGTCTTCAAATTTGTGTGACATAAAAAATTTTTGGTAACAGATATGTATCACATTGTAAAAAAAAAAATGTTCGTTATGGTTTATACCTGTCTGCATATACTGTAATTTTACAATATCATTGTTTTTGTACATATCACACTGCTGTATAGTTCTGGTGGCAGGAATGAAGTAGGTAATTGTGCTGCACCGTGGAGTGATGGCAGCACTGTGGATTTCCAGGGTTCGGCGAGGTCGTGCGACGACCTGGACATGGAGAGAGCCTTGCGTCCCAGGTTGAACACCCCGGACGTGGTGCGCTCGACCATGAGCCACAAAGACTTCAAGTACAACGAGAACACCATAGACAGCATCCTCGGGACCCCGAACAAGATCGTCATCCCAGAACGTTACATTCCAGAGCAGGTGAGCTGCGTCTCGACGCCGCGAGCAACGACTCTGGTGTTGTCTCTCGCCCGTACGAGTTCGTAAGATGTTGCGAGTCTGTGAACAACGGCACGTGTTGTAAACGGGCAGAATTGCTTGTGGGCGGACTCGGATCATAGCGTTGGAGGGGGAATTGTATTGTGTATTTTCCTTACTTGTTCCGAACTCTCCTAATGAGGATGTTTTAATCCACAATGATCAACACTTTGTACACTTTTGACTTACCTCTTCTAAATTCATGAACAAGATGTCATTATAATTACTAATGTATTATCAAAAGGGGGAAAAAAAAAACAACTGCATGGAGATGAAGAATAAAGTNTAATCCACAATGATCAACACTTTGTACACTTTTGACTTACCTCTTCTAAATTCATGAACAAGATGTCATTATAATTGCTAATGTATTATCAAAAGGGGGAAAAAAAAACAACTGCATGGAGATGAAGACTAAAATNATGTATTATCAAAAGGGGGAAAAAAAAAACAACTGCATGGAGATGAAGAATAAAGTTCAGATACAGAAATAACATTATGGTAAGTCATAAAACATGTTGGGCATCATTTTCTGGATTGGGAAAAGTTTAAAACACATTATCCTGGAGAATAAGCTCTTGGGAGGATAAATTTTCCCCTTATCCTTCCCTTTGTATCTGCCACTGGAACTATAATTGTTCAAACACAACCCTCACATGATTCGTAGTAATTGATTAGCACTTCATACAAAAACTGTTTGAAGCACCACGCAATCATTACTCATTGTGTTTACTCTTTCTGTGCATAACTATGTGACAAGATCTCCGAACTTTAACCTTCATTTACTAATGTGAAAAATCGTGGATATTATAAAATAGTAAAAAAGTTTTACAACTTCAAAGGGCTGAAGTATAAACTCCACAAACCAACGTACATTCGAGCCTCTGATATTATCTGTTGCCCCAGCGAGTAGCTGCTTTTTACCTCAGATTACGCACCTTTATATACCTTCCTCGTATATTTATGGGTATGTTATTAACTCAATAGCCTTCCAGTGGATGTGTAGTAAATTATGAATGATTTATTCAAGTAACTTAAATGCAGGAATAACTACAGATTTGTGAAACCATGTTGGTGATGGAATATTTATGCTCTGAAGTTTTGCTTGTCCTGAAATAAATTCATAAAATTTTTGTGCATCTGCATGCCAGGTGTGCGTGTGTGTGCGCGTGTGCGTACGACCAAGTACTTTGTTTGTTCCGACAGGCACCAGAGTTGTCGGCGGAGGAGCAGCTCCAGAGAATGAAGAAAGCGGAGTCGATCAGGAAAATGTTGTCGGAAACAAGTGCCGTGACTGCTGGTGAAGCAAAAGGTAGTTAACGAGTACTATATTGTTTGGTAATACTTCAACGCTTGTAGTTGGCGACTTACGTAAGTCTGTAGTTCTTCAGCAACATGCGGATTGCGCTGACCAGTTTTTGTGAATAACGGAAATTATTGTACTGAGGTGGAACCCCACTACAATCTGACTGCAGCATTTGTGTTTTAAATTATGCAGTGGATTCCTGCATGATTAGGGAATTAATTGTCACATTAGTAAAAAATGTACATACAGTAGAATCCTGGTTTCTCAAGGGCCTCAAGAAACGTCGGCCTGATATAAGGGATAACCTTAAAAGAGGGCAATTTTGTATTGAAAAACAGGTTTTCGGACCAAGAGAAGGTAGCTTATTAAGCAGGAAAATGTTATAGAAGGAGTTGTTATAACAGGGTTTCACTGTATATGTTTATTATTTTCCTTTAAACTACAGTGTCCTGCATAATTTTGTGCTTTTGGAAAACAGTTTCTGGTTTACCTGAGCAAATTTTTTTTAAAAAATAAATTCTTATATTTCTGGAAATGGGTGTGGGCATATTGTAACGTCCCGTCAACAAGGCAACCAAATACAGTAGTACGTATAATGGGAAGTCAGTGCTATTATTTGGTTCCTTCAAACAAGAGCGAATGTGTTGCCGTCATGTAAAACCCACGGAAGCTCTTTGGGAGTTACTGATTCTTCTTGTAATTGTCATCGTGCATTAATGGTTTTCGTCATCTACTTCAGTGAAATACAGTACATAGTCTATATTGTATGAAACTTGCATTACGTAGTAACCTCGCTCCGTTGAATGTAGGTACAGCTTCTGTGTGCTACGTAATGTTAATCCTTTTTCTCGTGGTCCCGGTGAAGAACGTCATAAAAGGGCTCTACCGTATGCTGTTGTGGTGTGCGCAGATGGAGAGGAGGAGAAGAGCTCCACGCTGAAGAAGAAACTGGCGGCAGAGAAGAAGCAGCGCGAGCATCTGCTCCAGCTCAACCAGATCCTGGCGAAGCAGGTGATGGAGAAGAGCAAGATAGTGGCTGGTACGTGTTGACCTCCGGCGTTCGTCCCGCACGCACCCCGCACGACGTGTTCCACAAGTCGCATGACTCCCACCGCACATCCCATCACATAGGCCAGGCCAGTAGTTCCCAAAGTACGGGTCGCGCGACCCACTGGCGGGTCGCANGTACTTTGGTGGGGCCCCGAGAAATATAATTTCGTACATAAACATATGCATGAGTTATAAATGTTATGATTTAGAACCTACACACATGCAATGCGACTGTCAATCAGACGTTAAATACTACGTAGAGTACACAGTGAATGCGACCCCCGCCGCCGCCACTCGCGTCGGCCGTATCAGTGAGCCAGTTTCTCGCATAAGGCATTCAAGTGGATCCTGAACTTTGGCATTTTTTTTAATGGGCCCCGGTTCATAGAACTTTGGGAATCACAGAGATAGGCTGTCCATGATAAAGTGAGCACTTTTCAGACAAACACGTGGAAAAAATCATAACTACATGCAAAGGTGTTTTTAAACTACACATTGAAATTCAAACCATAGCATCTATGGGCTAATAATATAAACAATAAATCATAGTAGCAAAATTTTTGGAAAATTCATATTGTATTTTTTAATTTAAATTGAAGTTTGTAATGATGCAGGCAGTGTGCAGAAAATATTTATTATTTCAAAACTTTCGCTAAATGAAGTAATTCTTAACGGCTAACATTGTATTAGGAGTGTATAGTTTAAATCTGTGCTATCTAAAGTTAGTATTTCTTGTTTTATACGTGTCGGAGTTTGAATTTTCATTTTAATAACACATTGGCATTCTTAACAATTGAACGGTTTTACATGGATTGCAAATTAATAAAGCATTCAGGCCCACTGCAACATTAATCCTACATTTGGCAAAAGGATACAAGAATCTAGTAGNTTGCAAATTAATAAAGCATTCAGGCCCACTGCAACATTAATCCTACATTTGGCAAAAGGATACAAGAATCTAGTAGTTAGTAGATCCTGAGCAGGGGTTTGAAAAGTGCTCACTAGACCGTGAACAGTCTGTATATCTTGGCAGTGATTTGACGGCCAGTATCTACGAAGCGCATGTAATAATGTCGCTGGTTNTGCAAATTAATAAAGCATTCAGGCCCACTGCAACATTAATCCTACATTTGGCAAAAGGATACAAGAATCTAGTAGAAAGTAGATCCTGAGCAGGGGTTTGAAAAGTGCTCACTAGTCCGTGAACAGTCTGTATATCTTGGCAGTGATTTGACGGCCAGTATCTACGAAGCGCATGTAATAATGTCGCTGGTTNCCGTGAACAGTCTGTATATCTTGGCAGTGATTTGACGGCCAGTATCTACGAAGCGCATGTAATAATGTCGCTGGTTATTCACCTTGCTATTGGCAGATAGTGTAGTAGGTTGCGAAAACTGGACCTGTTTGTAGAATGGCCATAATCGTCAAGCAGTTTGATAATTCACACTGAATTTCAGTTATACGGAGCAAGATTACTTAAAACATTTTTAGTTTGCCAACTTGCCCAAACTGTATTCTTACAGTCATTTGAGGTAACTTTGGTTCATCGGGGCAACTTTGTATCACCTGCCTATCTTAGTTTTAAGAGGAGACTCGAAGAACCCGTCGTATTGCCGTGTTTCTTACAAATAAAAGAGTTAGCAGTGAGGTATACATTAATGATGGGGCTGTGAATCCTTTGTTATAAACAAAAATATGTGGTATCATGATACCCTTAATTGGTACAAAGTTATACTGTGTACCATATAAGAAGGCCACATTCTTTACAGTTGACAATCGCCGTGTCTTTTCGTTTATGTATCCATTCGCCATCAACTGGCGTGTCAAGAATAGGCTTTGATGCGGCGAGTCCAGGAGGTGCTGCTCCGTGCGGCAATTGGTGAACTGCTTGGGTGGCGCTGCATTCGTAAACGGAGCTCGGTGGNGTCCAGGAGGTGCTGCTCCGTGCGGCAATTGGTGAACTGCTTGGGTGGCGCTGCATTCGTAAACGGAGCTCGGTGGACGTGTGTAGGGTCCTTCGTAAACGCGGTACACGAAATATATGTTACTTTAAAAATTATACAGAGCTCGCGGGAAAATAAAATTATTTGTATATGCGCGTGAATACGTTATTTTAAACAACAAAANATTAAGTTGCTACTCACTGACTGTCAGAATGTGGCCTTCTTATATGAAATGAACTATACCCCAAATGACTGTACTGTAATAAAAGTAATTGTACATTAGGGAATTTACCCTTGAACTTATGCAAAATATTTATTTCTTTTTTTTTTATAAATAAGATGCTAGTTTTTAAACACTTACGCATGTTCTCAACAATTTGAGTATATTTTATGGATTTATAAGTTCTGCAATCTTATGGCTGGTTTTGTGCATTTGTTTAAAACTCTGCTTAGTTTCTCATTGTAATTAGTTGTGCTTCCTTCCGTAGCCGTTAATATTGCCAGAGACCATGACCTGATGATACTACGAAATTGTTACAAACATGAGTATGTTACTATGTCGTGTCGTACATCAAACAAAAGGAGCAGATCGCAGATGTCTCCAATTCAAATTTTTCGTATTAAACAAGTTGCTTGAGCTGATTGCGAATCACAGGGCATAAGGAAGTCAGCTTCGCATAATGGTAGTGTATGCTCAACCTTACAGTTTTGAACAACCTACTGTCGAAACACTACCGAGATACAACGAACACGGCACAGACTAGGAAGTTACAAGCCGTTACGCAGTGCTGTATCCAGAGAGTTGGAATGAAAAATATCCTCTTACTGTCCGCAGTTAATGTCTCGTTTGCCCAGCTGTTTGTTTTAGCTCCAGAAGCGTTTATCTCGTAGTGAGACAGCACTCATTTGAAATTTAGTTTATTNCCGCAGTTAATGTCTCGTAGTACACTTTGCCCAGCTGTTTGTTTTAGCTCCAGAAGCGTTTATCTCGTAGTGAGACAGCACTCATTTGAAATTTAGTTTATTTTTTCTTTGAAGCAATGTTTTTGTTGCTGGCCATGATACATCAGAACCACTTTTTTTTTTATTTTACTTGCGGACATGATATATCCGGACTGTGTTGGTCACAAAATGTTTGGCATAGAAGTACAACTGCTAAAATGTCTAAAGAACAGTGCATCCATCATGTTAGAGGTTAATTATATCAAGGTCTTCTTTTTTTTTTTGCAACCTTTCAATAAAAGACGTACGCTCCGCGGCTCCCATTTCATTACTTTCCCGAGTTGAAAGTAGTGATCGTTTCGGCCAAAGCATTAGTGTATAACGTGTTTTAGGTATTGCGATAAAATCAGCACCAAATGGTCAATTGCAGATGTTTGATGAATGCATGCAATATGTTGGAGGTCATCAAAGCGTTACTGAAAGTTGATTCAATATTTATCACACAGAGAAATTTCCAACCGAAACTGTGACTCTACGTAAAGTGCCTGTAACTGCTGTGTGGTGTATTTAGTTAATGTGGAATTTTTGTAAACTAGTTTAGTTTTATAAATTGACAAAACGGAATCGTAATAAATAATAACTATAAAATGTTAATTTGTGTGTGAAAAAAAAAAATCTTAATGGAAATGAAAATGCCGAAGTCCATCTTATAACCGTGCTGGAGTAGCAGAAATGCAGATACTTAGAATCCTGACACGAAACTGGAAAACCTGCCATCTAGCAGTACCGGCATTCACGTTACACTGTGCACTCTTTTATAAATTATAAGATTAAATAAATTAGAATATAAATACACGTGATTCTTCCTGGCATCTTAAAGTGTTTGTGTGAATTAAAGGTATGGCTTCTTTTTTGCATTGAATTGTGCATGCATAACTAGTGATTACATTTTTGTTTTGATGTTTGAGTATAATTTTGTGTTGACTTTCGTTCACAGTAAAAACTTAGTAACCGTTTATTTATTTCTGTTGGTTGTTTTGTGTGTCGAGAGGCAAAAGCTGGCTGGCTGGCACGCAAACCTACTAACCAGCCAAGGAAGTTGTTTTCAGTTTGTAGTTTGTTGTCGTTTGTTGCTTGTAGAGTGTTTTATCTTGTTGTTGCACTAGGTTCCACTTATCCCCAGAGCCAAGAATCATAAGCGCCAGAGTTTCCTTTCATGTCGCCACAGGTTGGTCTGCTTACTATTTGCTTTGCCTGGTGCTCACATAACTTAACCTAATTGCTGTTAAAAATGCAATTAGAGCAAAGGCTAGTGATAAATTACAATAGTAAATAAAATTCATAAATTTTATTCAGTACTTTTTGCTGCTTTAAATACAGTTTTTAATTATGATTATGAGTAATGTAAGGGAACATAATTTGGTACATAAATTTCCTGTTGTTTTCTTCTTGACCAATGTCTGTTAATTTTTACGTGGGAAAAAGCAGACAAGTAATGGGAAAATCATCTAGAAACCCACAGAAGGTAGGTAAAAGTTGTTTTTGAAGTATAGCTCTGTGGAATTATTAGGAATGAACCTTGAAAATATATGTCAATTTAAACTGACAACTTGTAATGGATCTTAACAATTTCATTTTGCCTGGATACAAAATTTTCAAAGTACTCACGTGGACTTGAAATGTTATACTGAGTTCTGCTTTATATTGAACGTGCATTTAATGAAATTACATCTGCTGGGAATTTAAAAAATGTACTTTAAAGTAAAGTAAATTATACAGTGGATTCTCTATTCATCGTTTCTCAGGGGACTGACAAAAAATTTCAATACATGTGAACTTTCACTGAACGTGATCTTTAAATGCGGATAAATAAAAAGTGGGACCACGGAATATGTTCCATGGGTGCAGACTTTCAATCCATCTGGTTTCAATACATAGAGGTTCTACTGCATGGAGATTTTAATGTATTGTGTAAAATGGCCACAGTGTTTTATTAATGAAGGCTGAAATAATTAGATTTTTGTGTGCTTTGCATAGGACCTCTGTTTACTTCCTTGTATTTCGTGAAATTCTGAAGGAAGGATGCTTTGTTTGCAGTGAAAGCTCTTGCAACGCTTCCGCTCAACACCGAGCCTAGTTTCGACGAGGACGATCTGTCGCCGGTGCAACCCCTGCCGCTGTTCCAGCAGCGAGAGAACTTCTATTCGTAGTGTCGGCTGCCGCGCTGCGAGCGGCAAGACTCGCGCGAGCTCGTGGGCGACGCAACTGCCAAGTTTTGCGCGAGTTCCCCCATCGCTTAGCTCGTTAAGCTTTTTACAGGGACGTTTGTGAACGGTACTTCATGCTCGCTGCAGTTTCAACAAAAAGAGAGCAAGGCCTACCCCCTCCCCCCCCTCGGTTGTTCCAAGTTCACCACTTCCAGCGAAACTTGAACGTGTAAACTGCAAACCATTCCCCCCCCATGATACATCTTTTTTGGAAGCATTTTGAAGACCATATTGTGAAGAATTTCGTGAAAGTCGGTGTGTAGAGATGACGTTGCAGTATCGTCTCACCCAGTCTTCCCACAAGAATGGCATTCGGAGACATGGTCAAACTACACACTCAAGTTTTTTTTTAAATATAATTTTGAAGCAATAATTTTTATTACAGTAACTTTATTTTGTAAGGTACAAATATTACAGTGTTTACCTGTGTGATGTGAACAATTTACGATGTGTGAATATTTAGTAATGACTGGAATACCTTAAAAAGTTGAACAGCAGGGAATATATGACATGGTGGAAAAAAAAAGTTACGTTAAGGACAATGTGTTACAACACACACTGTAAAAGTGACTGCATTTGTTCTGTCTTCTGTCGTTTTATGTAAACACAACAAGAGCTTATCTTTCCCTGTCCTGGAGCTTAAAACATTTTTAAAGACTGATGTTGTATCTTCAGATGGTTGTGTATCATTTTTATCGTGTACACTTGTTACACTGACACCACGCAAGCGCAGAAATAACGGCGAGTACAATCAATGAAATTGTTATCGTCTTCGTGTTTCTTTTAGCATGTGGCTTTTTGAGCTGTATCGAGAACACGAGCCAGGCAAACTGGTAAATAATTGTTTAACTTCCTGTGGGAAAAAAAAAAAANTTTTGAGCTGTATCGAGAACACGAGCCAGGCAAACTGGTAAATAATTGTTTAACTTCCTGTGGGAAAAAAAAAAAATTGTTGGTTTGTTACTATTCGAATGCACTGACAATTGAGATGAACTGCCATTGTGTTATAAACACTTCAACTATCCCTTTCTACATTCTTCCTGACATATTAGCGTATTTGTTGAAATACGTAAGGGTTACGAAATATTTTCAAATTTTATTTTTACGTTGACGTTAACGATATGGCTCAGCAATATTGCCAACAGTATTAACAGAGCACAAAGCTATCTTTCCTATATTGTTATGGTACGCCTTAATCAGGTATGTGCGGTATCTTTTTTCCGACTGTTCAGGAGAAAACTAAATTTGTCTCTATGGGAACTTTACTGTATTCTCTCGCTGTGTTCTTGAATGTACAAGTTCCACCTTCTATCAATGATAAATGTTAGCACTGAAGGCCTATGTAGTTTATCAATATATTCTATTTCACTACAAAAAAAAAAAATCATTCCGATTATGTACGTACGTACCTACAGGGCTGTTAGTTCTGAATAGATTAGAGAGAATTGTAATGAGCCTTAAATACTTTCCTTCATCAATGATCATTAAAAAAGGTAAAAAGTTCATTATAAACATGAAAAAAAAATTAAAACACTTTTTCAAACAGGGTTCTAAATGTGAAATTTTAATCAAAAAAATTAAGATGTACCCATTATGTAGATTAAGTATACATTAAATGTAAAACTTGCCAGGTAGTGAAATTATAGCACTGGANTTTTGAGCTGTATCGAGAACACGAGCCAGGCAAACTGGTAAATAATTGTTTAACTTCCTGTGGGAAAAAAAAAAATTGTTGGTTTGTTACTATTCGAATGCACTGACAATTGAGATGAACTGCCATAGTGTTATAAACACTTCAACTATCCCTTTCTACATTCTTCCTGACATATTAGCGTATTTGTTGAAATACGTAAGGTTACGAAATATTTTCAAATTTTATTTTTACGTTGACGTTAACGATATGGCTCAGCAATATTGCCAACAGTATTAACAGAGCACAAAGCTATCTTTCCTATATTGTTATGGTACGCCTTAATCAGGTATGTACNTTCCTATATTGTTATGGTACGCCTTAATCAGGTATGTGCGGTATCTTTTTTCCGACTGTTCAGGAGAAAACTAAATTTGTCTCTATGGGAACTTTACTGTATTCTCTCGCTGTGTTCTTGAATGTACAAGTTCCACCTTCTATCAATGATAAATGTTAGCACTGAAGGCCTATGTAGTTTATCAATATATTCTATTTCACTACAAAAAAAAAATCATTCAGATTATGTACGTACCTACAGGGCTGTTAGTTCTGAATAGATTAGAGAGAATTGTAACGAGCCTTAAATACTTTCCTTCATCAATGATCATTAAAAAAGGTAAAAAGTTCATTATAAACATGAAAAAAAATTAAAACACTTTTTCAAACAGGGTTCTAAATGTGAAATTTTAATCAAAAAATTTAAGATGTACCCATTATGTAGATTAAGTATACATTAAATGTAAAACTTGCCAGGTAGTGAAATTATAGCACTGGANTTAAGATGTACCCATTATGTAGATTAAGTATACATTAAATGTAAAACTTGCCAGGTAGTGAAATTATAGCACTGGAATGGAACAGCAGAAAAAAAAAAGAACCGACAGTTTTCAACACAAGAATATTACAGTAAAATTTGTGTGTTGGGCAGTGATGCGTAAGCATTTGTTAATCTTATGTCCATTACATAACCAGTTTACTGTGTTGCATTCGTTATTGCTTATTTGCATTATAGAACATGGCTGTTGTTAAAGAATTGGTTAAAATTTGCCCTAAAATTATATTCCATTAAGCTTTTTATCAATTAATAAAAGTAATGAATTAGTAAATTAACTACTGCTAGATTTATCTTTCCACAATGTAAATGAAAAAAAAAAAAACGTGCCTCTTTTCATTGTATGATGTACCGTCAAAGATTTATTCCTCCGTAAGTAATTAAAAACTGGGGCAAAATGCAGTAATTCAGAGTTTTATTTTACAGTGGAAATGTTGGGTAGATACAAGTATAGTTTTCACGTTCATAAAAACATGACTTACAGTTTCATTTCGTGGTAGTTAAAAAGTGTGGGAAACCCAACAGATGTCGATATCAGGCTGTTAGGGGCACGCCGACCTGGAGCTATTTCCAGCGTTCGAGGCCGAGACGCAGTGAGAATGGTTAGGGCCACTCTGCCATGTGCATCATATGCGCCATCACCTCTATGCACCGGGTTGTGAGCTGGTACGCAGTGTTCTCGTCATGCTGTGTGTACCTACGGAGCTTTCAGTGGCGACACTTCAGTTTGTTGGTGGAAAGTTTGCAGCAAGATAATGTAGGGACGTCGAGTAGTTTTGTAAATATCCGATTCCTATGTTTGGAGATACAGTACTTTGAAAAAAAAGTTTTTATGTATGCAGGGGTGCTCTAAAATGGTGTTTCTTATTAGTGTAATGTCACGAAAGCACTCGACAGGCCTTATCTGAAGTGCATGTTTTTTTTCTTAGGTCAGCACACGAGAGACACGTTTAATAGCTATAGTACCGTATTTCAAACACACTACAGCGCAACATATAGGCTTTGATGTACTTGTCTTCGAAAAATAATTTTGTTATCTGTATCTCCTTAAAACACGTACTAGTCACCTGATGACATATAAGAGAAGAATTCAAGACAACTAACGCTAAATTAATTTCACTCATATTCATGCCTCACAACAAAAATATTAACAAATTTTATAAATTAAAAAAATACTATATACTTTTTATTATTGCAAATATAATTGTTATTGTATACATTTGAAACCAGAAGGGAAAGCAGAATTAAGGATACAGCTTCTCAGTGCCGCCAACATGTAAAATGCTTCCTCTGGTTCAGTCTTTCTTTTCTGACGTCTTTAATTTAAAAACAACCCACCATATTCAAAGATGGCGAGGTCGCACATGCTGTATTTGTTCTCTGCTCGCTACCTGACAAGTTCACCAGACGTACCGTGCAGGCGCGCACGCCATCACAATCAGAGATGTTCTACAATTGTATTTAGTCTTTAGAATAGTTACGTCAGGTCACTGCAGTGCCCAACGTAAGTTGAATGTTTTGTAGGATGTATAACGAACACTGTGTAGGGGTAACAGGCTCAGAAGAATATATTTTTGTACGTTAATAATATAAGCTCTTGTGCAGTATGTTGCGACACTGCAAGAAATGTTTAAATGTGATTGTGTTTGAAGGAACTTTTTTTAAGATTAGTTTTACGTTGTTGAAACAGTTTCAAATATGTATCGTGTTTATATCGGAACCTCGACGTTGTGAAGCGACGAGCAGCATCGATCAGGCCATATTACTGTTCAAGCGGATGCTACGGAATGAAGTCTGCCTCATATTTTCATTAACAACTTAATCCATCTTGTAGTTAGGTAAAATAAGGACGTGCTTTGTATATTTTAAGCAGCGCCTTCGCAGTGTACATATTTATTTGTAATCTGATGGAAAAATTTTCTTTTCAGAATCGGGTGGTACAAATTCATGTGCTCAAACGTAATTTGCACACACACACACACACACACGCCTTTTCCAGATCAAACGATTTCGTGGAGGGAGCATCCGACTGTTCGCAGTCAAAAAGAGTCATGACCATTAAAAATTATATACTTAAATGTTCGTGTATCCTCAAAATAAATATACATAAAATATAAATGTAAGGAATTCCACAAAAGATACCAGTAGCGTGATTCTACCAGGTGGTTGTATAGTATTAATGATGACAGTTGTATCTATTACGTTGTTGGCAAGAATGAGAAGTTATTATGTCAATTATTGTTTGTTATTTAATCATGATATATGGATGTAGCATTTCCATAAGTTATAAAAAAAAAATGGATGTTCACAGAATGTAAGACTATTGTTTATATTATGTTGTAACGTGATTTCATAACCTCAGTGTTTCATATAAAAACAATCATAAAGCAGTTTTCCTAGTTCATCATTTCGAAAATATACAGAACTGCCAACAGCTGTTTGAAAATTAATTTTCCCCTCCATTTTTTATTGAACTGTATTTATATTGTTTATGAATCTCTTATNCCAACAGCTGTTTGAAAATTAATTTTCCCCTCCATTTTTTATTGAACTGTATTTATATTGTTTATGAATCTCTTATAATAATTTTGCACAGTAAAATTTTAATAACAGTATAGACTATTATATCGTAGAATCTTACTGTTGCGACTGCAAAAAAAAAAAAAAGAAATTTGCAGGAAAACAAGTTTTTTTGGTCACTGTGCATTGTTTTTCTCTTGGCGAGCAATGTATTGCAAACTGCGCATATCTAAAATAAAAATAGATAAACACCTTTCTTCTGTTTGCAAATGTTTCATCTATTCATGAAAGTATTGGGTAAACATGAAGGTTTGGAAACTATCTGGACACAAAATATCTTTCGTGAAAAATCAACATCTCTAGCCATAGATCGGTAAATCAATACGGCGTGTGAGACCGAAAGGTAAGAGGATCCCTCACAGCTGCTGCAACAGTGAGTTGTTGACTTCTGCGACTTGCACGATGGTGTGCGTAATACTGTGTGCGGATACATTCTGCACTTGCCGAGCAACATCAAATAATTCAGTTAAAAACTGTAATGAAAAGAGCAATTCTATTTTTATAGGGGCCAAGGTGGTGTAGTGGTCAGACCACTCCCCCTCCCACCTAGGCAAACCGAGTTTGATTCCCGGCGGGTCGCTCCCAGATTTTCGCCTGTGGGAATCGTACCNCATTTCCCCCGCACCTTCCATTCTGGCGTTGCTCCATACTTACCTCGTTTCACCCGCATCGGCTGTAAAGACCTCGATGTTAAGAGCCACCCCCATCCACCCCCTCCCAAGCTGTCGGCGCTAGTCGATACCCATTGGCAGCCTGTCCCCTGCCCCTTAGTCAGGATTCTGCACGCAACGCAGCCGTGTATTAGCTATTGTATGTCACACGTGTGTGTGCGTCTCTTGCCATTATTGATATTCTTGCCTGCTTTGCGGATGTGTTACCTTCTCTCTTTGCAAGTCCCTAAATGTTTCCCCCAAAATAAATTACGAGTTGGATTTGTGCATAGTTTTTGGGCTTCTCTTGGATTTTGATCACTGTTTGGCAACAACTCATTACACTTAGCTTTTTGAACTTTGATCTGGTTATGTTTTTGTTCTGATTTTGTGATGGGTTGCAGATAACTTGCGGTGTTTTTTTTATTTTATAGACACTTGCAATTTCAGTTAAAAATGAGTGGAAAGTGGGTCAGCTTGTCGCTCGTTACATAGTACAAAACGCTTGCAGTNCAACAGCTGTTTGAAAATTAATTTTCCCCTCCATTTTTTATTGAACTGTATTTATATTGTTTATGAATCTCTTATTTATAACTTTTTTGGCCAAGCTTTCATAATAATTTTGCACAGTAAATGTTTAATTAAAGTATAGACTATTATATCGTAGAATCTTACTGTTGCGACTGCAAAAAAAAAAAAAGAAATTTGCAGGAAAACAAGTTTTTTTGGTCACTGTGCATTGTTTTTCTCTTGGCGAGCAATGTATTGCAAACTGCGCATATCTAAAATAAAAATTAGATAAACACCTTTCTTCTGTTTGCAAATGTTTCATCTACTCATAAAAGTATTGGGTAAACATGAAGGTTTGGAAACTATCTTGACACAAAATATCCTTCCTGAAAGATAAACATCTCTAGCCATAGATCAGTAAATCAATACGGCGTGAGAGACCGAACGGTAAGAGGATCCCTCACAGCTGCTGCAACAGTGAGTTGTTGACTTCTGCGACTTGCACGATGGTGTGCGTAATACTGTGTGCGGATACATTCTGCACTTGCCGAGCAACATCAAATAATTCAGTTAAAAACTGTAATGAAAAGGGCAATTCTATTTTTATAGGGGCCAAGGTGGTGTAGTGGTCAGACCACTCCCCCTCCCACCTAGGCAAACCGAGTTTGATTCCCGGCGGGTCGCTCCCAGATTTTCGCCTGTGGGAATCGTACCGGATGATGCCGCCGGTCGGCGGGTTTTCTCAGGGATCTCCCATTTCCCCCNATGTTAAGAGCCACCCCCATCCACCCCCTCCCAGGCTGTCGGCGCTAGTCGATACTCATTGGCAGCCTGTCCCCTGCCCCTTAGTCAGGATTCTGCACGCAACGCAGCCGTGTATTAGCTATTGTATGTCACACGTGTGTGCGTCTCTTGCCATTATTGATATTCTTGCCTGCTTTGCGGATGTGTTACCTTCTCTCTTCGCAAGTCCCTAAATGTTTCCCCTAAATTAAACAAACCAAAATTAATTACGAGTTGGATTTGTGCGTAGTTTTTGGGTTTCGATCACTGTTTGGTGGCAACTTATTACACTAAGCTTTTTGAACTTTGATATTTGGTTATGTTTTTGGTCTGATTTTGTAAAGGATTGCAGACAACTTGCGGTGTTTTTTTATTTTATAGAGACTTGCAATTTCAGTTAAAAATGAGTGGAAAGTGGGTCAGCTTGTCGCTCGTTACATAGTACAAAACGCTTGCAGTGAAGATGCAAGAAATAAAACAGAAGTAAACAGTGGATCCGCATTACCATCGAGTCACTAGAGAAACCTCCCAACAACCGTACATTTATTTGGAAGGTAAGTACGTAAACAGCATCCAGCTTGGCGCGCTTTTTTTACAGCTGGTCCAGTGCTGTAAGTATTAACAACGTTGGCGTGTGTAAACGCGGCGATGACAGTGGAACAGTAAGGTAGCCCATTGCCTTCCCACGCTGAACTGTATCTTCTCCGTGCTCACGAAACTCGCTCTCGAGGCTTCGAAGCTGCCGGGAAGGAACACTGGATGAAAACAAAGGGTAGGGATACATCTTGTTTTGTTCCTAGCAGGCGTTGTGGTGTTGCAGCGCTGTCATCAGATTCGTAGTTGCCAGTTCCTCGCATTCGTTGCCTGGCTGCCAACTGAAGCTTTGTTTACGCAGGATGGCTGGTTCTCTGGCGATAATCATTTACTTTATTTCACAATATTCTATAGTTACAGCAAGAAACACAAGAGAGAAGCTTTATTTTAATTTTACGATACTTAAAATTAACAGCTCATCATGGCTCATTAATAAATTACTGCTGCAGTGAACATATTGTACTAAACCAAATTGAGTATAGTGCATTACACTGTAGTATTGACGATATAGTCGACCCAGCTTATCTCGATATTATGGTTCCACGACGCTTGCAGATGTGCGAAAACAGCAGACGTTGACAGACGCCAACGTAAACTGCATAATGTTGCTATATTGTACAGTACCATATTTACATGCATGTGTTTATTGTCCGTTTCATATAAGTAGGGCAAATTCTGACAAACTGTGTGAACCTACGCAATGCTTTCATTTGCAAATTATTGTATCAGCCGATGATGAGCTGTTGTGGAATGTATGGCGACCTTGATAATGACCACGGAAGAAAATAGTACTTTGACGAAATATACAATTGTTTTGGGTTTTTAGCAAAATTGGCTTTAAAAACATGTTTTTAGTAATTATGACACTGCATGCGGTCACTTACGATCAGTGAAACGTCTCCTGCTCGGTGACAACTGTGTTGAGGCAGTAGTGTACCACATGGACCCTAGCCCTGTCCCTTCAACAGGTGTGCATCCATTCTTGGCGCGGAAAGGGGGTGGGTCGCAGCGACCCAGCCCAAGGTGGACCAACTACATCACCAGTCGGGTGGGTGGGATAGTCGACAGCTGACCTGAACTGACATTCCTCCCTCCTTTTTCTCCGCTGGAGGGGTCAGCGGCTGCGGGCTATTGAACGAGCTTTCTGATCGTCTCCTGCCTCAGCGTGGGCCGACGTGTGAAGAATGTTCTTGGCCGTGGCACCGACACTATAAATGCCCGGCGCAGAGTCTGTGATGGTGAAGCGTGGCGCACAGTGAATGAAGAGAGGACCAGGGGCGGACGAAGGTGAAAGAGACCGTGGGAGATGACGAGTGTGTGTGCAGTGGCGACGGACAGGGTGCAAAAGTGCTGCAGAGGGAGAATCACCCTACCAGTAGAGAATGAGCCCGCAATAAAAACTTGATTTAAATACTGGAACTGTCAGATATCAAATATATAATTTTTATAGTAACTCTGTAGGTGTTGGAAAACTCTCTATAACTATGGGATTTAAGTGTGTGATTTCTGTGAGGTGATGGACAATTATGTAAATATTAGTTGTAAATAGCAAGTGATAGTGTAACGCATGAATGCGTTAAAGACATACATTTTGTTGTAATTTTTTTTNATATTAGTTGTAAATAGCAAGTGATAGTGTAACGCATGAATGCGTTAAAGACATACATTTTGTTGTAATTTTTTTCACAAGATTTGGTTTCTGGTTTTTTTTTCCATTTAACTAAAATGACAGCTTAATTTTAATTGATAGCAANTTTTTTTCACAAGATTTGGTTTCTGGTTTTTTTTTCCATTTAACTAAAATGACAGCTTAATTTTAATTGATAGCAATTTAAATTAATTTTAGTACAGCTCTCAAAAATTTTATTTTAATGAAAATTCTTATTGCAAAGAGATATGCTGCTGTTTATTGTTAACTGTGGCAACGAGCATGTAATCTTTATTAAGCTAAGTTATATTAATCAGACGTAGCAGGCTGCGTTTAGTAGACAGGAGAGTTAAAATAAAATGGAAGGGGACATCTTGCTGGGATTCTGTCAGGACTGGGTGAAGAGAACATCAAGATGCCAGGGTTCCTGTTCAACAAAACCTGTGAGCACGCCGGGAATTTAAAGTAAATCAATTGAAGATTTTTTTTTTTGTACTGAGGCGTTAGTCAGCGCAGCTAAGGTACACCTGCGTATACCTTGCGATGGTGTTTTGCGTTTCTTACTGACTGGCCAAGGCGTAGCATATAAATAATAAGGGAGATAGTTAATTAAATGTGTTGAGTTTGATTTAAATGCAGTAGTCTGCCACGTCACAAAACTCAAAAAGTTTTAACAAGTCAACTTTAATAAATGAAATATTTTCAAATCTATCTGCCACTAATTACCTCAGTGTTAATCTATCGATGGTTTTCTCTAGTGTAAATGCATTTTGTTTGGGGGTATGTGTGTATCTCATTTTAATGACATTTTATTTCCATTATTAAAATTCATGGTGGCGCCCATCATAAATGTTACGCATTGCATAACATTCTGTTTAAGTAGTGGCTGGTCAAAAAAGCCGCTACAATAGCCACCGTTGTCGAGGTGGTATGTTTGAAGTATTTTTTTCAGCTATGCCAACAGACGCTTAAAGAACTGTAACGATACAATTTGCCTTGACCAGCATACTTCCCGCATAAATAATTACTTTGACGCAAATTTTGCAAGGTCCGTCCAAACATGAAGCCTTTCCAGCTTTTACAATTAAGTGCATGCAGCCTGTAACCAAACGTTACGTTGCTCGCCAGTCAATAAATGCAAACACACTGTGCGCGTTGTCCGTAAAGAGCCAGGTGAGACGTGCGTGGCGCACACACCTCACGTGACCTGCGTGATAGGCCTCTAATAGTAAACTAACATTTCAATAATAATGCCTCTGCATTAAGTCAATGAAAATGGATTTTGCATTCCGTGAAAGTTTCACATTGCCCTGTGTTTGGGCTTAATTGCCGACAAGCGACGGTCTAATACGGTCTTCCAAGGTAACATATTTCTTGGAAGATATCTGCCTATTAAAATTAATTTATATTTAATTGAAAAACCTGCCATTTTCATATCATAAATATTTGAACGTGGACTTAATGCGAAAAACTGCAAATTTTTACTTATACGGTATTGAGTGGGTCAAAACTGTTCCAAAATTTGCCAAACNGACTTAATGCGAAAAACTGCAAATTTTTACTTATACGGTATTGAGTGGGTCAAAACTGTTCCAAAATTTGCCAAACCATTTGTTAAAACCGCTCCTCACTAACAATGCTGTTATCGGGAACTGTGAGGGGCTGTACCAGTGAGACTGTACTCCACCTACGCTTCCACTAACTTTTCAGAATGCCTGTACAGCNGGAACTGTGAGGGGCTGTACCAGTGAGACTGTACTCCACCTACGCTTCCACTAACTTTTCAGAATGCCTGTACAGCTTTAGAAAAATGTACGTATTTCTACAAATAACAATTTTTATACATTTTTTTAAGTTTGTTCAGAACGTGAACGTTACTTGGCCTCAGTGAATGTAAATGAACCAAACACTACACGTGTTATACACAATTCTTGAAAACACTGTGAATAGGTTGTATGTAAAATATTAAAAAATTTGTAATGATTCCGTTGAGAAGTGATAACATGGTGCACCTAATGTGATGTAAACACACGTGTGTGTGTGTGTGCAGAGAGATATATATGTATATATATTAGTTGCCAATTGTCAAATAAAACCAGCAGAGAAACTGCTGCAGAAATACAAAAACAAATAGCAGTGACAATGAGACAAGACTGAAGTAGAATTTGAAACAAATGCAATCTCAAGATCATGTTTCATTGAAGGGCAAACCTCTGCCAAGCATACGTGACTGCGGTTCCAGTATAATTGCATGTAAAAAAAACTGCAGAATAATTATTGGTAACATGTGTAAGTTACATCTAAAGACAACGTGGTAACCACGGGATACTGAAACCTTAAACAGTAGGTAGTTCTCGTACTGTGTTCCGCGACCAACCCCTAGATGGTCCAGCAAACTTACTAAATGTACCATTACTTTCGACTGATTTGAGATGCCTGTTTATAAATGTTAGTAATGTGGTTTGTTCTTTTCCATTCAACGTTCCTTTCACCGATTTCCCCCATTTCGTGTTGTAAAATATAATAAAATACAGAAATTTTTATTATTAATTCAGTTTTAATTTCTTTTATTGATTTGTTTAATTACTATTTCTATATTTTAGTACGCAAATGCGGAAGAAGTGCCGAGGTGTAGGTGGTTCGTGTCAGCTTTAGTCTACACCTGGTGGTCTCTGATAAAGTTAGTGAAAACCACTGCTTTAAATAACTCGTGAGCCAATATCTACACTCGTCCCACTAAGATCCTGTAGGCCGGTACTGGGCAGCGGGGCAACACCTGTTTCCGACACATTCCAAACTGCTCGCCACTTCCCTCTCGGGACATCCTTTAGTCTGCGAGTGAAGGGGTTAACAAATCATTTTCTTATGCTCTCGCCAAGTGCTGCCCGGCTGCGGACAAGGTACCGTCAGCGACTGCTCTGGCATGCAGTTAGTTGGCCGATGAGCGTGTGCTGTCAATTTTAAATGCCTCAGTTNCTGGCATGCAGTTAGTTGGCCGATGAGCGTGTGCTGTCAATTTTAAATGCCTCAGTTTTGAAAAGTGCGTTATACGTAGTGGTGCATGCCGCACGTTTCGTTGGCGCGGCTGCAGGACAAACACTTACAGTTATCGTGAATGGACAAGAATTGAAAACGGTACAAAAGCTTGAATGTGGCCAGATGGCAGGAAATCTCAGTCCAAGACCACGAGATCAGAATACAAATTACAGGCGACATGACAAATAATGAAGATGCACTAAACGGTAATAGCGAGTCTCACAGGCAGTAGTGCGGGTCCACCAAATTAAAATACATAAACTTTTGCATATTTTGAAGATGCTACTATACTTTGAATTCTATAATCCCCCACACCTTCCATGTAAAATTAGCCAAGAGTGTTTCTCCATTGGGGGCTTGGGTAAACAAAATAATTCCACTTTTTTTTTTTTAATTAAGATTTTTCTGCATCATCACGTTGGTTGACCAAATATAGCAACGAGATGGAATCAGAGCTACGGACCTGCCTCGCTTCTTTCGGTTACGGAACGTCTCCGCAGCACATTTACCCAGTTTTACGCAGAATTCGACGTCCGCCCTTTGTCCCGACTTGCCGCCCATGATCNTCTTTTCGGTTGCGGAACGTCTCCGCAGCACATTTACCCAGTTTTACGCAGAATTCGACGTCCGCCCTTTGTCCCGACGGCAGACGCAGTATCGCCTGCGGTCAGAATGACGCCTGCTGCACATCTCCCGACGACAGCAGCGGCAGTACAGCGAGAGGAGTTTGGTGTCGACAAAGGAGCCAAATGTACGGCGGGCAGTTTTCTGACTTTGTGAGATTGAAGCCGTTTTTCAAGAAAGGTGCAGCGTTTGTGTTTGTGTAACTTTTATGTACGTATTTTTTTAAAATCAAAAAACCCATTTCAGCCTCACTAAACGTGGCCTAGAACATTGACGTACGTTCATGTATAACAATTACTGATGAAGCTGCTGGTTCTGCCANGCCTCACTAAACGTGGCCTAGAACATTGACGTACGTTCATGTATAACAATTACTGATGAAGCTGCTGGTTCTGCCAAAGAAATATTGAAACCTGATGGTACTTGGTTAAGGTAAGTGCTTCGATTACTATATAGTTTTTTAATTTCTAGGGTTGTGGGAATATTCAGTATACCAAAGCGATAATTAAAAATCAAGAGTTTTCGTTTTTGATTCTGTTGTAAGAAACCTGGATGCTGGAAGTCTAACTGCAGTGAATATTCAAGTATGTACTTATCAAATGTTCATTTACTTGAATAACAATGAAAACTAAGATTCCAGGCATCTAATTATTCATTGCAGCACTACTAAAATAATTAGTAAAACCNCTAAGATTGCAGGCATCTATTTATCCATTGTAGAACTACTAAAATAATTCGTAAAAACAAACTTATAATTAATACAATCAAAAACAAAGAAAATAAGCATGTTGATAATGTCTGCAAAAATAGTTCTCATGCAAAATACTATTAAACTGAGTGCAAACAAAAGTGGGACATTGTCCTTGTGATGTAATTTACTATTTCTCCGAATACGACTTAAGTTTTATTCAAATTCCAACGGCCAAAAAACTGACGGTGCCTTATTTTTGCATATTAAAATTTTGGACATCAAGGTAAAGGCTTGGTCTTGTCTGCCATTATGAATTTTTCCATTTACGTACCACAACTTTTGTTTCAATTAACTAAATAAATATTCCTTATTATAGCAAATTTATATTTCACAAATGCCTTTAAATGCAGTTGCCAAATTTTATCCATCTGTTATCTCGCCATTTTGAAACTGCAAGATTCTATTCATAATTTTAAAATGTTGCACTAATTACGCCATAATTACTTGACATAAGTTCAGAATACACGTTTTTCCAACATAAGGCGAGTGAGCGAAGAGAATTAGGCTGCTCTTAACATTTGAGGTCTTGAGCGCGGATGAGGTAAGTATGGAGCAGCACTGGAATGATAGGGCAGGAGAAATGCGATATCCTAGAGCAAACCCGCCGATCAGCGGATTCCCACATGCAAAAATCCGGAGGCAACCCCGCCGGGAATCGAACCCGGTTCACCTTGGTTGGAGGCAAAACATCTTGATGTTGATTGCCAGAGAGGTATGGTCTTTTCAAAATAAGTGTTCCTAAACAAATGAAATAAGTGAGAAATTAATAATTCAACACCGTGTGTGTGGCAGAATCTTGGGTAGTAGTAGGCGAATGCGAATGTTTTTAGACTGACACTTGTTTCATTACAGTACAAAGCACTTAAAAACAGACTGTGATTTATAATTCGTAAATGTTGGGGATTGATGGAGAAAGTCCCCCTCTTCCTTATGCTTTTTACTGTGGAACAAGAAAAAAAAAGCAGGGGTCATCTAATTTTTTTAGAATATTTTTTTCCTTTGTAATTTTGTTAAGTTATTTTTATTTATCAATTATGTTATTTATTGTTGTATTATATGTGCATATCATATATAACTATATTATTATTATTATAAGACACATTTGTTGTAGGAATTGGCCTGCGTTCTGCCATTAGAGTCTATTAGCATATATACCGTAAACATGCATGCACAACTATTTANTTGTAGGAATTGGCCTGCGTTCTGCCATTAGAGTCTATTAGCATATATACCGTAAACATGCATGCACAACTATTTATCAGAGGGTCCAAAGCATCACGAAGCAACTCCAATGAGCGAGATCACATTGTACGTAAAGTGTATGGAGAAATACGAACTGGCTACATACTTTGAATGGCTGGAGCCAGGATGGCAAGTCCGGATTCCACCAAACCCATGTAATTAAATTGCAAATCCTAAGCCAATTAGATACAGAAAAATCGTTTCCATTTACTAGGAATTGGTGATGATAAAACTCAGTGTAGGTGTTGAATCTTTTTCAAGTTTTATGTATTTTTCCTGAAATTTTATTTAGCCTATGTTTAATATTTTGCCATGAAAATCGAATGTGTTATTTATATCTTCAAAATGTAAAGTGGAACAGAACTCTTCGCTAGATTACTGTTACATTAGATACCTTAATGAAAGGTCCTTGGAATTAAAATAGGAGCTGTAAAAAATTTTAATTTCATCGTTCGAAATGTTGCCAATACACTTATAAATATCAATATTTAACACACATTTATTTATCTTCTTGCTGTAAAAAGTGGAGCTTTCATTGTAGTTTTAATCTATGGAGGACTGCGTTATGTAAGAAAGAGGTTACCAAGGTAAAAATGAAAAATTCTTAAAATCAATCATTTTATGTTGTCCAGAAGTTGTAGGTCTTAAAAAAAACCCGGCGAATCCGACCAGAGATGTTTAATATAGGACTCGCCAACGTCTTCTTGAGTCGGCCGACGNCTTAAAAAAAACCCGGCGAATCCGACCAGAGATGTTTAATATAGGACTCGCCAACGTCTTCTTGAGTCGGCCGACGAACAGTTTCTCAGATGAGTTTTTATTGACTAGTGTGATAATCTACCGAACTTGAAACAATGTCTCCTGTGTTGGCTAAGAGCCTCAAAGGATATTTTTTAAATTAACTACAAAATCTTTATTTAGTTTAAGTACTTATTTAATTGCATAACTACACCCTACCCTAGCCGGATGTTAAACAATGTCAATTTTAATTTACCAGATCTATCTTAAACATAAATTTTTTTTATGTTGAAAATGTAAAATATAAAAATGGCTACAGCCTATGTACTTTCTCAGTTTAATTTTATTTTTCAAGCTTAAATTTCCAGGGTGTTTGTACCAATGGGTCAGACGTAGTCGAGTGATCCTACAACAAATTGAAATTTAAAACACAAGGCAGCCACTGCTAAAAATATCTGCGAGGCAAAGTGTTAAGGCAAAAAATTTTTGCCTCCAAGACATTCTGAACAACTTTACATGAAGACACACAAAGACAGACGTTACAACATAGGTGATGCTTTAATTTGCTCAGGACCTGTTGATACAATATTTTGAAGGAAAGAATGTGTTAATCATTTTATTTTTTTCCCCATTTTTTTTCTGAGTCGTTTCTTCTTTTTCTTCTGAAGTAACGTGGGAGCGTCTGTCGCCTGTACTGTTGCGTCTTCCTCGGCAACGGCGTCGGCAAAGGGTTGCAGAAGCTTCTCTGCTGCAAATTTGTACAGCATTGCGTTGATTTTCTTCAGCTCCACAATCTTTTGTAAGTGCTCCGCCTCACGGCCCACGCTCTCCATCGAGGCAGATTGCTGCTGATCTTGCTCGTAGGAATCGTCGTTTTCTTCTGTTGTGAACACGTCAACAACCAGCTCCTTCATGTTCGCCACGATGCTGCGCTGCAAGCTGTGCAGCACGATATGCGGTTTGAAATTCTCCGCGAATATCTGCTTCGAAGCCAAGCAATAGAAAGCGTTCGTGATGGGTCCTTTGTGCGACACTGTCTTTGTTGCCTGCCTGCTCGGTACGTGCCAGAAAATGATGCTGGAGTCTTCCGATCCGGAGAGTAACGTCAAAGAGTCCAACGACACCGATAAACACGTAACCGCTCCCTTGTGACCCGAAAACATTTTGGCGTTCTTGTCCCGATGGACAAGTTGCTCCAGTCCTCTCGAAGGTTCACGGAGACTGAACTGGTAAACGTCGCCCGCCACCGTTCCAACAAAAGCTTCGCTCTCCACCGGATCCACGACCACGGCGGTGAGACAAGATTCAAAGACGACGGTCAAAAGCAAAGTGTTAGAAGCCAAGTCGTAAACTTTGCATGTGCGATCCATGGAAGCGGTGAACAACCTCGCGTGCATCCCACCCACACCGATATGGAGGTCGCGAACTGGAAGGCTGTGGTCCCTGAAGATGTGACGGGGTTCGGTTCTTTTATTGGGGTCGTGCACCACGACCTGACCCACGTCTGCAGACACCAGCTGCGCAAGCGACCACACGGCAACCATGCAGTCTTCCCCTGCAGAGACGAAGTGAGAGCCGTCATCCACGAACTTGACCACGTTGACACGGCTGAAGTGCGTGTCCGCGACAGCCAAGAGGCAGCCGGATGCAATCTGCCACACGTAAAGTTTTTCTTCGACTGCTGCGACGCAATAGCAGCCATCGGGTGTTGCGGCGAGAGCAGACGCGCGCCCTGGCGCCACCAGGCGAATCCCCTGGTGGACGGGCTCGTGACTGTTCAGGGCCCACGCGTGCAGCAACGGCTTCTTCTGGTCTGCAGACAACAGGTAGTCGCTCCCCAACACGCACAGCGACCTGGGCGGGACGACACCGCCGCTCTTGTACGTGATGAGCGTGTTGCCTGTCTGAGGGTCCAACACGCTGGCGCTGCCCGACTTCTCCGACGAATCACTGAAGATGACCACTTCAACTGGGCTGTTCATGGCGGCTTACTTGCAGACAACCACCACAGCTATAACAACGAAACACTGATGCTACCTCTACACAGCCCCCATAAGACAAAACAGACACACACAATAATACCCTACTTTTTTCCTAACCTAATGTAAGACCGAGGTAGGTTCAGTACATCAGTGTGTCTCAGGTCTGAACCTCAAATGCCTACGAAAAGGGGAAATCGTGCACGGAGGCACGCATCACGGCAGAGGGGGACTGGACAGCCATCTCCATAATTGAGGCCATGCATGCAGCCCTAAGTGCACCTGTAGCTAAATCTATAACTAAAGAAAAAAGATAGGGAACAAACACCACAGCCATCGTTAAAACATTCTCGACAAGACAGAAGTTGAAACTTATTCCCACATTCATAAAGGATTACTGTGGAGAAAGCTGGGTTAGAACCACAGGCATTGACCACTAATAAATATATATTTTACAGCAGCCACTGATGTTAACTTTAGAGTGCTGTGAAATGTATACGATGTGTTTATAAGTCACGTGGCAATGTTTATAATTAAAAAGTGGCAGACAGATAGAAATTAGTTGAAAGTAAAAATTTAGCAGGGCCTTAAAAAAAAAAGTGAGCCTCCTACATCAGAATGGTGTGGTAAGTTTCAGGAGTTGACAATCGCTAGATTCCACTTTCTTCTTGACATGAACTAGTTTGGACTTACGACGGATGATTTTTTGACATTTGTGATTATTTAGTAGACCAGTGTTATGGTATTTGAACTGGCCATTGTTGGCAAATTTTTCCGTTGCAATGGTACATTAATACTCATAGGTTACCAATGTTAAGAACTGAACTAAGGTGCAATGTAATGTTAAGAAATGTTTCCCACAAGGCACCTGGTTTGGTAGTAGAAGTTGTGGTATTTATGTAGAATAGCGACTTTTCTGAAGGAAACGTCGTAGACCCACAAAAGTAACGTAAATGGGTTCTGCACAGATTACCTTTTTAATATTGAGGGCGGTGTAATGGTAAAATACGTAGAAGGTACTAAATAAAATAGATAAAAGTAAGAGCAGTTTGGCCGCTTTGTTTACGTTGGACGCCATGTTGAATAGCCATGTAAGTGCTAACGCCACCTATCTGCTGTGGACATGAAGACGATAGCTTAGTACGCCATTGTACGAGACACAGTGCAGTTCGCGGTGAGTGGAATGTTATGTGCGCGTGGTTTGCGACGTCCGAACCCGACTGTGTGAAGGCTTGTGATTGTAGAATGGAGGATACTAGTACGAGCATTTCTGTGCGTAATATTCTGCTATGTGGCGGGTGTTACATGGACGTTTTAGTAGGTCATGGTGTTTTGTCGAGTGAGGTAAGGTGTACAGCAGTTGAATTGGCAGAGGACAGTGGAATTGTACCCGCCGCCTACCTAGGTGAGTTAATACATATACTTTTGTGTTTAACTGTTACTTTAAAACACTAAAATCCCAGATAAGACTAAAATCGTACGTTAGATTAAAACCCTACAATTCTAGGTTAAATTTAAAATGTAAAATAGTGATTCACTCATTGTTAGGTTAAGTTAGGTTAGGTGGGCACACATTATGAAATTTGGTGGACAAATGTTAAATTGAGGTGTTCCTTGTATTTTTTGTGGGTGTATTTTTTAGTGATTACCCCACAATTTCCCTGATCTTCATAGCCCTCCTCACTACCGTATTTGTGGTTTTTGTATTGGTAATACGTTAATGCCCCTAGTAAATTTGTGTTCTCTGTATTTAGTAGAGTGAAAATATACCACTTTCCGTGATTAACGAACATAAGAATATTTTTACTGAGGCAGATTACCCAACATACGGTTCCTAAATTTCTGCGATACATGTGAACTACGTTTGTTTCCTCGTTTCTGATTAGTCGCGTTATACTTTTGTTACTATGAATGTTGCACGCGATTTTTTAAAAATCGCATGGTAACGCTACTGTTATTTTCATCCGTACGGCACATGCAGCTGCCAGCTAAGTAAGGGGGTGTTTAGAAGGAGAGGAAACAACAGTGAGAAGCTTCAGAGGGTGTGGAGGAGAACGGAGCAGGGTAAGACAGTCTCTGCTAGCGAGTCTGTGAGGGAGTGGAACGTGTTACGGGAGGAATTGGTATCTGTGAGGAGGGTTGCAAAGTTCAGGAAGGACGTGGAAGGGGAGTTTGGGGGTGTAGGGGAGAGGTGAGAGAGTTCGCCAACCGGGCGGTAACCTAATTGCGGGAGTTTGTTATTATACACTAAAGTTCACACTCGGAATCACATAACAGCAAAAGATGAGTCATTTACATGTAATAACCAAATTGTACTGTTATTTAAAATGTTATTAATTACAACACTTTTTTCCATATCGATCAATCTGAGAGCCCGCAGCCGGCTGCAGTCCAAGAAAATATGTAAACAAAGAACGATGCATATGCAATTTGCTAACTTACATTTATTATTTACACCAACCAGCCCCGTACGTTGAGTAAATCGTGAAAACAAGAGAACGGAAATACTTCTGTTTATCACAATCATCGAGGTATTTCAACGAAATACGCGACATTACAACTCATTCCTTCAAATCACAGACACACGTGCTTAATCCAGAGACAAACGGGCAACACCATAGACGAGATACATTCCCAGTGGTAAAACTCTAATTTTCGTTTTCTCCAATTTTCATTTCTTGTGGTCCCGAAATAAAAACGTGCTTTACCAACAAAAGCAGAATTAATGGGTTCTCCACAACTAACTTTGTTCATATTCGGGAGGGGGTAATTTTAAAATAAGTAGAACGTATTAAATAAAATAGTTTAAAGTATGAGCAGCCCACCGCTTTGTTTACATCAAACGCCATAACTTTCGGCAACGTGCCATCACCTTATTGGTTATGAATCGATGGCGTCATCGTCAAGAATCTGAAGACGTAATCGTCAAGGTCTTTAGACGTCGTCATCGTCGTGAAATTTCCGATGCGAGACAGTGCGGTTTTGTTGTTGCGGGCGCGAGTTGTGACGTCCAATTGGCTTGTGATTTAAGAATAGAGGGTGCAAGGACGAGCGCTTCTGTGCGTAATATTCATCAATGTGTCGGATGTTAATTGTATGTTTTAGTAGATCGTGGTGTTTTGTGTATTGAGATTAGATGCACATTAGTTGAATGGGTCGTGGACAGTGAAATTGTGCCCGCCGCCTACCTAGGTGAGTTAATTCATATTCCTTCGGTAAGTTTTAAGGTTCCTTTAAATCCGTAAAATCCTATATTAGCCTAAATTCGTAGGTTATATTAACACCCTAAAATCCTAGATTAGATTAACACCCTACAATCCCAGGTTAGATTTGTTCAGGTAGTTTCATTTTGTAAGAATATGAACACAGTCTTTCAGAACAACTATATTTATTCTAACACTGTAACTACAACTTATAAATTAAACAAAGTACACACTACATGACCCCGCCCGCTTGTTTTTTTACAACATATATTTATGTAAACCTTGTCTACAATCGATATATATATATATCAAAGTAATTGATGTACTTCAACACCTTCCTTCATCAATTACTTGTGAAACATAAGAAATATATACACACACACACACACATTAAGAAAGTCCCAAATCTTGATAAAGTTTCTTCAGTCTTGGACCTAGTAAGGGCTTGGTGAAACCATCTGCCAATTGATTCTGGGTATCACATTTTACATAATGTACTATTATTGAAGAAATCATCAATCTGCTACATTCATGAAAGNAATTGGACCTTTTCTCTTACGAAGAAATGTCGAATTTAAATATGCTAAGTGCATTTATGCTACACAGGATTTTCTGCTAATTTTATGGCAGCATTATTATCGACAAACAATGTACCTTCCTTAAAATCAGTCGTTTCTTGAATAAATCTTTTCAGCAATATCATCTCTCGTGTTCCCTCACTGGCAGCAATTACCTCTACATCTGTAGTAGAAGTAGAGACAGAACACTGTATTTTACTAAACCATGAGATGGCACCTCCAGAGTATAGACACACAATGCCAGAAGTAGATCTGCCAGTCTCCTTATCGCCAACGAGATCCACTTCTGAATAGCATTCATTAATTCCTTTTTTGTAATCTTTCTTGTAGAAAATACTAAGTTCAGAAGTCCCTTTTAAATAACGAAATATTAGTTTAACTCTGATTATGTCAATTTCAGAAGGATTCTCAAGCATCCTACGAGCAACATTGATTGCATAGGAAATATCTGGCCTTGTGCAAGTCATTAAGTAAATAAGAGATCCTACAACTTCCCGGTATGGAAAATCCCTAGTCTTAATATCTGCAGTTTCCTTCCCAGATTCTACATTTTCTTCCTTCAAAATAGGGGTATTTACGAACTGACACTCATTCATTTGAAATGTTTGTAAAAGCCTTTTAATGTAAGAAGTTTGACTGACCTTAATACCTTCCTTATTCCTTTTAATTTCCAATCCAAGGTAATAATCGGCTGGTTTAGTCTTGATTTTGAATTGTTGTTTTAATTTTTCTACGAGTGCTAACACTTATTTTTCTTCAGACGCAGCAATTCATCCATTGTCAACATACAACGCTAACAATATATTTCTGCCATTAGTATCCTTGATAAATAGACAGTGGTCTGCAGTGCTAATTTTAAATCCCAGACCAAGTACAAAAGCCTTTATTTTGTCGTTCCAACAATGTGGAGCCTGTTTGAGTCCGTAAAGGCTTTTATGCCATTTGCATACCTTTTTAGAATTGTCACTGAAACCTTCTGGTTGGTTAATGTAGACCTCTTCCTTAAGTCGTCCATTAAAAAATGCAGTTGATACATCAAACTGATACAGAGCCATATTTGCATTTGCAGCAATACTAATTACTTTTAGCCCAGTTGCCAGGCAAACTGGCAACTGAGCTAAAAGTTTCATCAAAATCTTCTCCCTTTTTTTGTGTGCAAAACCCTTCACAACCAGACACGTTTTATATCTGTCAAGACTTCTGTCAGGTTTATATTTCTTAGTGAATACTCACTTTGAAGCAATGGCTCTTTTATTAGGAGGCAAATCACAGAGTGTTCAGGTTTTATTTTCTTTAAGCGATGTCATTTCTTCTTCCATTGCTTTACACCATTGCTCCGCATCCTCACACTCCATAGCCTCTTGGAAACTTATAGGAACTATTTCATTTTCCTCAACCATGTTTATATAATCCATCATAAATTTATGTTTATTTATTTTATTTTGGTCCCTAAGATTTATACCTCTTTTCCCATTTTGTATCTGCATGCTCTGTTTCTGAGTCTTCACTATCTTCTTCTCCTTCTTCCTCAATGCCCTGTCTTTCTTCTTGATCTTCTCTTTGTTCTTTCTCATTTTTTTTTATGCCTTTTTTATAATATATACTGATTCCTTTACCTTTGATCGGTTGAGATGGTGATTTTTCCATGATAGGAGCCTTAAGTGATTCATGAAAAATTACATCTCTTGATCTTATGAGTTTCTCTGTACCCATTATCTCCGTCGAATCCAACAAGCACTCCTTGTTGAGCCTTTTTATAGAATTTTCTTCGTTTTACTGTAGGTATATGAACCCAACATTTTGATCCAATGACTCGTAGGTTCCTTATTCCTGGTTTTCTGCCTATTCAAAGTTCAAAAGGGGATTTATCTTTAACTGATGATGGACCAGTTCGATTTAATATGTAAGCCGCTGAGTTTATCATGTCTGCCCAAAGCTCCTTGTCGAGAGATTCTTCTTCAGAATGCATAAGGGCTCTTGCAGTTTCTACTATCGTGCGGTTTTCTGTCTCAGCACAACCATTTTGTTAGGGTGTGTAAGGTATTGTATATCTAATTTCAATCCCTTTGGACCTGAGGAAATTTTGTAATCTTTCATTTTTAAATTCCCCGCCATCATCACACTGAATGCACACTACTTGATATCCTAGTACACCTGCTTCTGCCAAAAACACTTTTAATTTACCAAAGACGTCATCCTTGGTCTCAATAAAATATATGATTCCAAATTTTGAAAAGTCATATTTGAAAACCAGAAAATTCTTATAACCACTTTTCGAGGGAATGAATGGTCCATACACATCAGTGTGTATAACCTCACCCATTTAGTCAGCTCTTTTCTGGTGTCCAAACTTGAATCTGTGAGTTTTCCCTTTAATGCAGCCTTCACAGTGTTCTCCATCCAGAGGTACGTCTAGGTCGAGGTCTCTTTTAAGTATATCTTTTACATGGCGTTTATTTTGATGATCCATTCATTGATGATAGAGTTGCAATAAATTTTGATATTTTGCAGTAATGACAAAATATTATTTTGTGGTGTACATTTCCTAGTTGCATGTACTACCCTGAATTGCTAACTTAGAGAGGCCACCACATATTTGACGCTTCCCTGAGACAAGAGTTTCTTTACCTTCAAACAATCTACAATCAACAGCAGTCGATTCAAATTTATTACGTGGCCTATGAACCTGAGCAGCTAATAGTGAAAAAATATTTTTAGAAATATTGGGAACAAGCCACACATCTGAGAGTTCAAATCTCCTACAATTGCCATTCCTTGACTTGAGAACCATCTGCTGTAATAATAATAACATGATCATCTTCAAATGATTCATAATTATTAAACCATTCCCTTCTATTGCATATATGATGGGTCGTACCATTGACCACAAACCAAGCCTCAACATTAGTCTCCGATGCAAAAACTTCTGAAGTAACCGTTAAAAGAGTTGAGTCTTCACTTGAATTATTTTGAGCGAATTTAACCTTAACTGACTTAGTTGGGCGACCATCACCAATCCAAAATTTACACTTCTGAATGCAATATCCTTTTTTTGTCACAATATAAACATTTAATTATATTTTTCTTAAAAGTAGGTTTTTATCTTTCTTTATTTTTTTTGTGGTATATATTGACCCTTTAACTGTTAAAATTTCTTCTGAGGGTTTTTCTAATAAATTACATTCAAAAGTACAAAGTTTCTGTTTTAGGTTTTCTAAGCTCTTATTTTCTTCATCTATTAACCTCCAACCAATTGCAAAGGACTTGAATTTATCTGGCAATGATTTTAAAATCAAATATATTTGTTTCCTTCAAGGCTGTTTGTTAATCTCGAACTGTAGTTGGTTCCAACAATTGGATAACCTTGCAAAACAACTTACTGCATCCTCTTCTGATAACCATCTAGCTTCAAAAAATTGATTATATAAATCAAAAATTCTATCTTCAGAAAATATATCATACAGTTTGTATAGTCCTCCCCACATACTACGAGCTGATTCATATCTTCTAACCTTTTCAAACATTTCTTCACTCATATTATTTGACATAACTAATAAAGCCTGATTCTCAATATTATTAAACATATTTACCTGCTTTAAATAGTTATGAGAAGCTTGCTCGTCTTTTTCATTAACTGGGGATTCTGAACATATATAAGTAAGATCGATTATGTAATTGTCTATTATGCCAATAGCACTCGGTATCATCTTTAATGCCATTCTGACTTTTGCTTTCCAATTCTCCCAGTTGCGTTTTCCTTCTAATAACGCAATCTGAAGAATGGAGAAGGACATTTTGGTTTTAACAAATATATTGTCTGAAATGATGCACCTTGATGGAGAAAATCACTGTATCATTTTTCTTTAGTTCATTCTTCTTTCTTGTTATGTCCTGGGCCCATTTCCTTTTCAGGTAGTTTCATTTTGTAAGAAGATGAAAACGGTCGTTCAGAACAACTATATTTATTCTAACACTTTAACTACAACTTATACATTCAACAAAGTACACACGACATGACCTCCTGCTTATTTGTTTACAATATATATTTATGTTAGCCTTGTTTACCATCGTTATATATAGAAGTAATTGATGTACTTCAACAAGATTAACACCTTACAATCCTAGGTAGGTTAAAAACCCTAGGTTAGTTTAAAAAAATAGTTAAATAGTGATTTACTCATCGTGAAGTTAGGTTCAGTTAGGTTAGATGGGTACATATTACGAAAATAGTCAGACGTTAATGCCCCTAGTATTTTCGTGTTCTGCATAATTAGCAGATTGGAAATATACCTCTTCTCATAATTACCTATACAACATGAAATCTAATAGTAAAGAGGGCTATTAATATCAGGTAAATATTGCAGTAGGAATGTAAGATATTTTTTTGTCGTGTCGTTAAATTATGATAAATGGTAGAACACTTTGGAAATCAATTTTCAAATCACAATACAACTTGTGACTACACGCTAAGCATGTTCAGGAATAAATCATAGTTATCATTCATGGTGGAGTAACATTTAATTCTGTTGAAATTTACTTGTTGGTATGCGCAGGAGGATCGTACTTTGTTCCATGGATGTAGTACATATATATATATACACACACATACACATGTTCCACATACCTCTCCCTATGCCCATTCGTCCTGCTACAACTGTGTAGCACTGATGTTTTATCTACTTGGGAGAGTCGGCCCGAAAATGGCAATTACATCTCCATGACTCCTGCCTCAGATTAGTGCTGGGAGAGTGCACCCAATCTACATGAATTCCGAGATACTGGCGGAGTAATGTGATCTTCCCGCATTAATGTCCTCAACAGGCAAAATTTGAGGCCATCATAATACGGGCTGGTCACTACCCCATACAACCCCCATCCGCACCACAATAAAGCTCCCATGGAAGATTTGAAAGCAATGAGGAGGCCACGACTCCAGAATTCCAACAACCTCCTTCAGGTGCTTCCTCTTCACAAGCAGGCAGTGTGAGTGTGGCCTAAAATAAAGGTAATTTTTACAAGTGTCTAGTCACTTTTAAATTTGGTCCAAAAAGTCTTGACAGAGATTTTTTTTTATTGTTTTACAGCTATTCAGGCATGGCTACCCAAACCCCTTCTGGGGTGAAAGTGGCTCACCCACATAAGCCAACGAATGCCTCCCTACAATACTAAAATTTTAGGATGCCATTTGTTTTAATAATCTCTTTTATAGAGTGTCAATTATGTTTTTTAATTAAATGGGTCATGCAACAGACTGAGGGGGACAGCTCCAAAGCATTTCAAAACACGTTGCACAATAAATGTAATGTGCATACATTTTTATGTTTCCTATAATTTGTTCATTAAATCAAGAATCAAGCATTTTTGTGTTGTGTAATGTAATGCATATGTCATTCTTTCTTTTTTTATGAGTGGTTTGCATTTCTTGCGTGTATCCCGCGCGGGTAGTAGATGGGAGTTTGAATGCAAGATAACAATAATAACGAGCACTGAACTACCTATGTATGTGCTATGCACTGCTAGGGTGTTGTGATAGAGTTTGTGCATGACATGGACACTGTCGGCCACCCAGGTGCACTACAAATGCAGTGTAATGCCCAACGACAGTTTCACTGGCCAAGTATTACTCGGGAGACACACCAGTTTGTTAGTGGGCGTATTGCATGCAACTGTCTGAAAAGTCGCCATACCGGCAGTACCCAAAAATTGCCATGCTTTCTCACAGAACCATTTAAGACCATAGTTTTGGATTTGATATGCCATAATCCACATACCACAATGGGAAAAAGATTCATTTTCGTTGTAACGAATCTCTCGTCCAGATGTTTAGAATCCTTCCTTATTTCTAGTGTGTGTGCAAAATGTGTTTCCAAACAGCTGGAAACTGAATTTTTTTTTTCTTTTTGGGGAATTGCACACGTATTGATGCCAGACCATATAGCACCGTTCACTGGGCGTAAATGGCACGAATGCTGTACTAGTTGGGGAGTTCTGCATAACACCGCAGCTGTTTATCGTTCACGTGCCAATCAAACAGAGCACCGCAATCAAGATCTGAAAACACAACTGCGGCTGTACATAAATGACAATCACACATTTTGACATGTTCACACTATAATTTGTGTCAACTTAGCAGCACGGAAAACACAGGCCGAGTGAGCTCTTACAAGGCCATAAACCTCTACTTCCCGGGGATTTCGGTCATGTGCCCCAAGGTCAGACTAGTGACCCCAAAAGTAATGAAACCTGCCTGTCCCAGCCTGTGTCGCTTAGCATCCCGACGCCCTCAGGGCCCACAGAAGACAAGTCGTCAACGGACACCTCTTGTGTCCCTATTAACACCAATCAACATCCAGCTGCACCAGCTACATTTGACACACAGTGTCCCAATGCATCTCGTCGTGATGCCCTACAATACTAAAATTTGAGGGTGAATTTGTTTCAATAATCTCTTTTATTTAGTGTCAATTTTGTTTTTCAATCAAATGGGTTAAGCACTGACTGAGATTCGACACGTTTCAAAACACATTGCACAATAAATGTAAAGCCAATACAGTTTTATTTTTCTTATAATTTGTTTATCTAAATCAAGTAGCAGTTTTCATATGTTGTGTAATTAAGTGTTATGTAATGCTAATGTGATTGTTTCTTTGTGTATCAGTGCTTTGCATTATCTTGTGTCTCTCCCTCGCTTTTGATAATATTAGGTATAGTTTATAGCCCACAGGCAAGTGTTGGTGTAACTCGCCCTCATGGCATTGCAACATATCATTAGAGTAAATACGCGCCATGTGCCTATTTAATTACATGCAGTATAAGAGAGATAGGTTCTTTAAAGTGTTTTATGCAATTTAAGAGAGTAAGTTTGCATCTTGATAAGCCAAACTGTTAAATGGATAATATTCAGTCATTAATTCAACTTGACTGTTCCGGTCGCAAAGTGCCCCATAACTCGACAGACCACACTGTCCACCCGGGTTAACTCTGGCAGTCTGATTCCACAGGTAATATGTGCTGCATATGCGTCGCATTGCGAGGAACTTTCATAATTTGTTCTAATCACGTGAAGTCAATAGCCTAGCTTAGTTTACCGGAACCTCTGTGCTTTTCTCCATAGTGTTCTTTCATTTGCAGCACCCCTCCTTTAGCTCGTTTTCGACACTGGATGTTTATTTCATTCATAAGTTTTTCGCACCTTTTCCTTGGCATTGTACAATTACGGCCACTGGCAGGTCTTGTGGGCCAGATCTGTTTAAATTTAATGCTGTGTATGTCTCTTTGTATACTGAACTCGACAATACAACTTTTTCTTGAGTTAACTGCAAATGTGGATTCTCATTTATCCATATTGTATTTCCAGCCCTGGCCCTATTCAGGGATTCCTCACTGTCTTTAGGAGGAGTACTTCATTTACAGTGCAACTGTTAATATCAAGGTGTGCTGGGGATCCTGTACACCCCAGTTATATTTACATTTTTCTGTAGACTTTGTGCAGTGTGTGTCAGGGGATACATCCCTGCGGAAGTTCGGTTCACGATACTTATATTAGTGATCTCGTATTCACCCTGTGAGTTGGCGCCCATTTCGTTCAAAGTCGGAGTATTTGTGTTATATCTTGACTTTTATTAAACATGAACACCGAACGCTGTCTGTAGAAGCTGTCCCACACTGCTCTGGCTGCTTTAGTGCCACACAACCATTAAATAGCAGCATAGTGCTGTGTTTGTTTTCCATCGGACCTGTGTTTACATTAGAACTTGCATTTGTGCTCACCATGCAATATTTAATGCTGGGTTCCCATTTACTGCATGTGTGTATATCTGGACCTGTGTATGATTACTTTGTTCCTGTTGTGTTTCATGCTGATCGAGCGGTGAACGCACATGTTACCTCGGCGCTGCCTCCAAGGCGACACTGCCCACCCTTCTGCCACTGCCATCCACCCCACCCGACACCGGCCACATCCCTTTCCTGACATGTGCGATGCCCTTCCAATGATGTGGCGGTTCTGGTGCATGTGCCATTAATAGGAGGATCTGGGAATGTGGGTGGAGAAGTCGAGAGTCTAGTTACGCCAGCTGAACGACGAGCAGCATGCAGTGTGAACCCAGAGCAGGGAACAGTAAACCGCAGGATCTATAAATGGCAACATTGGCCAGCGAGGATCAGAGCATGTATTCAGTCATGTTTGAGTTATTTCAGGGGGGTTGGGATGTTATCTGACCTCCTCAGTCTTCTTATGAAGCGTGTGCCAACTCCTTGAGATACTCGACAGCGACTGAATCTGACGAGCTCGCGAGGCGCGGACTATGGCAACACTACTTTGCACTCACATGCTCTTGCACTACACTGCATGTAGCACTTAATTGTGCACTGAGGGCACATTGGTGCCGGTCGATGCGGTGTACGAACGGCATGGTAAACGGTCTGGAAGGCAGGATGTTGTACTGCATCAAGTGTTTGTTACTTTTTTGAATGTGCACCCAGGTGCGAATTAAGTCAATGTAAAATAATTGCGACAAAACAGCTTGGGAAAATAGTTGTTTAGTCAGGTAAAGTATTACTATGACTTTTGTAATTGTCTAGTGTAGAATTGAGGGGATTTGTGCCAACTTCTATGCAGTCGCGATGGGTGGCAGCGTTTTGCATCCACTTTACTTTGGTCTTGTCTAGAGCTTTGCTGGGGTAAGAGACATGTCACCACGAGAGGCCTTCACCTGTTGGATTAACCGCCACTTTAATTTCTGTCTGTGAGTAGTGTTTACGGATTCTTGTTCAATGCGTCTCGTTCACCTCTGTGGCATCCCTTGTACATCTTGGTACGGACGCGGCTGACTCCGCGGGTGTGTGATTTCGAGGCATGTGGCGAACCACTTCAAACTTCGAATTTTCTTGTACGTATGCACGTAACGTAGTTTTCAGTTTATTTGGGCTCATAGGCGATTGGGAGATAGCATTCTTTGAATTTTCTTGTCAATTGTATTGTTTTTCAGAGTGTGTAAATTTTATGGACTCAGTAAAAGTTAATTTAGTGCAACACATGTTTCTATTCCAAGTAGTAAGTACTATTACTAGGCAACACTGCGTCACAGTGCGAGGTTGATGAGGTGCACCACGGCCTAACCAGAGCTGTTAGCTGTTCGTGATTGTAGTTCCTATTATAATGTCGATGATAACATCTATTTAACATATCGAAGTCGAAAGGGCTGACCATACCAACCATCCGCCCTAAGGTCTCAGCTTCCTCTCCTAGCTGGGATATTTTAATTTTGCGTCTTTGTGCACAAATTTAACATTATTTTAGAAACCTTCCCCTACGTCTGGTCGCCGGCCGCTTACCAACTACCAAGTCGACCAGCGACATCGCGATGAACGGCGACATGTGCTAACATATTGCCGCCGAGGGGCTTGTCACACCGACCATCGTCCGAGCCGAGAGGTCTCAGCTTTCCGTCCTAGTCGGGATAGGCTTGGTGGTGCCTGCGTGCATAAATTCGACATTTCATCATTAACATTCCCGCTTGCCCCACCACTGATCTCTTGCCGGGATGCGACAATCTGTTCACCTATGAGTATTAATTTGTAAAGAAAATTATGTATAATATAATCGATAACTGCGTAAAATTATTTCATTAAAATATTTATTGAAGGATCAAGGAAAACATTTTAATGGTTTCTTCTATTTAAAGAATAAGAAGAAATATCTGTTATTTTATTTCTACGTATGTTTTCTTAGGGAGGTGTATTTGATACCCTGCGTTGTTTACTAATTATTATTCTGTCCAAGAAACTGACAATCAGTGTAGCAGGCGTGGTCGTTACAGGTTTGAAATGGTTGCTACAGAAGTAAGTTTACGGATACGCATATGCGATCCTTACAAAATATTTATTTCATTGATAATTGTTATGGCTGGGACGTTATTTTATTTATTATCGTAGAAGGTGGTCTTTGGTAAGTGGGCCCTTTGGATAACTGGACTTATCCCCCATAATTATTGTGTCCCTCCAGATAAACGTCCTGTATTTAGAATATATAGTCTAGTGCAGTATCTAATAATTACAATTAATACTGTTGGTCAATATTTCTAATTCTGCGAACCTTCTTTTTGCAACTCTTATAACGGTGCGTCGACAGCTATCGAAAATCACATTACAATTATCAAGTTGCCTTCACATACTACCCGTATTCTGCAACCACTGGGTTTGTCAGTTTCTAAGTCCATGAAAGTTAAGTTCGATGAAAACTTTAAGTGGCATAGAGATATCTTACGTAAAGTGATGCCAAATCATGTGTTTGTTGATAAGGTAAATGAGTGTTTTCATACTGTACCTAAACTTCATATAAAGAAATCTTTTAAGGTTATTGGAAACTGTGTTGGAGACACTTTAGGAAGAACTGGGTCTCCTGCCACCGCACAAGTAATCAAAGAAGACATCCTTGGGAAGTGATTCCTGGACGACCCCATTTCCTAGACACGCTACCTGAAGTAGTTCCTGGGTGTCACTTTTTCCCAAAGAGCGGACATTAGTCCGTTGCCATCATCTCCGGGATGTTTACCGTCATCTACACAATGCTGTGAAACCAGGTCATTTCTACATTCTTCATAAAAAACTTCAGACAATTGGTCACTCTTGTTGGCTGCATATGTTTCACCAGCTCCTAAAAATCGAATGTCATCAAGCAGTGAATTATCTTTGAGCATCGATCAACTTCTTCTAAACTTTGTGAAGAGTAACGAAACTGAAACATGTCCACCAGCAATAAACAAGAGAAAGAAAGGTAATTATTAAGTTTAGGGGCTTTTTTGTAAAAATAAAAACAGTTCACAGAAAATGGTATATTTCCACTCTACTAATNGAAATGGTATATTTCCACTCTGCTAATGATGCAGAACACGAATATACGACGGGCATTAACGTCCAACTAATTTCGTAATATGTGNAAAATGGTATATTTCCACTCTACTAATGATGCAGAACACGAATATACGACGGGCATTAACGTCCAACTAATTTCGTAATATGTGCCCACCTAACCTAACAGAACCTAACCCCACGATGGGTGAATCACTATTTTACATTTTTAAACTAACCTAGGATAGTAGGGTTTTACACTAACCTAGGATGTTTGGGTTTTACACTAAACTGTGAATGTAGGATTGTAGGGATTTAAAGGAACTGTAAAACACACCAAAAGAAAGTAAATTGACTCACCTAGGTAGGGGGCTGGTATAATTCCTGACGTTAATAGACGTAAACAAACATATTTAGCAAGTCTTTTTTTAAATATGTTCTACTTATTTTAACATTACGCCCTCTTGAATATGAACAAGGTAAGCTGTGCAGAACCCATTAATGCAACTTTTGTTGGCCTAGGACGTTTCGTTCAGAAACGTAAACAAACTGGCTATACTGCTTATTTCGCAATTTTTTTTCAATTTTTAAAAATATGTTGTACTTATTTTAAAGCTACGCCCCTAGTATATTCGTCTTCTACATGATTAGTAGAGTAGAAATATATCATAATTTTGAATTTTTTTTTGTGTTTTTCAGAAAAGTCCCTAAACTTAATAATTACCGAAAGAAAGTAGCTGTTGGATCTGAAGTTATCACAACTTCTGAATATCTCAAGTCAGTTGCAAAAGAAGAACATGATAATAAAGACAATGCAGGAAGAGGCAGACAAGTGAGCGGAGGAAGAGGAGAAATAAAACATCGAGAAAATTAGACTTAAGAGGCACTAAATGTTAACTTTTCTGCAAGTCCTCATGTGATTCTTCATTCTCGTCGGATGGAGATGAACCTGAGGTGACTGTCTTGGAATCGGAGGCAGAAGAGTTTCCAAACATTACTCGAAGCTCTCGACCAAAGCAGCAAAATAGTAGTGAAGACATAATAGAGTAAATCAAACTGGTAAACATGGACTTAACTAAAAAAAAAAAAAAACATATAGGATCATAAGTATCTGTCAATTTAGTGAGAAAGTCTTATTAAAACATGTTACTTCCAAGACAAACTATATTTTAATTATAGTTTTTTAAGTGGTTTTGTAAGTAAAACAAATGGTTTACCATAAACATTTCCAATTTTTATGTTATTTCAAGAAATTCCATGTTGAAGCTAGCTTCAAGACTCCGCGTACATCTTAAATGCCCCTCGCACTCTTTTTATGGAAATGTGTATTTCTGATATTTTTCTTAAGTTTCGTACATGCCCGCCTTGCAGATCTCATAAATTTGTTTCTACTGAAATGTTCGAGACGAATTTTTCAGGAGGGTGAGAAGAAGTGTGTACGGTGGGGGCAGTTACATCGTAATGGAAACCATTGCCTGGAGAGAAAGCTAGGGAAGGTTGTTGCTGAGTTACCCAAAATGCCCTGGTAACTGGGCCCACCTAACCACTTTTAAAAATAACTAAAATTTCTATATCTATGTGACAAAATAATTCATCACGTATTCCTCAAATAGTTAACATACATAGCAACTTCCAGGTAATACATGTTACATTTCTACCCTACAGTATTTCAGCCGTGGAAGTTCAGTCGACATCTATTTTTTATTGGCCCAGTTACCCAAGACTTCCTTGCTGTTTACATATCCATTTAAACATACGTTTTTGGATGTAGGGCTTGGAATACAAACTGCGTACATTAATTTATTCAAAAGGATTTGACATTAAAATGCAATGAATCCGTTACGGAGAAAAGTTAATTAAATGGGATTGTATGGTAGACATTCTTTACAGAAATGGCTGGCTCAGTTTTATGTATAAAATAAAAGTAGCATATACTAAGTTACTCTGTGAGAAAGAAACATTTGAGAACAAGGGTGGAACTAACAACGTAACATCTCCATGAGAACTGGAGTACTGCGAGATGTCTGTACTGATGAATCGCTGGACTAGTTCAATTAGATGAAAGTATTCAAATACTTTAGTCACCATTTTGAGCTCAAATGCTCCCATCACTAGCGGGAAGTGTCAACCTTGTTATTTGTTTTGTAAACAAATTTATCGGCTATTGTCAATATAAAAAAAATCAATACAAAATGAACTTAGATAATGCCAATGGCTTATTAATGATGTTTAATTTAAAATTTACAGATATGTAACACCTCCAATTATCTTAATTTTATCCACTATAAATTTGTAATAATATATGCCTCAATATTAACTCCACATAAAAACACTTCCGAACCTGCCATTGATGATCCCTCACTCAGCGCTCCACAAGTTTGCAAATATTAACAGCTGAAATACGAAATTCAAATAACAAAGCTAATTTACTGCCACAAGCGGCGATTTTTCGTACTCGCCCACCAACCATCTAACCTGCTATTGTGCCTTGTGTTTTCAGGAATTGCCGCCTGCAATTTGTCATTGGCTAATCTCCCGCCAATCGGAGCTCACTAGCCACCCGCGCTACCACCCCCATCGTCAATTCTGCCAAGAGCTTAAAGCATAGTAATTTTCTACTTAGTTTACGTTAAACCACATCGTACTGCAATTGTTCACTTAAGTAACTGTCCAGAAATATGGGGAAAAAATTTTTAAAAACGGGGTAATTAGGTTTTACGGGTGGCACTGATTCATTTCGGCCTTGGCTGGTTTATTTGCGTAGCTGTTTGACATAAATATTAAAATTTTTGTGGAGAACGATGAAGACCAGGGAAATTGTGGGGTAGAAAAAACGGAGAACAACATCACAAATATGCAGAAATTCACAAGTTTATAAATAAGTCGACTACTAGCCCGAGCGAAGGAAGCGTGGACATCCGCATGGTTTTATCGGTTACGTATGAAGCAGGTGTTTATTGTCTGGCTCCCACGGTTACTTTGGCAGTGCTCTGGGAAGCGTCGTGGGGTCGCATTTGTGTCTAATCACTTCTCATGAGCTACATAAAATATTGCATGCAATGTTCCGCATAAAAAAAATTCTCCACTAATACTTGAAAAATAATAAATATAGTTCATTCATGGTTACTTACAACTTTTCTGAAGCCCTGCTAAAGTTCTACCTCCATGATATTCGTCCGCCTCATGCAAACTAAGCTTTGAACCAAGTATAGAAAATTAAACCAAAGGGACCATGCACAGCATTCGTGCGCGCTCAATGTAATAATATTTCACACAAGAACTATTTCTTACTAGCCATTACCAACACACCTATTTTCTCACTTTTTTTATTCATCTTAATCAAAAATTTAATATTATAATTTATAGATAACATGTAAGTAAAAGTTCGATTTAACGAAAAATAAGGTACTTTTCTATTAACACGAATATAAAACGCCAGTGATAAGTGGCATTTTTACGAAACAACCAAACATGTCATTCATGGGGTGATTTTTCAAAGGTTTGATGCGAAAAGTGTGAAGAAACCGCGAATATACTATACAAATAATAAGCATACTGGAAAGCAGAGAAATAATGAGGTGTGCACAGTAATTAACCCAATAGTGAGTGAACGACTATTGGTTCAGTAGAAGAAACATACTCTCGTATTTACACAACGCCGTTCTGTGTTCGGTACCCGCAGACACGTGTCGTAAAAGACTTTTGCTGTAGTGCCGCCGTCACCAATGCCGAGTGCCGTTACGCTGTTGGCTGTCTAGAGGGAGCATTCAATTACCGATGAACGGCAATGAGAGGTTGGATCGCAAAATATGAGTACCCTTATAAGGATAGCAAGCCAGGTGCGCCGTGGACCAGCGGGCGATGAGCTGCCGCAACCCAAGGAATGAGGAGAACTTAACACAGTATGCCTTCACATTCACCAGCCAGAAGCCCGGGGTAGTTTGTGATAAAGGGGTAGCTGTGTTTGGATACTCCCAGAGTACAAGGGCCAAATTCATATCTCAGCACGCAGTATTCCTGACACTAGTGCAGGGAGCAATATAATGACTTTTCCCACACTGTCTTATCTGATAATATACTGGTCAAGCGCGGGAACACGTGAAACTGGACTTCGCCAAGACTTTCCGGCAGTAAAATGATAGGCAATCCCGTAGTTACAACATGATGGTTGAAACGCTGCTCCAGATTTGAACGCCTGACGCGTAGGGGTGATAGGATGCCTCTGTGTCTCGAACGCGCTAAACAACTCCATATAGGTGGCTCCTTTAAGATATAAATAATCATCGGCACATTCCAGAACTCCCTCTTTAATGCACCTTTTTTATTTTAAAATTGTATCTGTTTCACAAGTACCAAATGCGTAATAGATATATAGGATTGTTCCAATGAAATCAGCCTTTAGATTTTGGTATAGGTAAATATTGTAACAGGGGTTCTGACGTATAATTTTTGGCAGATAATGGATATCCTGATTGAACTAACCAATTGTAATTGCCGGGAATTTTATTAATTTGTTTATTAATGGCTGAAAGGTGCAGTGAAGGCATAGTTGCCTTTTCTTTAAATGTACAGATTACAGTTTTCTATCTTATTTTTGTCCCTATCCACAAGAGTGCAGCAAAAACAAAATACTAATGTGACGTACAATGTGTACAAAATAGTGCTTGTTAAAATTTGTGTGTACCAACAAACTTATCGCTCTTTTCTGGAAGTGCGTGTTAAATGTGGGTTTTTTCAACAGGTCGAAGCCAGTGTACGCAATCTGAAACTATCTGGTCACGTTGGCTTTGATAGTTTGCCGGATCAACTCGTCAGCAAGTCTGTGCAGAATGGTTTCGTCTTCAACATCCTCTGCATTGGTGAGTTCCATTAAGAATCTTTGTTCCTGTACTCAGATAGACGCCTACATGGCTAAGGACAACTATATGTTTTACAGCTTTACATACAATAATGATGTGTTTTGGTTGGCCACAGTAGCTGAGTGGTTAGACTGCTCGCCTCCCACCATGGCGAACCAGGTTCAATCCCTGGCTGGGTCATTCCAAAATTTTTGCAAGTGGGAATCGTGCCTGACGATGCCACTGCTTGGCAGGTTTTCTCGGTGATCTCCTGTTCCCCCCACTCTTGCATTCCGGAACTGCTCCATTTTCACCTCATTGGCTCTCAAGACCTCGTTAAGAGCCGCCCAAATCTCTCAACTCAACTTAAGTGTTTTGGACTAAAATTTTTCATAGTCTGCTCTGATTATGTAACAGTATACATCCTAAACTATCTCATTTCAAAAAGATAAATGAGTTTACACATTACTCTTTTGGTGAACTACATTAAACACATTTAAATTAACAGAATGCTCTTAGAGAAGTTGTAATTATTAGTTAAATTTTAAGGGGTAACATTGTTCAATGTGTAAGTTTGATGTGTTTTTGGGTGCATTTTTTTGTAGCGTAGTATAACAAGTAGGGTATGTTTTGTACCATCCTGGTGTTGATTTAATTGCCAACTTGTTCGTCAGGGGAGACGGGCTTGGGGAAGTCCACGTTGATGGATTCTTTGTTCAACACAAGTTTCGAGTCCACCCCGAGTCCGCACAACTTGCCAACTGTGAAGCTGAAAGCTCACACCTACGAACTCCAGGAGAGCAATGTCCGGCTCAAGGTAAGGTTTTGCATTGTATACAAGTTTAATTACTTGTGTAATCAACTGGGGCGTCGGTGCTATCCCACCAATTTGATGCTCACCTATTAAATTCACTGAATGCCGTTGCAAACTCGTTTAAACAAGAATAGTAATAGGGGGTAAACTTAACATGGAGAATATGTAACCTCATTATTATAGCAAGTATTTATTTAAACATGTTTTTTTTAAGTATGCAACATTCTGAGTTATATTGATTATTTATCCTTCTAACATCCCCTTTGATATGCTTCACTTTTGTATTGATACTACGCTTAAGTCTGTCAAATAATTTTTCTGTACAATAACACTTCTTATTTTCTTTACGTTGACGCCACAGCTGACCATTTGCGACACTGTCGGATATGGTGACCAAATCAACAAAGAGGATAGCTTCAAGGCCGTCGTGGACTACATCGATGCCCAGTTTGAGGCGTACCTGCAGGAAGAACTGAAGATCAAACGTTCTCTGTCGACGTACCACGACAGTCGCACGCATGTGTGTCTGTATTTCATCTGCCCCACCGGACATGGGTGAGTGTTCAGCACACTAGTGGCTAATACATTGCAGCGTATTTTCGTTGCGAAAGATAGTGTTTCTACATTATCAGCTATTAGCATTACATTTGTAATTTACCGTGATGGTAATAAAATTGTTGAAATTGTTCTTTAAGCACAAGAAGATTTAATGTATATTTTTACGAATGCACACGTCCCACTTGAAACAAAACCATTCACCATAAGTTTGGTTCACTTAAGTTTCTACATTGCAGCTGGTATGGAAGTTAGTGTAATTTGTGCTCAAGAAAAATGTGCATTACGCTTTTCTCAGCTCGCGCTCTTTACTCACCGAGGATAAGCGTGTAAACTTTTGTGTTCTATGTACTGTACATAATTTTTCCCAGACTTCTGACCACATGGTTTTTGATTGCGTTAATTGTTATGAGTTGATATAATTGTGTTCCTTATTAGAACATGTATTTTTGTTTTACTTTCGCGTTACCAGATACCGGTATTGGTTCATAGCATTTTACTAAATTACAGAAAGGTGCCTTAAATACATTTTCTCGTATGGTGGCAGATAATTTCCTTGAGTATTCTCTCCGACGTTACAGTAATACAAATACCCTTGTATGTAATATTATTCTTTCCCTTCCTCTATTCTAGTATAACTCTGTTTTATACTCCGTAAATTGCATACTTTTTGGAATTGTTTTCTCTCGAGGGGTTTTTATGATGTCTGTGCTGGTTTCTCGCGCTCCCTTCGTAGCCGAGGTTAGCTAGTTGTTACGGGCGGCAACCGTGCCCTCAGTCGCGGCCATGCTTGACCATTCCTGGTACGGCGGTGGTGTATGTGCCCTGTAGTTAGTGCGTATACTTTTTGCACGCCCACAGGTGGATGGGGCTCTGCCCTTAGGTGCACCTAGGTCCCATCTCACTACCCTGTTAGAGTTAAGGTGGGTTAGAAAGAAATCGGGATTTATCAAAGGTAAGGTTTTCTGATGCATCTGGGCCACTTTACCCTCATGAAAACTTCATTGCGATAAAGGCAGGATTAGACAGCTGGGTTGTAATTATTTTTAAAAGTAGACAGAAATCACAAGTACTCATGAGGCGGTACTCGTGGATAGATGCACATGCATGTGCGCGCACGCACACATCTGACGATTACATCCACATGGAAAATGTGTTGGTCTGTTTTTTTTTTTGTACCGCCCTGTGAATACTTGTCTTTCCTGTTCCATTTTTAAAACTTCATTGTGTTTCTGTTTGAAGAATAAAGCATGTGCCAGCTCTGGCTACCTCCATTTCTCTAAAACTACTATCAACTTCTGTTTAAATGCCTCTCTCCCAGACAACTCTTCCAGCTCAAGTGTCACCTAGTGACAGTCTCTTGTTTGCCACGTACCAGTAATATTCAGAGGTTTTAGGGATGGCATGATCAGAACCTTCCCACGTCAGTAGCATTTCACTTGGAGTTGTCGCGCTGCGTATTCTCTATAAGGTCAGGAGTTGACCTTTCAGGCCGGAATCCATACCACCTACCCTGGATCCACGTTTCCGTTTTTTTCATCCTTTCCTTTTGTATTTTGTACCCTTTTTTCAGTATAGTTTAACGCAATAGCGCACACACGGAAGTGGCGATGTATGGGTTCAGCTCTAGCGCTCTCTCTACTGTTGATACATTATCCACTCTAAACATATGTACTCTCATATTACTTCAAAATAGCAATTGATTATAGTCTCCAAAATATTGCAAGAATGGTTGAAGCTCAAAATTCGTTTTGATTTTCCATAAGTACTCCTGTAGATTTGGTGAAATTTTCCTGCCATTAAAAATTTGTATAAAAATTTTTTGAATGATTATAATTTATAACTACTACTTTTTCGAGTGATTATAACTACTATTTTTATATTGGTTATGTTGAAAAGACAGTAAGTCTTGGTAATTAAGAAAACATTGTTATTCTTGCTGCAGTGGAAAATTTAAATGAGGAAAGTGTTTACACAGTACATATAAGTAATTTATGGAATTGTTTCTTGTGCTTTTCAGATTGAAATCTATTGATTTAGTATGCATGAAGAAACTGGATACAAAGGTTAATATAATTCCGGTTATTGCAAAAGCAGATACCATTTCCAAAACTGAACTTCAGAAATTCAAGGTAAGGCATTGGAGAAGGTATGATTGCAAGGAAAAATTGGTGTTACATTCACAACTCCTGTATTTATAATGTTTTCTCTTTTTCAGTCGAAGATAATGTCAGAGTTGGCAAACAATGGCGTTCACATCTACCAGTTCCCAACCGACGACGAAACTGTGGCAGAAGTGAACGTCTCGATGAACGCCCATGTGCCTTTTGCAGTTGTTGGCAGCACTGACTTTGTACGCATTGGAAACAAGATGATGCGCTCGAGGCAGTACCCGTGGGGAACAGTTCAAGGTACGGTACAGAAATGAATGTGGGATCGTACGAGTAATTGCGGTTTTGTAATCACTATAGTGTTTGTATCCCCTGCTGTAGTTACCAAGCTTTCCTAGGAACGCTCTCTGTGTGTGTGTGTTTTTTTGTGTTAGTCTCTGGCAACTGTTTTTGAGCTATTGTCTCTACCCCATAAATTTTCTTTTCTGTTCCATCATTAACTGCAAAATTTTAAAATTTTGTGCAGTATTAATAGCTTCTAACTTAAAATCTGCAAGAGAAAAAAAAAGAAGTATAATTGCATATACATGCGTGTGTATTTTTTCTTACTTTTATTTCATATAAATTAACAGAATGCAACTATTTTTTTTTTGTTATAAATAAATTTAGAGTTTTCTTGTACAATTAAAGGGCAGTGTGCAATTATAAAAGTCTGTTAAATTTAATTCATATTGTGGAATACAGGTGACGTTTAAATTTTTCTTGGGTTATACATTGTACAAAATAAGTTAGTTTTAAAATATAAATGCTGTGAAAAAGAAACCTTAATGATGGTCATTTTGGCAGATTCTTGTGTGAATACCAATCAGTGAACAGTGAGTATTAGTAATTTCACACTCTATTTTGAATATTTGTGTTCGGTAATGTTTACGCATGGCGACCTTCGGGGCAGGAGCATGTCTGCATCTTAATAGATGTTTTTAGATTGTTAGAGCAGTCACACAAGCTCTGGGGTGCAGACCTTACTGAGGCGGGGTCTGCAAAATCTGGCGCTTGGCCTTGATGGTGCCCTTGAACAGAGTAGGCTGCCGGCTTGGCACAAAGTCTAACTGAGCTATGTTAGACTAGTGAGTGCGTGATGTTGGCGGCGGCGCTGGCTTACCTCTCACTGCTGTGTGTCGGGGAACTCGTCGGTGTAGGTCTGGTGTGGGGTCTCCCAACCCAGCAAGGCTGACGGCGATGGCGTCTGCTGGTCGGCTCTGGTGAGAGGCTGGTTTCACAGCGGCAGGCAGGCGTCCGGCCTGCTTGCTGTTGGTGGTCGGATGGGCTTGACCGGCGTCGTCGGTTGGCTCGACGCCTAGATCCAGGGGCAGGCCCAGGCAGAGATACTCAACGATGGGATGCGCAGCTCCGAGGGTTTTATCTAAGGGAGAACTGCAAGATGAGGCCTCGACAGTTGGCGGGCGGCGTGAGCTCGTTCGAGGGCGGTCAAGTATCTGATGGCTGGGGCATGTTGGTTAAGCAGTGCTTGTTTCTCGGCAAAAGGATAGCAGCTGCCTTCGTATTGCCCCACTTACTTCCCCTTCTGTGGGTGAACTGCATTTACCAAGGATGAGGTGCAATGGTTCACGTCCGTAACGGGTTGACAGACAACGACATTCTTAACTAATGTAGCCCTTGTCAGGCCTGGCACTCCTGGAGGGTTTATATGTAGTGGATGGAGTGGGTTACCTGACAAGGGTGATCTAGCCTCTTCACTGTGTGTCTTTCTAGTGGTCGTGGCTCTACCGTACGTGCGCACCAGGTACCTTTGTGTGCCTGGTGCACAGTATGGGTGGCCGTCTAATGGGTTGTGTTTTGGTTGACATACGCCAAGTCCTTTTTAAGGGACAGGGCCGCAGTCCTACTCTATATTCAGCAAATCCCTGCCTCTCCTTCGCGGGGTGACATGTACCAGGATGAACTAAGCACAGTTCACTAGTAACATGTTTTATTCCGTCCAGAATAGAACACGATGACCCGTACCCTCGTGCTGTAATCAAGGCACTGATTAACTTACGGAAGGTAGAAGCAGAAGACAGGTGAAGGGGCCTGTACTTGCTTAAAGGGCATGCTAGAAGAACAAGAGCAACGAATCAGTTAGCCGTCAGAACATCTAAACCCTAACTGAAGCTATGTTGTCCTGAAGAGTCTTAAGAGGGGAGTATGGGGGGGTGGGGTTGACGGCAAGAGTCAAGTATGGGTGGGAGAGGGGGGACAACTCTTCGGGGCTGCAGCGCGTGCTTGAGGAAGTTGGGGAGTTGGTTACTGGTGATCACTGGGTGTTTCCTCACGAGACGGAGGAGAGCAGACAGCAGAGAGTCTTAGCATGACTGGTGCTAAGGCGAGCTGCTGGTATCAACTGCTGTTCTGCGGCGGTGCTGGGCCTTATATCTTCCTGGGGTAGGGGTGTCTCTGGTTCCTGTGGCCTGTGGGTGGCTCCTTCCTCGTAGGTGGGGTACTTGCTGCCATCTGTTGGGGGCCGCTGGAAGCAGGTCTTCCTTGTGTGTGGGTGGTATCGGCTGCACGAGCTTATTAGAGGCAGTTTCGCTGAAGTGCTCGTCAACTGGTTTCCCTTCTTCTCATGGGGTTTTGTTTAGGTGGGGGCGGTTTATAATATTCTCTTCCTTCAGGTGTATTCTGCTCTCCAAGCATCCACCTTATCTACGGAGACAGAATGCTGGCTTGGGTAACTGCCATTCAGGGTTTGTATCACTTCTTGGGCACGTGATGATACGTAGTTTCAGCAAAAAGAAATAGTATATACTATATATACATGCGTTATGCATCAGTGTAAAGACCGATAATTGCTTGCAGGGGTTAACCTGTGTTTACTTCTGAAAGTAAATAGTTTATTTGTTAAGAAGTGCTTTCTCTTTTCTGCCATACTAACAGTTAATACCGTTATGCTGTGATCATTCAAATAGTTAGGGTGGCATGGTCAATAGATTTTGTGGCCTCTTCATGAATATTCATGTTGGTAATAAAAGTAGAACAAACCTGACTTGCATGTACTGAACTATGGGCCATTAGTGCAGCCTTTACTCCATGCGTGTGTGTAGTTTAGGCTTTTTATAGATTTTCTGACTAAAAAAAAAAGAATGGAGTGCCTTCTAAAATATCATGTTTGATTTGGAGATGCTGGTGAAATTCCTAATTACTAAGCAATCGTCAAGCAAATGTGTGTACGCTAGCAAACTAGATGAAGCTTATTAATATATTCCACAAGGATATTCACTATGTGTGTGTATGAAAATGAGAAGAGAGTATTTTTGTTTGTTCTCTAAAAGAAAAGTTTGAGTTTATTTCACGGGAGCAGCATTTAAAAGACACCTCGTAGAACTCCAAGGTACTTCTGTTTCAGTTGAAAATGAATCTCACTGTGACTTTGTGAAACTCCGTGAGATGCTCATTAGAACAAACATGGAGGACATGAGAGAGAAGACCCATGCTCGCCACTACGAGCTGTATAGGAAGAAGCGTTTGGAGCAGGTAAGGGTTGCTTCAACAAATTTACAGTACTTTCCTGACACTCAAAATATAATATTACAAGTAACTGAATTTTCAAATCTTTTAAGTTTGTAATTATATTCAACTGAATTAAAATCTATTAGACACAGTAGTTTGGACTAGGCTGTTTTGGATAGCGTTCTGGAAAGTTAAGAAAGTCTGAAATAACATTGGGGTTTTGTAATATGTTGAAAAAATTGGGGGAATATACATAATGTTTATAATTAACACACATGAACTCTGGGAAGTTGTTCCTCATAAAAATGTACAGTCTAAAGCACTTTTTTTGGGATGGTGCACGCCCTTAAAAGTGGAAATAATGGACTGGCATATCATGAATAAAGGGGGAAATAATTTACAGGGAACGGTGAGTGCATGAATAGTGTACCATTAAACAAAGATACACATCTCCAGGAATACTATATTCATCATAAAAGTAGGTTATGGAAATAATAGGAGTTTTTGCTTAAAAGTTTTTGGAGTGAAATATGAATTCAGTATTGAATAAGTTATTCTGGTGTTAAAATTCTAAACTGCACAATTTTCGAGTTTCTGTTTTAATTTCCCAAACTGTTCAGTTTAGCATGATAAAACAAGTAATTTTTTTTTTTGTGTTAATTTTAATGTGCTTATTTACTAAAGGCCAGAGTGGAGAACTTGATAAAACGTTGTGTGATACCGTAGATGGGGTTCAGCGACGTGGACTCGGAGAACAAGCCAGTGAGCTTCCAGCAAACTTTCGAAGCGAAGAGGAACAACCACTTGCAGGAGCTCCAGCAGAAGGAAGACGAGATGCGGCAGATGTTCGTGGTGCGAGTCAAGGAGAAGGAAGCCGAGCTGAAGGAGGCTGAGAAAGAGGTAAACGTGTCGCGACTTCACACACTGGTGGTTTCGTTGCAAGTCTGAACTTGCACCGCTGGTTTTTTTTGCTCAAAAATTTGTGTAGGCTGTTCATGTTTAATTGAGCTTTTTTTAAAAGCCATTCTTAAGATATACTTTCGTCCCTGTGTTTCATCCTTCTGTCGTAATGTAGCATTTACGTTGCAATCGACCACGAGTCAAGTGAAAGCGTGGACTTGTTAGAACCTGCATGTGTTAACCAACTTGAGCTCTAGTGTGTACAGAATGTGATTCGTCGTAAATTTTAAACATTACACTCGTAATACATAATCAAGTCTTAAAAATTATTACTTGCAATTTGCTGCCAATTGAAGTTTACGGGTTTTTCGAAGCCAGTATAGAGAATTAAAGAATCCTAAATAACAGTTCCTGCCTACTCTGTGAGTAAATATCTTGGTCGGAATGATACTTTCTGTTAGCACGATATCTTACGCCACTCTAAAACGTGTGAATTAACGGCGTAAGAAATAACTCAACAGTCGTACATCACGCTGGCGTAACATTCGCTCGGAATGTTAGTGAAAAATATAATCTGCATTTGCCCTTTCTTAGTTTTTATACATTTACTACCAAAAAACCAGTAATTTTTTATCAACATTTTTTTGTGTTTATTTATGTAGCACGCCGTCGTAACTGGAATCCTGCATGCTGATGTGTATGGTAGCTGATGGAGTTCAGAAGCGCTCACTTTACTGTGAAAAGCTCGTGTTAGGTACCTCAGCAATGGAAGAGGAAGCCGTGATGGTACGCTGATCAGACCATTTGCCTCCCATGAAAACAAACCAGGTTCAGTACCTGGTGGGACACAATTTAGATTCTCACATGTCAGAAACGTGATGGAGGTTTCCTTACGGTTTGTTTTCCTCTTCTCCGTGCTTTCTCGCCAACACGGAAGACCCTGGCCGTTGAAAACCACCCCAGGTCTCTCCTCGCGTCACAGATCAGCCAAAAAAATTTTCCNATTTTCCCACCAACACGGAAGACCCTGGCCGTTGAAAACCACCCCAGGTCTCTCCTCGCGTCACAGATCAGCCAAAAAAAATTTCCCTCTGTGGCATTGTGGACAAAAATTGTGAACGCAGGAACATGAAATGATGTAGACAAAATCTATCATTTCACTTGCCTAAATCAATTTTTAAAAAAATGTGTGAATGTCTGACTCTAAATAAGTTTTAATATATATTTGTTGTGATAAACTTAAGTTGGGTATCATGGACTGCTTTCAAGGTTCGGTTATGATATTTTCTAATTTTTTTCCATGCCATGTGTACATTAATTGTATCTTTGTAATGTGCACATTTGTTGTTATGTGTTTCCTTCTTTCAAATGGTACCTTGTACTATGCTAATAATTTGTCTTTTTGAATTTTTTATTAATTTACGTAACTAGTTTTGGTGCATGACAAATTATCTCCAGCTGAATTCTCCATTGCACCTACTGATTTTTATACTTTTGGGAAGAACAGTATAGGTATACTCGTAATTATCTGAACTAGAATACGCTTCATCTGATGTGCTAAAGTGTTTTGCAAGGAGCTGAAATTTTTTCTTCCAGTCGCAGAATCTGGTACTTATTTTGTGCCCGGCATAGTTTCTTCAAACTGTCTGGGGTTACTCTTAAATGTTTTACACTTGTGTGCGTTTAAGAAAATAAAAATTATCAAGATGTGTGTTTTCTTGTAATAAAAGACAATCTTATAGTATAAAATGAGTGTGAAGTTTGTCGGGCGTACGAGTGATGATTGCATGAAATTCCTAACGCGCCGCTTACTTTCTGTACGAGTGTGGCGTCTAGCAAAGAGGACAATGACACCACGCAAGTCGGCGTCCCTTTAATTTTTTGCGGCGTGAGAAAATTGGCTTAAACAAGCAATTGAGGTTCAGAAATGCCAGAATATTGAACCTAAAACACAGGTGTCAACACTGAGGCAGCGACAACGTATTGAAAGAGTATCCTTCACCATACAATACGGCAAAACACATTTACCCTTTGCATTTTAACAGTTTAATTGACCTGCTCATCAGGGGGATTTATTTTTTATCTTCTCACTCCACATCTAAAATCATTGTGCATCAGAAATCACTAATGCACCAAAAGGTACATTATTTGTTTTATTTTAGCAGGGTCGTGAACCAGCTAGTAAAATGTTTTTTATTTGGCTGCTTTCAGTTCAACAGCAATTTGTAAATGATAATGCTGTCTGGTAATAAACTTGATTAGCTAGACTTGCTCTACCAATATGCATAAGTATTGTACCCTGATTTGTGAGTTAATCTAATTTATAAAATAAAACATACAGTGCTTCTGCTTACAACATGTTAGATTTTATCGTTGGCTTTCTAAGCGAGTATGAAAGTAAAATCTTTTAATATTGAAACTTAAGTTGTTATTTTTTTTTCGTAAGTATTGCTGAAATAATATATAAAAGGATAGGAATTCAAGTACTCTTAGTCTAGTACTTGTCGACAGGCGCACACACACACACAAAGGACGACATATTTTCTGCACGATTGCGGCGTTTCGCTGGCTAAGCCTTCTTGATCAGGTGGGGAGTTGGTAGGACACTGCAGTATGGTGGAAGGGCGCTGTTGGTAGTAAACCTAGCGGCCAGGTGGCGAACTAGGGTGGGGCGAGATAACTGAAAAATTGCATGTACAGCTGATGAGTGTNAGATAACTGAAAAATTGCATGTACAGCTGATGAGTGTGGTTAGGAGCTGTGATTATCTTATGTTAAGGCCTGGTGGCTGCCTGTGTTTTGTTATAAGTTGGTCAGCTACTTCCCAGCGTCTCAGTTCTGAGCTATTGCTTTACGGAGGTAGGGCTCTCACAACTCTGGTACTGTAGCAAGTCAGAGTGTGTGATGCTGCAACTGATTTGTCCTGTAGGTTATTGATGTGACCAGCTACGGCTTGTTTGGTGTCTGCTCTGTGGCCATTCATCCTCTGCCTGAGAGTGTNTATTGATGTGACCAGCTACGGCTTGTTTGGTGTCTGCTCTGTGGCCATTCATCCTCTGCCTGAGAGTGTTGGTGGTGAGGTAGATACATTCTGAATGACAGTGTTGGTACTGAAGCTGATAAAACAGATTTTATATTGCACAGTTGTAGTTGCCTTGGATGGGGTGTGTACGGCTAGTGAGTCTGCTATTGAAGGAAGTTGAGGGTTGGTGGATGGCACAGGGGCCACAGCGTGACCTATTGCAGGGGTGGGATCCGCTGGGGGTGATAGTGTGGTTGGCATTCATGGTCGGCTGCAGCTTTGGATGAACCAGTTAGTTTTTGAGGTTAGGTGGCCTTTTGATGACCAATCTGGGAGGTTTGGAGAGTAATTCTTGTGTCTGTGGTGAGGAAGCCAGAATTTTGAATTGTGTGGAGAATGTTTCTGAGTTAGGCCTTCATGATATGGGACTACCAGGAGTATAACAGAATTGTTGACCTTGGTTTGTGTCCCAGTATGCGAGATGGCTTGCTGTATCTGTTTGTGGACGAGGTGCCTGGGGTAGCTCCCTGTCGAGGAATTCTCTGGCTGTTTGTTCACACTGTTGAGATCACCGTTGGAGCAGATAAGTTTAGCTCTTGTGGCGAGACTGTAGGGTGGGGAATTTTGCCATGGTATGGGTGGTAGCTGTCGAAATGCAAGTATTGGAGGTGGGTTTGTGCAAATATTCAGTACATTGAAATGAAAATGAAGATTAACAATTCAGAATTGTTATTTTCATTTGTGTAAAAAATTTAATTGCTGACAGTTGTACCGAGATGAAAATCCTCGATTTCGATGAATATGTATACATGTCTTTTATGAATGTTTATTTAGTGCACCAGCAAAGGAAATTTTTGTCTGTTAATCATTTTGTCCGTTTTCATTATTTTATAACCGAAATAACTACATAAGATGGAAATTTAAATATATCACCCCCTTGGTAAATATGTACTCCGTTTTGTAATGAAATTGTTATAATAACTTGNAAGATGGAAATTTAAATATATCACCCCCTTGGTAAATATGTACTCCGTTTTGTAATGAAATTGTTATAATAACTTGCTAAAATGTTATGAATTTTGTTAAACTTTTATTGAGACTGAGCTCTTATAAAATTATTTTTAATTTTCTCTTCAGTTTCTTAAAAGTTCATTATATATATATATATATTTTTTTTTTTTCGTTCCATGAGAAAAAAGAGTCTTGCTCGCAAAACCAAAAATATAGTTTTCATAAAATTTATTTAACTCAGTGAAGTGAGGGTTTGCTCAGCCATGCCAACCCTATATGACACCCTAATTAAATAGGACGTAAGTAAAGATTGCCTTGTGTTGTAGTTGCACGCAAAGTTCGACAAGCTGAAGAAGGACCACGCGGAGGAGAAGAAGAAGCTGGAGGAAGCGCGCAAGAAGATGGAGGACGAGGTGATAGAGTTCCACCGGAGGAAGCAGCAGCTCCAGCAGCAGCAGATGACGAGCAGCCACCACACTCTCACGCTCGGCAAGAGCAAGAAGAAGTAGGCCGCGTCTACCCGAGTGTAGGACACGGTCGGAATTACGATGTAGGGGCGGATCCAGCGGAACAGGGAGTCATTGGGGACGGGGGACAATACCCCCCCACCCCCCTTCTAATATACTACATTTAGACTTGAACTTTGGACTGGACTGGACTCGGACTGGAGACGAAATGTGGCGAATACGGAGCAAACATGAACCAAAAAATTGTGTTTAAGATAAAGTTTTCTATCTGTATTGACGTGTAAACAAGAGCGAAGATGAAGTGAACATGGGCTTACAGCTGTGTACCAACATTTTCCGGCAGAAGTTAATAAATCAATATTTTTCCATATTTTTTACCAACCAATAATTTTAATAGGTATCTTTTTTTTTTTTTAATGAAATTATGCTAAAGTAATTGTGTGTCCATTTTTTTGGAGGTTTTTTTTTTTTTTTTTTTTTTTCTGCCAATGTAGCTTAGAATTTGCTTAAAACAGATTTTAAAACTTTGTGTGAGCAAACGTGAGAACGGTACACTTCCGAGATGGCGACTTTTGTTTTTCCTCTCGCTCCCAGTGCGCTCCTGTCGGCAGTGTTCGGAGTAAACTTTCAATCCAGATTCTACACTCCGGTCCACCTTGCAGACTGGAGTGGATTACTCGCTCGTATCCTAATTTAATCCAGGTGTGTTTTTGGTAATGCTTCAATTGGGATTCTTCAGTACACTCGGAGTTCAATCTAAGTCTGGATTTAAATGTAGTAAACATGTTTTAAAACTACAATGAAATAATACAGATTCCATTTAATCAGTTTAATATTGTTCCCCAAAATTACGATGATTAGGTGCCACCTCCCATGCCGCATAGAAAGTTCAGACCACCTGCATAAAGAGAAAATTACACCTTCCCCTTCCCAAAGAAATCTGAAAGTCTAAATCTGCTCATGTTATGACAACCTGTATGCTATTTTTTGTGTAGGATAGAGATCGGTGTACAGTTGTCAGCAAGTTTGTTAGCAGCACACGGATCAAATTTTCCAAAGAAAATGTACAGTCGAGTCACATGAAATGTAATAAGCTAGTTGACATAAGATAAAGTAACATAACAGTTTTAATACATTAAGATATCTGGGACTCTTAGTAGGAAAATAATTTATTTCTCCACAATTTTTTTTTTCGTGTCTTACTGGTATAACATAATTTCTGTCCTAGTTGTTCAACTGTAATGGGCGTTTTAACATACCTACACACACACTGCCAAAAATAAAATAATCAAACAAAATAGTTCCAGTGGGGAAAAAGCTTGATACAAGATGTCAGAGTTAAACTGCGATTTTTGTGTTGTAAGGAATACAGTTTACAAATAATTTATAAAAAAAATTTATTTGTTTAGAAGAAACAGGTTTTGCAATTGTTATTAATATACAGTGTATGTACTATGCTTAAACCTATTCAGATTGAATGAAGTCCCACTCAGTTGGCTCATTATATTTTTCTAGTTGGAAGGTATTGTCTGTTAGTTTATTTAGTAATTTTCTGAGGGAGCTGGTGCATGTAATGAGATGTGCATGTCCGTTTAAATTTATCACTCACCACTTGTAACGTCAGAAAATATATATTGGCATGAAATTTTTTTAGGTAGCTAAAATACCGGTAAGACATTCTCAGTTTTCTTGACAGCAAAAATGATAGATTTGTATTCAGGTAAATAGATTATTATATTTTGCACGTTCAGTAATAAAGCTTTTTGTATTGGAGGTTGTGCACTTTTTGAAGCAGCGGTGTAGTAGGGCGTCNAAGTTGATAATCTTTTGTAGAAACTTGTATTTATATTCATTACAGCTTTTGGCATTAGTCAAGGCTAGTTTTACACTTGTAATTTTGTGTGTTGTGTGTCGAACATGTGAATTGTAAGTTATTGAAATACTGTGTTTTAATAGATGTGGGTTGTGATGCTGAGTACGACATTTTGTGCACCAATGAAATAAGTCTTAAAAACATTCCTTTCTTGCAGTCTCGCATTGCTATGCTTAATAGTGTTTTTTTGTTAGAATTTATGCTAAGACACGTATTTTCTTTTATACATGTTTTACATGTCAAAATAAATGTGTTTAAAAAATCCATAAGTAATTTGTCTGAAAAATGTTTTTTTAATTCAATTTCTAAGCTAATAAAAAATTTAAAAAAAATTGACTTGTGGGCTGAAAAAAAGTTATACAACAGTGATATTTTACTTTACAGAAAAAAGTCTTACGTAATTTTTAAATTTCTAGTTGGAACACCTTTTTTCTGTCTCTTTTATTACTATTCCCCGTCTTTAAATTTTATGTTTCATCAAACATTTTGAAGATGGGCAATTAAAAGATGTTCGCAAATTGAAAAATGAGAATACATAATTAAGAAATTTGCTTGCCTGTTTCAGTAACATTATACACGAAAATGGTGGGTTCCCCTTCAGGGCATAGTAAATAATTATGTACTTGACTTCAAGATCAATTTGATGTGTTTTGTAGAAAGTCAACTTGAAATTCAATATATGGGAATGACAGTATACAGTGGATTCTGTATTGATCGTTTACCAGGGGACTGACAAAAAATTTCAATACATGTGGTCTTTCAACGAATGTGGTCATGAAATGCAGATAAATTAAAAATGGGACCACAAAATGTGTTCCATGGATGTGGACTTTCAATCCATCTGGGTTCAATACATAGAGGCTCCACTATGTAGAGTGAATGGATTACATCACAGAGGCGAGACACTCGTCACTCGTAGTCTTTTACGATTACAGAATGTTTCTGAACTTAAAACTGTAGGGGAATAAGTTGTTGCTCATGAGATAAACATGAAAGTATAATGTCGTTTTTAATTATTTATAGCTTAATTCAAGCAGCACTGCCACAACAACCTGTTGAGACAGTTACTTGTTGAGGGCACCGACGTGTTGGTTTTTTTTTTGGAAAATAATTAAGGTGTTTGAGACGCTTCATTGCATGTCCAAAGTCTGGGGAAAAGTGAAAGTTTCGGCACTTTTAATATTCACGGGAAAAAAAAGTTCTCGCCCAGGCACTGGAAGATGATATGCGTAAGGTGGATGTATAGGGTTCTGCGAAGCAGCAGTTGAAACAGCACGAAGCTCATTGGGCCTAATGACAAGTGTCTGGCTTTGAAGACTTTGGTGGAAACACTCTTAAGGAGTGGTTCAGCTGCATTGCTCACAAAGAAGGCTTTTGTCATTTAAATTACGAAGCCATTGTGGAAGAAGTATGCACCTCGGGGAAAAAAATTGAAGAATAAATATATGGAACTGAAGAAGAGAATGAAGATTCAGTAATAGTCGTTGAGGTAGTAGAACAAGTGGAAAAACTTTTGAACTATGCAAATCAGCGAGATCTCGATTACGTTGACATCTGTACACTGAGGAAGGTAAAAAGTGCTATACACAAAAAAATTTTATCTGTTGTGCCACTCTTAAAATTTTTTTTTAGTTTTTTCCTCAACAAATTTGTTGTTTAGTGTCAGTGTTTTGTAAATACGTACGTAGTATTTTTTTATCACAATTTTTCTCTTCACGTTTTAAATTTGTGTGTTAAATATTGTAGGTGAAGCTACCGATTCAGCTGAGGAAATGTAAGAAGCTCTTCATTCGCTGTTTAGAGACTGTAAGTCACGTCAGTATTTTATTTAGGTGAGTGATTGTGTGTTTGTGTAATGATTGAAGAAGTAAAATCGTTTGCTAGGAATAATTTTGAGACCTTTCATCCACCAGTTTTAAAAATTGTGCATCTTTTACAGCAATAAGAAGGTATTTGTTCAGGTTTGCTTCGTGAAAGAATTGACGAGTTTAACCATGATTTTACGTGTAAATTTGCTGATCTCTATTTGTGTTCTGATTAACACAATTAATTGGGAATGTAACGTTGTAATAAAGTCTTCAAATTACATAAATATACTATTTTGTGAATAGAATATATTTGTGGCCAAAAGCTTATATATTTCACAAGAAGTGAAATAAGATGATTAACACAGTGAGTTAACTTGCAGGTTTATTTGTTTATTTATCAGTGTAGACTATGTACATACTAGTATGTGCGGAGGAGATTCAAATTTTTATTTTAGCACATTAAATTAAAGCGTTTTGTGATGTCCGTGCCTGTTGTGGCACTCGGCTGATAGCCCATTTTTAGCAATATTGTCTTGGGCATTACAGTGTCTATTGTTTAGAAATGTGTCTTAGCTAGCTCGTTATACATTCGAACTCAACAAGTAGGCAGTAGTTTTACTTGCTCTGTATTGGCTCGTATTAATGATCCCACGCAACACGACTTGACGTGCCTGTTTCTGAAACCATAAATTATAATTTGCTAATTGTCTTATGACCTTGGTCCACGATAACCTCTTGTTTCTCGGCAACGTACAACGCTGTATCGTGGCGACAAATATTTGTGTAGCACTGACTGTGATCATAGTAATCTCCCTCGCTTCTCTGGAAACTCCTGCGCTATCGCTCACCATGCCTGTTGCGCAAGTGCCCCTTGTACTGTCGATCAGGTACCTCCGATCCCCTCCAGGGCGGGGCGATGCCCCCCCTCCATATATTCCTAGTTGTTTTGTGCTCCGGGAATGTTGCGTGGGCCTGCTAATACTCGGTACGAATTTATTGCCATCCAATTGCAATAACGTGTTATAAATCCCATTAAACTGTTATAATTGCACTTGAATGATGAATTCATCTGGTTTAGTTTCCTAGAATACAATTTTTAAAGCCCCTCTCTCCACGGTAGATGGACAGGAGCAAACGGTGGGATGGAGGGGTGAAAGTGTCCCTCGCTGTCTGACCACGTGTGCCGGAAGTGACTGGCAACTCCCTTCAGAATTACACGTTCTTCGATACACGGCAGAATCTTATAATTGTAACCCTTGATAAAATGTAGAAAAAATGCAATATTCCGACAGACAGCGATATGACTATAAGAATTATGCCAAACAACGAGCGGTTAAAATGAACATAATCAATTACATTGCCTGCCGTACATTAAATATATCTTATGCCATTTAGGGAGATCACAATTTTTTATGATCTGCGAAATTGTTGTTAGAGGGGTATTATGCTCTATGGCATGCAATCATAAGATTATATGAACACAAACTGACAAGTCATAACTCATCCTCGTACTGCTGCCATCTCGATAGCATGTCTTGAAGCCGTGGGTACTGTTACGGCCAGCTGCGTCGCCAGACCTACCCCTAGTCGAGAATGTGCGGGGTGTTATTGGCCACTCTATCACAGCTCCACCTTCTACTGCAAAATAGGCAAGAACTGCGAGTGAATATTGAAGCCGCTTGGGATGGATTATTGCAGAACACCGTTAGGGATCTCTACAACACTGCCGCCATGCTTAAAGAACTTGTTTGCAAATATGGCGGCTTGACATGCTGAGAGACGTATGCGTGTGTGTGTGTAGCGCAATAAATTGTGGGTCCAATACTGTAATTAGGTAGCCGAAAATCTACTGTTTGGAGCTAAGAGCTCTTATAGTTTTTGTGCGAAGTTATATAATAGTAATGCATCAAACCTATAATAGTTGTATGCAGTCAAGCGTAAAAGGGTACTCAACACTACAAATACAAAACAAATCATCAATTACTTGTTATTATAGAAGCATTCCATATAACCTTGTTTTCTGTTTCATCTATTTTGGAAACTGGTTACCAGGGGTCTCAAATTTTGAGTAAATGTAACCTACGTCTAACATTTGAAAGCTNGGGGGGGGGGGGTTAGATAACTCAGATTCCAAAATTTTTTAGCTATCTATAATATTGGACCCATGAAATATTGTTCATACCATTCTCAATCTGTAATCATTTCTGGTTTATAGTGACCTTTGCCTTCGTTCTGAAAAGCATTGTATTTTAAAATTTTCTTATGGGTGTGTATATTACACTTTATTTTTATATAAAAATTATTATTTCCTATATTTAATTTTTTTTTTTTGTGAAAAAGGTTATAGTTGGTAGTTGATTTAATCTATATAGTTAATGTTTCAATTGCTTTTATTTTGAAGAGCAAATAGTTCCTCTGTGTGTTGCTTCTGCATTGATAACACCAATTCAGAACTTGCACCTCTAATTTTTTGTACAAAAAATAATTTGTTGAAGTTAAAAAATGGAATAATAATGAAGGAAAAAAACCAATTACATAGAATTGTTAATTTCAGATGGGTCAATCTGAGACATTTACGTTAAGAGAAAAACGTGTAAAGACTGTGCATGTAGTGGTTAAAAAGATACTGCATTAGTTGACAGCTGGCTTGGTTTGCCATAAGAAGTGTAGAACTCCAACTTACAGTGAACAAAATACGAAGGCTCGTGGGAACTGAACCTGTTCGGAAACTGCGCTCACGAAAGAAAGTTATGACCTGTGTTGTTTGTACACAGAAAAGCATCTGTGCCCAGCACGTTGAGTGTTTTCCTTGCGGCTAATCTGATTTGTTGAATTTTCTTCACCTCTTTGACATAAATGGTTAATGGGAAATATTACCAAGTACGTAGCATGTTCTGGTCAGAAGAAGAAAATGCTGAATGTAAGTGTAGTGGACACCAGGAAATCACGTGATTGCAACACTTGAATACGGAAATTAACATGCGACCAAACAGGTAAATATGTAGGTTAAAAGTACATGCCATGCTAATTTGGGTTGAATTTCCCAAAACCTATGTTTATCTGTCAGTGCTGTACATTCTAGGTATGCATGTGCCACGCACCCAAGCCCAACAACACAAGAATATATTGGGGATGTGAATATTCTTGGACTGATCTTGCACACTCCAGTGGGGCCATGGCAGGGTTTCTCGGTTGTCTCCCATTTCCCCTGCCCTTGCCTTCCGTGACTGCTCCACACTCGCCTCACTTCACCCTCGTCGGCTCTCAAGACCTCGATGTTAAGAGCCGCCCAAAAAAATTTCTCCAATCCATTCCACTACGCAAGTGAAATGGTGATCCAGTTTCTTTGATGCAAGCGTGATCATTCGCTGTGGGAGGCTTCGGGACCGGCCTTACACGTGATTCGCTGCTGCGGCTGCTTGAGATTCCTCGTTGGTTGTGCTGACTGTCTCGACAGCGTTGCGCCGTGTTACTGGTCAGCGACGCCATTTCACTGGCATGTGCATCTGGAGTTTGTGGTGAAAGGGGCTGTTTGGGTTGTGAATTTTTTAAGTATTCTACGGTCCTGCCAGCACATGAAGAAATTGGTGTTCTTATCCTCGCTCCGTGCCTCCTCCAACGGGACAGGTAGTTCCAGGACACTGTCAGCTGTCCGCAGACAAGGGTATGGAAAGCATATTTTTCCAGTGGGGATCCATCTGTGAGGTATGTTTATCACACTTCCTCTGCGTCTATGTCCACGGCCAGTAAAAGGCAACGGAGGCGTTAGTGGCCAAGCTTTCATTTCAGATTTATTAAATATTTTATTTTTTTATCAGGAGACTGTAACATTTTATTAATTCAGAGAGGTCAGACCTCCGGTACTTTTATTGCACCTGCAGTCATTCTCAGGGAACTTATTAATAATTAATTGCCACCGAGCATACGTGATACTCTTAAAAGCACTATACGTATTAGAACTTTGTTACATTTATAAATTAGAGGTGAAAATGTTGTGATCAAAATTAAAAGTGTTTCACATTTTGGCTAGTTAACAATTTTAACACCCAAAATTTTTTGAAACTAGAAATTGAATCAAATATTACTTTATTTTTCTGAAATAAAGTTTTAAAGATATAATTACTAATTAAAAATAATAAACCATGTGCCATGGTAGTGCACGAGAAAATGTTCTAGATTTCCTAACCTGCAATGTCTTACGAATCTTGCCTCATCCTCAACACACATCGTAAACCAGGGTTATTTCCTCTTGCTGGAGTAACTTCGTACCACTCGAAATTTTTGTTCTGGTGCCGTTTGGAAAAGAAACGGGGAACTGTAGCTAGGTATTTCAAATTTTTAACGTTACCTGCCCAGGCAAAGTTTGCTACCCCTTTCCCGAATGGAACGAAAACAAACATTTTGATTGGTGCAAAGTTACCTCAGCAGGTGCAAAGTAACCTTGGTTTACGGCACCTTAATATATGTTCAATAGTGAAGCAGTAAAACTATAACTGGAACTCAACTGCTGTTTTAAGAGTTGCAAAGTTACAGTATAGAAGGAATTTGGTATATGATTATGAATCACTGTTCCCATGGAAGGGGGGCAGAGGTTCATCATTGCAGTGGGGGCTTGTATAACGCCAGTAGGGGTCAGATTCCCATGGCTTCTATGTCTATGCCTAGGGATGTATACTGAAGAGCCAAAAAAACTGGTATAGGCGTGCGTATGCAAATAACAGAGGTATGGAACCAATCAGAGTAACGNTTATCCTCGCTCCGTGCCTCCTCCAACGGGACAGGTAGTTCCAGGACACTGTCAGCTGTCCGAAGACAAGGGTATGGAAAGCATATTTTTCCAGTGGGGATCCATCTGTGAGGTATGTTTATCACACTTCCTCTGTGTTTATGTCCACAGCCAATAAAAGGCAAAGGAGGCGTTGGTGGCCAAGCTTTCATTTCAGATTTATTAAATATTTTATTTTTTTATCAGGAGACTGTAACATTTTATTAATTCAGAGAGGTCAGACCTCAGGTACTTTTATTGCACCTGCAGTCATTCTCAGGGAACTTATTAATAATTAATTGCCACCAAGCATACGTGATACTCTTAAAAGCACTATACGTATTAGAACTTTGTTACATTTATAAATTAGAGGTGAAAATGTTGTGATCAAAATTAAAAGTGTTTCACATTTTGGCTAGTTAACAATTTTAACACCCAAAATTTTTTGAAGCTAGAAATTGAATCAAATATGACTTTATTTTTGTGAAATAAAATTTTAAAGATATAATTACTAATTAAAAATAATAAACCATGTGCCATGGTAGCGCACGGGAAAATGTTCTAGATTTCCTAACCTGCAATGTCTTACGATGCTTGCCTCATCCTCAACACACATCGTAAACCAGGGTTATTTCCTCTTGCTGGAGTAACTTCGTACCACTCGAAATTTTTGTTCTGGTGCCGTTTGGAAAAGAAACGGGGAACTGTAGCTAGGTATTTCAAAATTTTAACGTTGCCTGCCCAGGTAAAATTTGCTACCTCTTCAACGAATGGAACGAAAACAAACATTTTGATTGGTGCAAAGTTACCCCAGCAGGTGCAAAGTAACCTTGGTTTACGGCACCTTAATATATGTTCAATAGTGAAGCAGAAGTAAAACTATAACTGGAACTCAACTGCTGTTTCTTAAGAGTTGCAAAGTTACAGTATAGAAGGAATTTGGTATGATTATGAATCACTGTTCCCATGGAAGGGGGGCAGAGGTTCATCATTGCAGTGGGGGCTTGTACAACAACAGTAGGGGTCAGATTCCCATGGCTTCTATGTCTATGCCTAGGGATGTACACTGAAGAGCCAAAAAAACTGGTATTGGCGTGCGTATGCAAATTACAGAGGTATGGAACCAATCAGAGTAACGCGATGCGGTCGGCAGCTAGATCGGTTACTGCTGCTACAATGGCAGGTTATCGAGATTTAAGTGAGTTTGAACGTGGTGTTGTAGTCGGCGCACGAGAGATGGGACATAGCATCTCCGAGGTAGCGATAACATTTGTATTTTCGCGTACGACCATTTAAAGAGTGTACCGTGAATATCGGGAATCCGGTACAACATCAAATCTTCAACATCGCTGCGGCCGGAAAAAGATTGTGAACGAACGGGACAAACGACGACTGGCGAGAATCATTAAACGTGACAGACGTGCAACCCTTTCTCAAATTGGCGCAGATTTCAATGCCTCCTGCATACCTTCAGACATTAGTCGAGTCCATGCCATGTCGTCTTGCGGCACTTCTGCGTGCATGTGGGGGGGTACCAGTTTTTTTGCCTCTTCAGTGTATGTACTGTGTGTCATGCCACCATATGCATTTATGTAGGTTGATGTATACATGTAACTATTTTTTCCTTAGTATTCCTGTGTATTGGGTTACAGAAACAGTACATCTATTGTATCAAAACAATAAATCATTATTTTTAAACTGCTGCTCCAAAGACTTATCGGTCAACAGTTCCCTGTAACTGTTTGATTAGTGCTTTAAAAAAAAATAGAGAATTTATGGTTAAAAGTTTACTAACAACTTTTTTTTACAGCTGATCAGTCTTTCGACCAGAAAACCACTCATTACATAGCTGCGACATTCGTCTTTAAGCCAGTTGCTTACCTGTAGCAGTTTTCGTGTTTGATGCTTAGAAGCGCAGCAGTGATAAGGGCGACACTGTTAGATGCATCAAGAGTGCCGTCATCGTTGCGCGCAAGGCTTTGAACTGGCATGCAGTTACGGTATTTATACCATAACTGCCTACTGACCTTTATGAAAACCAACACATCACTCTCATTATAGCTAGTACTGACTACGTCACACGTACGTGGGATCATGCGATACGCCAAGCAACCACNCAACAAAATAAATCATTATTTTTAAAGTACTGTTCCAAAGACTTATCAATCAACAGGTTTTTCCCTGTAACTGTTTCATTAATGCTTAAAAAAAAAAATAGAGAATTTATGATTAAAAGTTTACTAACAACATTTTTTTACAGCTGATAAGTCTTTCGACTGGAAAACCACTGATTAAATAGCTGCAACATTCGTCTTTAAGCCAGTTACTTACCTGTAGCTGTTTTCGTGTTTGAGACTTAGAAGCGCAGCAGTGATAAGGGCGACACTGTTAGATGCATCAAGAGTGCCATCATCGTTGTGTGCAAGGCTTTGAACTGGCATGCAGTTGCGGTATTTATACCATGACTGCCTACTGACCTTTATGAAAACCAACACATCACTCTCATTATAGCTAGTACTGACTACGTCACACGTACGTGGGATCATGCGATACGCCAAGCAACCACTGTGAAGGCCACTCGTCATAATCACCATCATCTGGTTCTGGAATATCAGNCCATCATCACCAATATCATCTGGTTCTGGAATATCAGGATCGTGATCTTTCCAAGTGGAAGGTCCGTCAGCAGGAGGACAAGTGTCAACACTCGGAGGCCCGGGATCTGCGAGAACCTCGCAAGCTGGGCTTTTAACATTTCTGTAATTGAAATTGACGACAGTTTCTTGCTGAACACCAGAATATAATCTTAAGTTCACAGCAAGTGCTTCATCTGCTTCAGAAACTTGATAATAATGTGAATGTTTAGTAGTTATGTCTATACAATAACTTTTGTACTGAGAATACCTATGGGACTATCAACGGTGACTCAATTATTATATTAGGGTGCCATGGTGGCTGAGCGGTTAGCCTGCTCGCCTCCCACCGAGGTGAACCGGGTTCAATCCCCGGCCAGGTCACTCCTGGATTTTTCGCATGTGGGAATCGTGCCGGATGATGCCGCTGGTCGGAGGGTTTTCTCGGGGATCTCCCATTTCCCCTGCCATTTCATTCCGGTGCTGCTCCATACCCACCTCGATAACCCTCGTCGGCTCTCAAGACCTCGATGTTAAGAGCCGCCCAAATCTCTTTTACTCACTCCATTATTATGTTGGTGGAAAGTGCGTAGAGGCTCAATGCAGGCTCTTATAGCTTCGCTTGTGTCCAGGTAGTATTTTTGAAGATGCAGCAGTCTGAAAAAGCCATTTAAGCTATGTTGGAGGGTTCCAGAATAATATTTATTCAGTTGTCTGGGGGCAGCGGTTTCAAACTTTTCATCACAGAGTTCCACTTGTCATTTCTATTATCATTTGGCAGACCACCCAAGCACTGGGGGGTGTGGGGTGGGTTAGTATTTTTAGCACATTTTAGTGAATTTCAGGGGTTCCGAGGGGAAAATGATAAGTGCAACTTTAAGGGGAAAAAATGTAATTTTAAACTTTTTTAAAAATAAAATTTAAGTTTCTTTGAGCATTGTCACATACCACCTGAATTACCTTTACGTACAACTGATTGGAAACCTCTGGTTTGTTGTATTTTTTTATATATATATATATATATATATATGTAGTGAGAATATGTTTGATAGTTTCATAAAAAAAAGTGTTCTTCAAACATTCAGCAGCGCAGTTCAAGTTTCAGATAAATGACTGTCTTAAGGAGCAGCATATTAATTCATAACTTTATAAAAGAAGTATGCAATAACTCTTATTAATCTTAGATATGCACATCACTTATGTAATAGGTAGATTCCAAATGGTTGTGATCTTGAAATTGCATGGATTTCAGTTGTGTTAATACAAACATACTTAGCGGTATGTTTAGCAAGACCTGGTTTTAATGCGTACGTAACTCTTGCGTAGCTGATCTACTGATATTTGCTGCGGCTACTGCACACATCATGTAGAACCACAGAAGGTAAAAATAGTCTTTAAGTAACGTTAAGTTCTACTCTCTAGTAAATAGATGGATAGAAGGTGTTGCATGTAAAAATTAGTTCATTGTTTNGACTGATTGGAAACCTCTGGTTTGTTGTATTTTTTTTTATATATATATATATGTAGTGAGAATATGTTTGATAGTTTCATAAAAAAAAGTGTTCTTCAAACATTCAGCAGCGCAGTTCAAGTTTCAGATAAATGACTGTCTTAAGGAGCAGCATATTAATTCATAACTTTATAAAAGAAGTATGCAATAACTCTTATTAATCTTAGATATGCACATCACTTATGTAATAGGTAGATTCCAAATGGTTGTGATCTTGAAATTGCATGGATTTCAGTTGTGTTAATACAAACATACTTAGCAGTATGTTTAGCAAGACCTGGTTTTAATGCGTACGTAACTCTTGCGCAGCTGATCTACTGATATTTGCTGCGGCTACTGCACACATCATGTAGAACCACAGAAGGTAAAAATAGTCTTTAAGTAACGTTAAGTTCTACTCTCTAGTAAATAGATGGATAGAAGGTGTTGCATGTAAAAATTAGTTCATTGTTTAAAGTGTTTTGAATTGATTAACAGAATAGTAATATTTACATGTCTATGAAGTTTTGTATGAATGGAGTAATTTCTCGACAACAGAATAGAACGGGTTAAACAATTTGATGATTAAAATTTTTAACGTGTTGACATACACGTTTAATTAATGCCTTTACTTAAACAATGATTGGGTGTGCTTTGTTCAACAATTTTAATTAGTTTAGTCATAATTAAGTGTTCCAAAGGTATTTGTATGCAGCCCATAAAATTAAGAGATTGTTAGTTGAATTTTGCTTATTGTGGTAATTTTATGTAAACACAAAGCATTACGTTACACAAATCTTAATTATTTTGTAACTGGTAAAGATTTTCTCATTTATAATTAAAAACAAAAAAAAACCAACATCATTGTTTTTGTTGATGAAAATTTAAACAGTTGTTCATTTGCCATTGCTGATCATGTACTGGCGATGATGGGTGATAAGCGACAAACAAACCTCTTTAGTAGTGATCAAGGTTGTCTGCCTGTATAAACCTTGGAGGAGGCATCGCAGTTTGTAATGTTTCAGAGTAGCCGGTACCAATGTTATTAAATATTGTGTTGTGTCCTTTTGCATTGTGGCATACCGATGACAAATTATTCACCACAAAATTTAGGCAGTGTCTTAACTGGCCCACAAAGAGCTCTCGTGACCACGTCGTGTCATCTGAGGGAATGCACTCTGGTCATCTCCATTTGTCCGAGAGAGCTCGAGAGTACAGGGAAAGCACCAAGTTCTATACTCGCTGGCGCTCTCTCGTACTCTCTGACCACACACCATATTTGTTTACATTGTTTCAGTTTCTGAACAAGGTTGTATGCCTTGGTAGCTTTCTGGGCCAAAACCATGCCACATTTTACCTTCAAGTTAATAATTTTAACTGTTTTAGTCAACGAAAAACTTTTCAAAAGTCTTATTTACTAATATATACAAGTGTTTAGTTTTTTTTTTTTTTTTTTTTGGTGTGTAACAACTGAAATATATAGAACAAAAATAACAGGTTTTTATGCCCCAACAATTGCTCCGGTTGTGCTATAATTATTTGCGAATTTCACTTTCAATAGCTGTGACAATGATTTTTGCTTGAAAAGAATTTCGCACCTTCAGGCACCAGCTGTTTGTGTGACGTCTGGGAGAAACGAGAGAGTGGTTTCACAACGTGAGAGCATGAAGTAGTGTGCTCTTGTCAGGTTGTGCAAAAGAGTGCTCTCTTGAAAGAGTGTTCTTTAAATTGACACAGCTTCAATTTATGTAGGAACAGCTTCGTGGGTGCTCAGCACAAAAGTGTGTTTTCAAGAGCACTTGTGGGATAAGACTGTGGAAGCGAGGATGGAAGACAGCTAATGCTCGGAAGTGCCGTGGAAAACTTTCCATGCGTCCGAAACCGGACAAATGTATGTACTGATGCAAGTTGTGCATTTGGAAACATACTTTTTTTATTAATCATTTTAAATAAAAAAAATTTATATGTTCAACAGTTTTACGGGCTTAAAATGTTGGATCCGACTAATGTGCACTGGGACATTAACAAATAAAAGTATATGCTCGATAGAAACAACCAGTGCGAGTGAAAAAGGGTGGTACAGTTATTTTTCTTTCAGATGTCGTGAGTAATCACAATTCTATTTCCAACGTCTGGTGTGTATTTTTTTCCCCCCAATTTCCATAATAAAATGCAAGTGAAGTTTAATATTTTCGTTGACTACTCCCAAGGAAATTAAACAAGGAACAAATTATTGATTTAGTTAAAAATGAAGGCATGTTGGTTTTGATATGACATTGCTATTTCACCGTATGTGTGGCATACTTCAAGCTTTTTTTCGGAACTAAAAAAAGGTACAAAAAATTAAAAACCTGTTTCTGAAGTCGCAGGGGCCACGGTGGTGTACCAGCTAAGAGCGTTCTCCTCCCACTGAGGTGAAGAACCGGGTTCTATTCCTGGCTGGGTTGCTCTTGTATTTTTTGCACAAGGGAATTGTGCTAGGTGATGCCGCTGGTCAACAGCGTTTCTCGGGGATCTCCAGTTTCCGCTGCCCTTGCATTCCGGCGCTGCTCCATACGCAGCCCTTTACACCCTCATCGGCTCTCCAGACCTCGTCGAGAACCACTCAATTCTCTCCACTCCACTTGAATTGTACCTACATTTACCACACACACATGGCTAGTGATGAGTGTTGTAACTACATCACATTCCAACAAGGTAGCGGCCATGACAGGAGCGAACAGTGGGTCAACACTTAAATTAGTTTCTTACGAACAGATGTTGGAGTTCGCCTTGGTGGGAGGCGAGCAGTCTAACAGCTCGGCCCCTAACAGATGTTAGAAATGTTTGTCTTTTTGATACTTTGATGCAGTGATATTGGAACATTAAATTATCACCAAGTGTATCAGAAACACTACTTGAGTTAAAACAGCAAACCCTTTGTTTAGTATGTTTCGCTAACCAGAAAAATTTTGTTTCAAATTCAAGAAAAATTCAAGAAAAAACACATTATCGTGGCACATTTTAATGATATCGGCAATGAAATGTGTTATTATTTTTTTTAAGACCGTAATTTTAAAGCTGTTGTTTACCATAATAATAATAATAATAACCCCATCCGTAATGGCAAAATGGGCAATTCATGCATTGTGGACAGGTGAAATCTCGCCATCNTTTTAAAGCTGTTGTTTACCATAATAATAATAATAACCCCATCCGTAATGGCAAAATGGGCAATTCATGCATTGTGGACAGGTGAAATCTCGCCATCCAGTAGTCCCTAGGTGACTAGTGATGCATGTAGACTGATATGCAGTTATTTTGTCAGCTATGCTGATCAAACGTTACCACTTACGCAGACTTTTAGGTGAACTGTAGAGTACCGGTTACTTATTTATGTGGTTTATGTTTTAACATTATAAAATATCTCGTTCATTTAAATTTTTCAGTTCACCATTAATGTATTTCTTTCAGTTTGTACAGTACATAAACTGACTTGATACCGCCTCCATTATCACAACCAATGAAATATGTATGTGCTTGATGCTTTGAAGAAACATTTACGATTAACCATTCACAATCCCGAGCTGCAGTAATTTATGCACTTTGCGTTACGAACACGGAATAAATAAACCGACTGCAGTGGACACATCCTTGCTGAGTAGCTCTAAGCGTACATAACCTTGCCGTGCAACATCTACGGGATATGATAGGGTTAATTTCCCTAGCCGTCGCCAAAACATGCACTTCATGGATCATCAGCCAATTTTCCTGTATTGTTGGTTATATGTAATACAGTAAATGTTAAAGCAATGTCATATGCTGCGTTCCAGTATTTCGACCATTGAGAATAGAGCGCGTGGCAATTAATACTACAGTATCGTTAGCATTCAACAAAAAAATTAATTTTACGAACAGATACTTTAAAATTTTGCATAGCTGAGAGCGTTGAAATATTATTGAACGAACTCTGATTCAATGCAAGTTCGAGGCAGTTAGGTTCCACTATTAACTTACAGCGCATTTTGTGGTAATGTTATTTTTCGTACGAATTATAATGCGTAATTCGTGAAGCAAACGACATGTCTGAAGCTGGTGTCTGGTTCACTTGAAAAATATTCCCGCACTAATTCCATGCAGCAGAACAACGGAACCATCACTTTCAATACATAAACTATTATTTCAGAAGTGCCAACAAGAAAAGACAATTGGTGTTGCGTAATCTTCCAAAATGAATACTCGTGTAACGTATCACTATCGAAACCGCTTTATAAAGTTCAGAGAAAAGTATTAATTTTACAAAGAACTTGCGCAGTTCAATGATCCCCATTACATGAAAGTTATTTTTTACTCGTCGTTCGGTGCCGGTAGTCAAAAAGGGTTTTATTTTTGTGCGCGGCGTAACGTTGGTCGCCATGATGTTTCAGTTTCCAACATGGCAGAACTGATCGTGTGTTTCTATCATGTGATGTAGAAGTTTCTGTGTTGTGAGTAATTTTGATGTGTTCAGACGGTTGTTTTGCTTTTTAAAACTGTTGGTACGTAGTTTGTGACCATGGCGGACCTTAAATCGCCGCCCCTGAACGACATTAAACGGCCGGAGGAGGTCGTTCGAATGGCTATGAACGACAGCTTGAAATTTGCCGTCCTTATCGGGCTCATTGAAGTCGGACAGGTGTCTAACCGGGAGGTTGTGAACACCGTGCTTCATTTGGTAAGTAGCCGTTTCCTCTTACTTGTGACGCAGTTGGTTATGGATCGTCTACCTCGTTTCTGGGAAATGCTAGGTTAAGTGTAGTTTGACGCGAACTGTCACGCCCCCTAGGACGGGGCAGGGGTAGCGGGACAGCACGTCTAATGTGCATGTCGTTGCCATATAAGAATCTGGAAGCCGGTTTGGCGTGAACTGATACACCAGCTGTGAAACGAACTCGCCTGCAGATAATACCCAGTCACTTATACCCAGATCAACTTCAGATAGCATCAAACCTTGTGACATTCTCTGACAGTATGCCCGGCGTGTGAAACGCAGTTAAATGCAGTTGTAGTCGATTTGTGGTGCACTGATTAAAAATTGTATTTAATATAAACATTATTGTTTCGTGGATACAGTTTATAATTACTGCGGTTAATTGTTATTCCTGAGGCATTAGACAGCAAAACACAAGAAGGCATTTACCGTGTAGGCCCTATACTACGAATTTAAGTAATTACAAGCTACTTGACTTAAATAAATCGATAAAACTGGTGGTTTGGTGGCGAAGACCTTTGAGTGCCAGTTCATATGCAAAAACATCCCCTTGTTTCATGCCATCAAAATAATTTGTGCGATTTTTCAATGCACATAAACCTTAATATAAACTTGAATTCAATGATAGCGTATTCTAAAAGTAAACTTTATTGTAATGTCAAAATCACAGAAGACCTAAATATTTGGCATGAATTTTTGCATTAGGTCTACATGGAAGTCAAAAGAAAAATATGACCTGTCATTTTTTTTTCACACAACATTTATTATGCCTACGTAAAAAAAACCTTGTAATAATAAATGTGAAAATATAGTATTAATATTTTTGGGAAATTTGTATTTTTTTATTAAAATTTATTTTTATTATGTGTTAACAATAATTTTCTTGTTTAAATTATGTCATCAATTTTTAAAGGCATGATATTTTCGTTTCAAGTTCTACGTAACCTTTGGATTTTTTTTGTACACTTATCTGTGTCAGATCGGAAGATGATGTGATCGTTATTGGGTGTGAAAAGAAACCCTTTTCGAAAGGGTTGTGAATCCCTCCTGCAATTGGAAAGTTTCGGGGACTTCTAGGTGTATATATATTTGATGAGACCTCTTCCTGATAAAACAACAGTAATGTTCTGCGAAACGCCTGAGCTGAGTGGCAAATTCACTCAAAAAAATACAGTTTACCTTCGGATTTATCGGGACACGGCGCACTTTTTTTCATTTCTATTTTTTTTACACACTTCTTAGTATAATTGCTCTCCTTTGAAGTGTTTGAGTTTAATTATTATTTAGGCTCCAGTTTATAATATAAAGCATTTACAAGGACTAATTTTAGGCCCCAGAAAAGCGCTTTCGAAAATGCTCAGTTTAACGTGAACAGACTAGACAAGTGTGCTTAGAGTTAGTTCTCTTTGGTAGGCATTCCAATGGCAGTGGTTTCTTGCTCCTGCCATGTAAAGTGAAGCTTTAATAACTTTTAAATATTCATTCCTGTTATGCTCAACATTAAGGGCGCAGGTCACTAAAAAACGTATTATTTTATATTTGTGCGAAATAGACCTACTGTTAAACTTGTAGACGTTATTTACAAGTGCTATTTCCTCTAATAAAAAAATGTAGGCTCCATATTTTTTTACATTGGTAATGGCATGTCGAAATATCAACTTTAGAGTTTTTTTTTTTTGTGATGTAGAAATAATACAAACTCACTAAAATGAGGTAATTCACCTTGAAATAAGATACAGTGAGTTCACGGCTAACATGTTGTAAGATACGGCAGTCTGAAAAAAACAGTTTTTTTTAACTATATTGGAGGGCTCCAAAATAATATTTACAGCACGCGTGGTAACTTTAAAGTACATACGATTCCTNTGTTTTTTTTTGTGATGTAGAAATAATACAAACTCACTAAAATGAGGTAATTCACCTTGAAATAAGATACAGTGAGTTCACGGCTAACATGTTGTAAGATACGGCAGTCTGAAAAAAACAGTTTTTTTTTAACTATATTGGAGGGCTCCAAAATAATATTTACAGCACGCGTGGTAACTTTAAAGTACATACGATTCCTTCCTCTTCTAGGGTGTGATGTATTTTCGTAGGTAAATATACTAGGGGCACGTTTAATAGTTTCTTCAAAAAAAAAACCAGGTTTCCAAACACACTGCAACGCAGTTCAAGCTCCAGGCAGGACTGCCTATAGGATGTTAACGGNTTCTAGGGTGTGATGTATTTTCGTAGGTAAATATACTAGGGGCACGTTTAATAGTTTCTTAAAAAAAAAAAACCAGGTTTCCAAACACACTGCAACGCAGTTCAAGCTCCAGGCAGGACTGCCTATAGGATGTTAACGGTAAAGTGAGCACTTTTGAGGTCCTTATTAAAGGTATCTGTTACCTGTTGTTTTAGTTTTCACGGCTAAGGGAAATCGAGTAAATTCGTACCTCACTCTTTAAAAATAGTTAATGGCGCATTCTTTTCGGTGTTGATAGCTACTTTTACGATGAAACATCCAATTTAAGTGTCTCATTTTTTATATATCTCTGCATCGGTGGTAAAGGGCACAATGTTACAAATATGGACATTTACAGTAGGGACTGTTTACCCCAATCTCATGATGGCACTTGATGCCCTTTCGTACTGGCTAAACCGCTTATTATTCTGTATGCTTTGCAACCTGGAAATAACGCGAAAAACTACAATAGGACGTTGTAAACACCTCAGTTTTTTAAAATATGTTTACATAGTGCCTTTTACCTCCGATGCACATGCTAAAAGTCTCTCATTTAGAGATACCATAACAACCACTTATTTATTGATACAATTAATAACAGCGGGTTGAAAAAAAGCTAGCTAGGTAATCGTCAAAAACGACGACCAACTTCAAAACTCACATCGGCAGTCACGTGATCCTGGTCACCCAGCTACGTGAACCGGGGTTTTCAGCCCCTTCCTACACCGTTCGTAGTGTTCTGTATATCGTCATTAGTGTTCTCGTGTGCGGGCAAGTCCATTACGGCAGAGTTCTTTCTCGCTTTTCTATATCCTCCCGACATCGTCTATTCCTGGTTTATGAATTAGTAATCTTCGCTCCGCCGCCCCATTAAACTGCGGCAGTCTCTCC
>NQII01002546.1:154691-165193 GCA_002778355.1 Clitarchus hookeri
CCCGCGGTACTCCAGAAAACAATGTATTCTTTAACAATACCGTACCCAATTAATTTTTTTGTTTGCACACCTACGCGTGCAAAATATAGACCGTGTTCCACAAGACGTTATTGTTACTCATCGCGAAGTATTTATTTATTTTACAACTCTGCTCGCCGGGGCACTACGATATCCGCTTCTCGACATCTTTTCGAAACGTGCCGGCCATGTCGTTATCCGTGCGATACGGGTATATCGATATAGCAAATACAGTTCGTACCGACATCTGCAATATCGAAATTCGAATATATCTGTTGGTTTTTCGCTAAATTACAGTAACACTGTATTTAATGTGCCGCGATATCATTACAGTTGTAATATTTTTAATCCGAAATAATTAATATTTTTAATGGCGCGGAAATAGAAATATTGAAAAAGTTTCAAATGTTGTGACAGGGGAACAAAGGACTATCGCGAATATCGCCAAAATTGCATAACATCGCATCTCGCTAATACCTCGATACACTGAGAAAAAAGTTTTTTTTTANTCGCGAATATCGCCAAAATTGCATAACATCGCATCTCGCTAATACCTCGATACACTGAGAAAAAAGTTTTTTTTTTAATCAAACAAATTGTTTTGGCGCAACCAATTAATTGTTTGTATAGAGGTAATTTAATGTTTTGTTGAAACCAAATTATTTTGTTGTTCTTATTTGTTTGCCACGAACAAAGATTTGCTTGACTCCACGTACGTTAAACAACTTCGTTTAATATAAAAAAAAAAAACACACTGGATGAGACCGGGATTCGAACCCACATCGGCTGCGATCTCAGCTGAGGTGACTACTCGTNTCGCGAATATCGCCAAAATTGCATAACATCGCATCTCGCTAATACCTCGATACACTGAGAAAAAAGTTTTTTTTTAAATCAAACAAATTGTTTTGGCGCAACCAATTAATTGTTTGTATAGAGGTAATTTAATGTTTTGTTGAAACCAAATTATTTTGTTGTTCTTATTTGTTTGCCACGAACAAAGATTTGCTTGACTCCACGTACGTTAAACAACTTCGTTTAATATAAAAAAAAAAACACACTGGATGAGACCGGGATTCGAACCCACATCGGCTGCGATCTCAGCTGAGGTGACTACTCGTGAAGTAGCGATGTTTTAAATATATACGTACATACATTTCAAATACTGCACAACGCACGCAAATAAATGTTTAAAGTTTTACAGCTTTCCTTTTTAGTTTCCTGTTGAACTTGTTGTATTAGGATGCTTATACCGTTATTAAGCATCAGTGAACGCACTAACAAACACTGTTACAATGCTAATTGTCACAAAAAATACAAACAAATTCTTCATCTGTCTTTTTGAACGAAAGCAATCACATGAGTAACCAAACAAAGATATACAGNTACAAACAAATTCTTCATCTGTCTTTTTGAACGAAAGCAATCACATGAGTAACCAAACAAAGATATACAGATGATTCAACCAGATAGTTTGTTGACAGTCTAATTTCTTTCGGTCCAACGCAGAGGTATTGTTAATTCAATCCTGTATTTTTTTAGAGGAAGAAAATTAAATTGTTTTTTTCAAGTTTAGTGTACTGAACAAAATATTTCGTTGGGGCTACTAAAATATATTTTTGGCCCTATGCAAACAAATGTTTTGTTGGCTTTTCTCTCGGCGTAAGCGTCTATGGTATGCTGCTGTGTCGATATGCCTTACGTTATGCTGCTGTGCCGATATGCGTTACGTTATGCTGCTGTGTCGATATGCGTTACGTTATGCTGCTGTGCCGATATGCGTTACGTTATGCTGCTGTGCCGATATGCGTTACGTAATACTGCTGTGCCGATATGCGTCACGTTATGCTTCTGTGCCGATATGCGTTACGTTATGCTGCTGTGCCCGATGCACAGGCGATGTGTAGCACTTACTGTAAGCAGCTCGCACCGTACATTAATAAACTCACAGTGGTGGAGCTGCCTGTTTGTTAAGGGCGACAGTCAGTAGGTGATCCCTGCAGGTAGTGTCCGTATCACCTACGCGCCTGGAACGGTGATGCAGCCCCGCGTTTTACACGGAAACGGTGAGTCCTGGACATTTGCCAGACTACCCGAGAGCAAACCTTCATCAACACCTCCCGCCGTAGTGAAAATAACAGCGGTGACCTCCCTCTAGTTGCATACAACTCTTTTACCGTCAGGAATTATGAAAGTTTGATGCTGGTTTATCGAGTATTATGGCTTGATTAACAAAAAAAGTACCCACTGGTTTTTGTTCCGACAGCTAATTGGTTAACACTTAAAGTGTATTGAATGCAATTCCATTGAAAGAAAGATATTTTTGGGGTAAACAGAATTTGTTCATGCCAACAAAATTATATGTTTTAAATAGTGCTACGTAAATATGTTATTGATGCACCCAAATATTATAGTTAAATAAAGCCGTGTTACGGCAAACATCCACCCTTTTGTTTCACACAAACAAAGTGGTTGTTTGAAGAAATCCGTTTGTTGCAAAGACAGGAAGGCTTTTGTGGGAATACTTTTCCATTAGCAAGTAAAATATAGGCTATTCACGGTACAGTGATGTGTATTGAATGCGCTCTCATTTGTAATAATAGTCAATAAATATATTTTATGGTAGCCTTCGGATGTTAACTACCGAGTGCGGTGGAATATACACACTGTGTTTATTACTTACATGGCAATGCTTATTTTGAAAGGTTGTTAAAGGATATGGCTGAAAGGAAAAAGTAACTAGGGCCTCATAAGTGCTCACTTTACCGCGAACAATTATTATTATAATCGTTATGCTGGCGTTATGTTGAGTCAAAATGTGCAGTTTAGTTAACATTAAACGTTTTTTTGGTTCCACAATCCCGGTTAGAGCCCGAAGTCCTAACTCTGAAACTTTATACCTAACCACCTACCAGTACCACTTTATATCATGTTGATATATTTGTATCCTGTAATAGACACCTACACACAGTCAGGGGCAGCGGTGGCGTAGTGCCCAGGGCGCTCGCTTTCCACCACGGCGATCCGGGTTCGATCCCTGGCGGGTTCACTCCCGGATTTTCGCATGTGGGAATAGTGCTGGACGATGCCGCTTGCCGGCGGGTTTTCTCGGGGTACTCCCGTTTCCCCCGCCCTTGCATTCATGCGCCGCTCCATTCTAGGGTTGCATTTCTGTCATGCTCGGGGATGACGGTCACCTACGGGTCCCAGCTGGAAAGCCCGTCACTCGGAGGGTGTTTGTTGCCTTGCCCTGGGTGCACTCCCCACACGCCATTCTTATACACACAGTTGTTCCGTTTTATATATTCCCTTGTTTCCTTTCCCTTGAAGTGATATCTTAGACATTGTTTATACCATCATCACACGTGCCAACCACACTGAAAAGCACTGCTGATATCCTAGTTATCACATAGATTGTATACGAACGCCGAGGCGTATTTTCGAACAAAAGACTCCTTCATAATAACACGGTTCACAGTGCAGCCAACCAAGTGAAAGCCGGTAATGTGACTATACGACTTTGTTGAAGGCTCCCTCCTACCTGGAGATTTTTTTCCTGCGTTCGAGGGCGACAAGCGCGGGAGCGATAAGGGCGACACTGCCACGCTCATCAAGTGCGCTATCGCCGCTAAGCGCGAGGCTGTGAACTGAGACTTGCTGCGTGCACCGATGGGACTTTCAGCGGTGACCCCGTTATTTGATTGGTGGAAAGTCTGTATGAAGATTCAATGCAGGGCCCTTGAGTAGTTTCGGATGTATCTGACGCGTGTATTTTGAGATACAGGATTTTGAATAAGCTGTTTTTTAGCCATCGTGGGGAGCTCTGAGAAGGTGTTTCTAATGCTCGTGATGCCTTGAAAGCACTCAATCGCCCTCGTCTTAAGTGTGTGTTACCTTCGTAGATCAGCATATTGGACACACGTTTAATAGTTCCGTGGGAAAACGAGTACTTATAACGCTCTGCAACGCAGTTCAAGTGCCAGGTAGGTGGGAATCTTAACAAGAAAGTGTTGTAGACGTCAAGTTTATTATAAACATTGGGTTACCTACATATATACTATTTTGCATGATCTTCCGAAATGTGTTGTCAATATACACTATTTTAACTGTAAAGTTACAAGAATATATTTGGCATCTGGTTTGAAAATAATTCTTGGCAACAAGCACGGACAATTTTTACTGTGTCTGTGATCCAGCGCAGTATTTTAAATATTTGGTTCAAAGGAAACGTATGTTGTTTTGTGGGAGGAAGAGTACGTTTGGTCGTGCGAACAAAATATTGTTCAACGTAAACATACACTCCGCAAGAAAATTTATTTGGCAACAGCAACTAAATATTCTCAGTGCATTGCACGGGAAGCAGGATTTATAAGGTCCGTCTGAATACTTTAAATAAGAGATACCTAAGATATCCGAATGATGTGACATTATTTAATACGTATTAATGAACATACTAGTAGCACGTGGTCCAACTTATGTGTATAGTTGCACAGGCGAGTTCTTTAATATTTCGTTAAGGCTGGGCTAGATTTATCCCAAGAGCATTGAGTTCTCAGACCATTGAGAATTCCTAGATTTAGCATAATGTAAGATCAACTTACCAATTGCGTGGCAGAGACTAAGGTTGAAAACATATATACAGGTTGATTCTAAAATCATGGGACAAACATTGAGGGGCGGTAGAGCTCACTAAAACAAACAATTATTGTATAGGAATATATGGGCGGAAGTGACGCGTTGAGGCACAAACATAAACATAACACATTAACTGCAACACATTGTTTATTTACAACGTCGCCGCTAAATGCCTCTTTTACAGTAATTTTTATAATAATTGCTCAAAATTGCTACCACCGACAGTAATGCAAGCTTGGTAGCGTCGGTGGAGTGATTGGCGAACAGATTCAAATACGCCCGGGTATTTCACGCACGCCACCATTGTCAGCCAATCACGCCATATGTAGAGGTCGCCAAGCATGCGTGACTGTTGGTGGATGCATTTCCAGCAACTGTTTTAACATTTTCTGTACGGAATCACTCGTTAAGTATGCTGCTAATGAACATTTTATGTTTCCGTTAATGTGTTATGTTTGTGTGTTTGTGCCTCAACGCGTCACTCCCGCCCATATATTCCTATACAATAATTGTTTGTTTTAGTGAGTTGTTCCACCCCTCAATGTTTGTCCCATGATTTTAGAATCACCCTGTATTCAACTATATTTTATAATTTCCCATACTGGAATAGGTCGGGAACATAAAAATGAATAATTTTCATGGAGTGAAAAATACCATTGCATTCCAAATCAGCGACTTCCCTGGCAGTCCGTACAGCGAGGTTGACTCGCTGAAGAAAAGTGAATGTTCTAACGCACGCAATGGAGAAAAAAATCATTGGATGCATAACGTGGCGCTGCAGATAAAAACGTCAGAAGACACCCTGACTATACCGGCTTACAAAAACTACTAATACAGTTGCCGTATTTCACGACGAGCACGGCACGACGTGAGAATGGTGCATCACAGCATCCTCCGTATCCTGGCAGCAGTTTCAGAGGGGGTGGGTAGGATTACCTTTCCCTACCTCCGTCGTGTTACTACACCCCTGATACAACTTACGTGCCGGAGGGTATGTGGTGATTAACGGCGATATAGTTAGTAGTGCATTCATTACACATATATACGGCATGTCACTACACGGAATGCCGCGCGTCATTTAAGCTATGGGGGCGACGCACGTCGCCATTGAAGTCCTGTACAATGTGAGGGCGTCCTGTGGCATGGCGAGTTGCATTACATGTCGTGACCACTACAGCGTGCGCCACTTTACACTGTAATTTTTTAAATCGTATTTGCACTTTTTTTTTTTTTTTTTTTTTTTTTTTAATNATATTTGAAACACTGCTACAAATAAATCACGGCAAATTTCACGAAACCTCATTTTCGAATGTGTGAAACTAAATGCCGAGTTTTAACGAGCGAGTGTTGACGTTCGTAACGAGCGCAGGAAAATGTTTACTGTGCGCCGATTCCTGCTGTGAAGTTCGCGGGTTAGATCGTGGCACGAACGCGTTTCAATGGACTGGCCTAGGTACGCCGTTCTTTTGCCGGGTCTGTAAATGCTGATATCTACCTGGCGTGCAGCAGTAGTCTTATTATTATTATTATTATTATTATTATTCGTTGTTTGCGCGGTAACGCGTATCTCAGTAAATAAATATTCTGGGAACACAGTTTTTGCCAGGAAAGGTAAAAATCAGTTATCTAAACCCCTACAGTCTCACTTTTATCACATTAATTGTCCTCAGAAAAAAAATGTCAATGGTAAAAAATTGCATGTTTGGAACGTGACCGCGCAGTTTCTTTAAAAGATCGGAGAAAAGTAAAACCATACCGATGTAGTGTGTGTGACCCTGTAGGCATTCATTGCATTTCCGGGAGCGACCCCGCCGGGAATCGAACCCGGTTCGCCTTGGTGGGAGGCGAGTAGTCTTAACCACAACACCACCGCGACCCCCTTTCAAGTGAGAAGTGGGTACAAAGCAGATTCCAGAAGTGCTCTTTCTGCCGTTAACATGCGTACCGCAAGAGGGGTTACCAGTAAAAAAATAAAAAAAGAGCATCATAGTAGCATGTAAAATTTCAGATAACTCCAATTAAATATTCTATACTAAAAATGTGGTTTTCAGAATGGCTACATAGCAGGGCCTTAGAAATATGAAGGTACAGCAGCAAAATGAAAAGTAAGCTAAATAAAACAGTAAAAATAAGTGTAGAGATTTGGACGGCTCTTAACAGCGAGGTCTTGAAAGAACAATAAGTATAGGCGGTTTACAGTTATTTGAGCATTTTGGAAATATCAACCTTTGAAAAACGCCACTGCTCTTCCATGCAAACTTACTGGCTTGCGCCGAGTAAAGTTGGCGGAGGGAAAGTAGTTCGATATAATAATGTTGAATTAAAAGCGTTGGGTAAACATTTGTGAATACTGAGATGACATCTTGTGCCTTCTGTCTTTTAACTTATGTAAGCGTGGGAATTTGGAAATTGGTAGAACTTCGACTGTTCTATTGATTCCACTAGTTTCACATGACCGACGCATGGGTAAAGTGACGAGGTCCACCGTAATGTTAATTTTACACGTGGTGGAAGAATACTCAATGTCTGTACAAGTAGATCTTAAGCAGGGCTTCTTGAAAGTGCTCAGTTTACCGCGAACAGCATATAATAAAAATTAAACGTGTGTCCACATCCAGTGTTGGTCTTTAGCTGAAAATCTTTTGCTAGGCGCTGTTTCGCCAGTGAATAACTTCTCTCCCCTCCGTGTGTGTGTGTGTGTGTGTGTGTGTGTGTATATATATATATATATATATATATATATATATATATTTGCCTAAGCTACTTCTATACTCCATTCTATATAAGTACACTATAGTTTGACAGTTCTAGAAAAGTAGCGCGACCACAATGTATCCTTCAACTACAGCTGTTTTGTGAATAAAGAAAAAAATGTCTAAAGAAATGCTATGTTCAATGTAGATTACCATTCCAACTTGTTTAATTTTCAATTTGGCCAAGTTATACTGCTTGGTTCTGCTCATGGGACCATGAGGAAGATGGCCGNGGGGCTTTAGTTTAACGTCTTTCATGAGACATTGTTTTGCAGCTCTTCTTATGAGATTGTATAATTTTTGAATAACTTATTGTTTTGATGGAGCAGTGGAACACTTTGCCCGTGCGTACGGAAGTAACATTTAAATTATTATGACCTGGGAATTTTTAACCTCGCCGAAAAAACAAAACGTGATAATTATGTTGGTACCGATGCAAGTAATAAGCACGTTGTTTACGTTTACTATCATTATTTTTTTTTTTAGTCAAATTAATTGTACGCTGTTTTGATTTTCCATATAATAAAGTGTTACAGTTTTACTATACAAAAAAAAAAACAAAAAAGTTGATCTGGTGTTTTTTTTTTTGTTAGGTCACGTACGTGCAAAACATTCTAATGACTGTTTCGAAATACGATATTTACAAAACACACTCGCTTGCTGTTTGTAATTCCTATTCACAACTCCTGCAAACGTGTTCCATGGCAATCCTTAGACGTGTTCATTTGCCGCTGATACGAAATAATCTACTTGCAGAATCATTCATTAAATACGACAATTCACGGCTTTCCCGAAATTAACAAAAAATTTCATAGCGTAAATTAATTGTGACCTTTCACGACGGTACGGAAAATGGCGGACCAAGCCATACACGTGCCGATAATATTACATTTCACGCGTAAAATGGACTAAAAAAGTACCCCTACAGTCAACAATACTTAATGAAAATAAAAACAAAAATAATGAACTACCGATGTAATATTCTGATAACGCTAGTACGGTACTCGCACAAACGCGATGCAAAATATCACATGCAGAATGGTGTTCACCGAGCTGGAAACGTTTCACTGATCGGAAGCGTCCTCCATGATTCGCCATAATTGCTGAACATACTTTTAAACCAATTTGCTAAACGCCAAAAAAATGGCGCATTACTTCAAAAATATCATTTAAACCATGCATGTTGTANTTTTTTTTTTTAAATGAAAGGCATATATACGATAATGTATTTACACTTTGAAGAAATCTGGGATGGTCTTCTGTTTCTTCTTACGTAAACTGTCAGTCAATGCTTGTTCTTGAATGTCTTTTGACATTAATATTTGCTCGTAGTCAGATCCTCTCTCCTCACACCATCGTAACAAAGTGTTTGCAGCTGATGAAGCTTCATCGCAGTTGACAGTGAATCTTGTTTCCGAGGCCTCCTGGATCGTGTTGTCAACAGGTTCTGTGATTTCCTTGATAGTTTCTTCGTCTGTGAGATCAGCGTCAAGGTTATCATCTGAAACCCATGTTTTTAAGTCTTCCACTGTATCTTGTGGAATTTCAATTTCATTGCAAATTGCAAGTGCAGCCTCCAAAATTGGTTCAGAGTCGTTATTGTTGTCTTGAGATTTGTTGTCATCTTTCTTTGGAAGAAGTGGATTTTCTGGCCAAATATTTTTCCAAGATTTTATTAACGTAAGAGATTTTACTTGACGCCAAGCAAATGCTGCATTGACAATGGCATCCTTGATGTTGAATTGTATCGAGAGGGATGTGATGTCTGCGTTAGGTTGACTTACGATATCCGTAAATAGGCGCTTCTTGTAACGTGCCTTGAGAGTCTTGATAACATTTTGGTCCATCGGCTGAATGAGAGCGGTTGTATTTTTTGGCAAGTACAAAGTCTCTATATAGCCATCAGCTGTCTTAACTCTCAATTCTTCCTTGTCAGGATGTCCTGGTGCATTGTCCAATAAGATAATGGCCTTNTTGTCAGGATATCCTGGTGCATTGTCCAATAAGATAATGGCCTTCACTGGCAATTTTTTCTCGTTTAGTGTTGTTTTACTTGTGAGACAAAACTGTTAGTGTACCCAATCATGAAAAACTTCTTTAGTGACCCACGCTTGACTTTGACTCATGTACGTAACTGGCAGAGATTCAACCTTAATGTTTTTAAATGCACGGGGAGATTTTGATTTCCCCACAACCAATAGTTTTAACAGATGACTTCCTGAAGCATTATCCCATACCATCATGTTTTCGCCAATCACGTGGCGCGGATGTTCGACCCTAGACTTGCTCCGAGTGATCCGTTCTTTTTGAAGTTTTTTCTTTTCCAGAAACGTGTTTTTCCTCTTGAGTGACAAACGTCTTACATGGAAGTTGCCGCCAATTTAAGCCCGTCTCATCGGCGTTATAAACTTGTTCAGGTGTTAGGCCTAGTTCAGTGATTTTTACATTCAGTTTCTGGATGAATTCAGAAATCTCAGACTCGTCAGCAGACAATTTCTCTCCGCTCATCTGTAGGAATCGAATACCATGGCGCTTTTCGAAATTTCCAAACCAACCATCACTTGCACGAAAGTCTGTTTTTATTTTGTTGTAATTTCATTATAAAAAATAGGGCTTTTTGTTTTAAAATGTCTCCTGAAATGGTTGCATGTCTGCTTCTTCTTTGTTTGAACCAGGTGTAAAGAGCATCCTCAACTTGAGGAAACTCACTCATTTTAAGGCTTTTTTTTTTCTTTTAATGGGCCTTTCATTAACAGACTTCATATAGTTTAAAATTTTTTTTCTATTTTTCAAGATATCGTAAAACTGTAGCTCGCCCTATGTCGTACGAAGTACACATCGACGTTGGAGTTACACCACGGTTCATATCTCTTAATAATTTCCCGTTTATCAGATAGATTTAATGTTTTATGCTTACGTTCTGAATGTGCTCGCCATTACGACACTACGCTATGCAGTATAACTGAACAACTCACAACACTATAATATCACTCTTTAAACAGAAATACGTACTGTAACGATGCACTGACACATCTGCGACGAAACTGAATTCGGACGTGTAAACAAGCAACTGAGTGTAGGCGTGCGGATGGTCAA
>NQII01002546.1:165229-245886 GCA_002778355.1 Clitarchus hookeri
ATGCGGAGGGACAGGAGGGTGTTTCCTGTCGCGACAGGAACGGCAAACGGTATGGTAAACAAAGCGCTCAAAATGAAGCTCGGGTGACTCAACTAACAGGCGTGTCGGACTACCGAGCGTGTCGGATTGTTAAGTGTCGGATTGTTAAGTGTCGGGACTATCGCGAGTCAGCTGTACTCGTACAGACGTGGCGAAGATCGCGTGCACAGTGGCGTTCACCGGAGTGGAAATGCTTCACTGATCGGAAGTGTCCTCATTCTTTCATTCTTCGTCATACACTGAAGAGCCAAAAAAAAAACTGGCACACCTGCCTAATATCGTGTAGGGCCCCCGCGAGCACGCAGAAGTGCCGCAAGACGACGTGGCATGGACTCGACTAAACGTCTGAAGGTATGCGGGAGGCAATTCACACCACGAATCCTGCAGGGCTGTCCACAAATCCAATCTGCGCCAATTTGCGAAAGGGTTGCACGTCTGTCACGTTTAGTGATTCTCGCCAGTCGTCGTTTGTCCCGTTCTTTCGCGATCTTTTTCCGGCCGCAGCGATGGCGAAGTTGTGATGTTTTACCGTATTCCCGATATTCACGGTACACTCGTGAAATGGTTGTACGCGAACATCCAAATGTTATCGCTACCTCGGAGATGCCATGTCCCATCTCTCGTGCGCCGACTATAACACCACGTTCAAACTCACTTAAATCTTGATAACCTGCCATTGTAGCAGCAGTAACCGATCTAGCTGCCGACCGCATCGCGTTACTCTGATTGGTTCCATACCTCTGTTATTTGCATACGCACGCCTATACCGGTTTTTATTTTTGGCTCTTCAGTGTAATTGCTCAGCAATTTTTTAAAGCCAATTCAATGAAGGCCCCCCCCCCCCCAAATTGCACATAATTTAAACCATAAATATTTTCCTTCGTAGTCATCACTTTCGCAAGCATGATATACGTCCCGCAGCAACGTAGCAACTGATACAATACTTTTAGCAGACGAGAGGATTAACGGTTTACGTACTGTGTAGGTTTGTGGCGTCGTCAGTCAACGTTTTGTGTACTTGTATGAAATACAGGGGCCGCGGTGGCTGAGCGGTTAGACTGCTCGCCTCCCACCAAGGCGAAGCGGGTTCAATCCCAGGCCGGATCACTCCCGGATTTTCGCAAGCGGGAATCGTGCCGGACGATGCCACTGGTCGGTGGGTTTCCCCCCCCCCTTGTATTAGGGCGATGCTCCATTCTTACCTCATTTAACCCTCATCAGCTCTCAAGACCTCGATGTTAAGGAGGACCAGGTCCCGCCATATTTAATTTTTCTTAATTTTCGACTTCTACCCGCAAATGTGAATTTTGGATGCATTTTTTCGGGTTTCATAACATAGGGTATAACTTAATGGGTTTTTTTTTAAATCTGTTCTGTTCGACTGTCGTAGCTATTATATGACCTCTGTACTCGCTCCCGCAAAATTATAAGTTATCTTACCTCGACTGTTACAAGTTAGAAATTGTCAAACGCAGAGAAGCTGTAACAATTCAAGAGCATTAAGGAAGTAATCATTCATGCTTTGTCGAGCCAGAAATTGTAATGCAGCCTCTGAAATCGAATTTGTGGCGGAAAACCTATGAAAATAATTCGACAGGGTGAGATCCCCCTCAAGAGCCGCCTGAATCTGTCAACCCCAACTACTATATAAAATGCAGTATACAGGGTGTGCTGTGTCGTAACACGTGTTCGCTCGGAACGCGCGCGGGTGAGGGGTCTGGACGCGGCAGGGGTGGAGGGGGTGTGGGCGACCTCTTGCCAGGAATGAATAGGCGATGTCCTGAAAAGGGGAGGGGGGGATTAGGAAGAGGGTTGCTGGAGCAGAAGGTAATCCAGGCCTCGGCAAGGACCAGAAGCCGCGGCGTGAGCAGTATCCATTGTGGCAACCGGCGGGTCCTCGAGACGTGCAGAAGTGGCCTCCTAGCCACTGTCGCCTCTCCCCTCCTCCTAGCTTCCTTCTCGACACACCATCAGTAGGCGTTATCGAGACCGCGACGCGAAACGATTTGGCGTTCGTCCTCTGTAGCCTGTTCGCGGTTACTCCGCACTTTTCCAATCAAACCTTCGAAAAATCGCCCTATCTATTACATGCTTGGATGTTTCATATCTGCGTACTTACAAGTACCTTATTTTTAAGTCTGAATTGAATCCGAGTGAGTGAATGAAGAGATTTTGGGTGACTCTTAACAGCGAGGTCTTAAAGAGTATGGAGCAGCGCCCGGAACGAATGGGCCTGGGTGAAACGGGAGATCCCCGAGAAAACCCGCCAATCGGCGGCATCGTCCGGCGCGATTCCCGCTTGCGAAAATCCCGGAGTGAACCCGGCTAGGGATCGAACCCGGTTCGCCTTGGCGGGAGGCGAGCAGTCTAACCGCTCAGCCACCGCGGCCCCTGGTTGAATTGAACTTTCACATATATTTTATCTGTAAATTATAATATTTGATTTATAATTAATACGAATAAAAACAGCGAGATAATGCCTGGTAAGAAATAGTTCTTATGCAAAATGTTATTACACTGAGTGCGCACGAATGGAGTGCTATGTCCCTCTGGGGTGATTTTCCAGATTCTGTTAAGGCGCCCGTCTACCTGGCGCTTGAACTGCGGTGCAGAGTGTTCCAAATACACGTTTTTCAACGAAACTATTAAGCGTGCGTCCAACGTGCTGATCTACGAAAATAACACACACTTCAGACGAGAGCTGTTAAGTACTTTCAAAATATCACGTACGTTAGAAACATCAATTCAGAGTACTCCAAAACCGCTAAAAACGGCCTTTCCAAGGCGCTGTAGCTCAAAATGCACGCATCAGATACATACAAAACTACTATAGGGGCCTGCACTGAACCTTCCTAAAGACTTCCCACTAATAAAATAATATGGTCACCGCTGAAAGTCCCATAGGTACACGCAGCACGACGAGAACACTGCACGCCAGTTCAGAGCCTTGCGCTTAGCGGCGATGGCGTACTTGATGCGCGTTGCAGTGTCGCCCTTATCGCTCCCGCGCTTCTCGGCCTGAACTTGGGAAAAATTTCCAGGTAGACGGGGGCCTTAAGCTTTGTTTGCGCGAGGTGGAAAGATATGCTGGAAGTAGAACTTCAGCAGGAATTTAGAAACGTTGGGAGTAGCCGTGAATGGACTATAGTCTCGGCGTTGCACGCGAAGGACTTGCGTAATTCTGAGTTGTACGAAGCATTGATCACTGTCCAACGCAGTTAGATTTTTTTTTCTTCCCCTGCGGGTAATGCGATTCGTGGGCGTCGAGTTAGAACTTGATACTTGTAATGTGCTCCTTTGCGCAGCGCGTCGTCTGCCCCTGGCTGTCCGCTCGTTCGTTAGCAATTAGCGAGCTCGCGCCAATAGCACCTGGCCTTCACTCCCAGCGGTCGTCACTTCCCAGTGTCCGGGATATACTCCGCTCTAACAGTTGCAACACTCTAGCAAATAATACCTCGGTAAACTTGCTGTGTACTCGTGTTGACATAAAACAACTTAAATAGTACCTTAATTGTCGTTAAATTAAAATCTTATTTATATTTTTTTTATAAATTATATTTTATTTATAATCAATATGAATTAAAACGGTGAGAAAATAGGCGTGTTGGTGATTTCTAGTAAGAAATAGTTCATGTGAAAAATATTATTACACTGAGCGCGCAAGAACGCGGTTCGTTGTCCCTTTGGTGTGATTTCCTAGACTCGGTTAAGCTTTGTTTTCGCGAGGCGGAAGAATGTTCTGGAAATAGAACTTAAAGCAGGGCTTAAGAAAAGTGGGATGTAACCGTGAATGTAATTTATAAGTCTAGGTTCTTAATAATTCAACGATTCCACGTGGATGGCGCGTGAATGGAGTGATCAGGCCCGTGGCAATGTTAATTTTACTTATGTCGGAAGAATACAGGATGAGGGAGAAAAGTAGATCCAAAGCATGGCTTTCAAAAGTGCTCAGTTAACTCTGAACGACCTATACAGACATGTACTCTCAGAAGATCTGGTGGAAGTTATGTACTAAACTGAACAGTGACTTGCGAATTACCCACAGAATTGTGAAAATCGTCAAAACAGTACGTTAATTATTACATTAATTTAAATAATGAACTAATGTTTTTAATATAAAACTTGGTTATTGGATATTCACGGTAAAGTGAGCACATTTGAAAGCCCTTTGATTTGGAATAATAGTCAGTAAATATATCTTATTGTAGCCTTAGACGTTAACTTCCGAGTGCGGTGGAATATATACACACTGTGTTTATTACTTACATGGCGATATTTATTTTAAAACGGTGGTTAAAGGGTACAGAATAGATGAAAGGAAAAAAGTAACTAGGACCTCAAAAGTGGTCACTTTACCGTGAACAGCTTATTGAGGAAATGCACTAACCATTCAAAACATATTTATGCAAACGGTGAAGTAATTGTGGTCCAGGTCACTTAATTTTTATAGTACTAGTAGCACGAGCGAATCCATTGGGGGGNCCCCCCCCCCCCAACTGAGGAACAAAATAAACTTCCATTGACATATTGTAAATATTTTAAAACTGAGGTGAAATTGAATTAGAATTGTTTAAAATACTGTTTCTATTTGATTAATTTAATATTGTTTTTTCAAAAATTATGAGTCAGTGCCCCCTCCCTCCTTTTTTTTTCTGTCACGATTGGAATTCTAGACCTGCACCTGCAGAATGGAGGACGACCTTCCCCTCTCCTGAAGTGGTACGAAAGCAGTGTACAGTTGGGGCTCGGGATCTAGGTCACTGCGCTTCTGGCATGCGCACTCCACCTTTCATTCCCTCTGCGGTTAATGGCGGTTAAATAATGAATGCGAAGTAGTGCTGCTGCTGCGTGGATCGATTCCCGTGCAGCTGATAAACAATTGCCAATCGATTTCAGGCGTGCCACCTTTCCCTCACGCATCGCCGCGTTTCCCTGAAGGATGACGCAACGTATCGGTGTTGATAAGGCGTGACACGTATCTAACGTTTTATCTAACGCGTATGTTATCTTATGGGTATGTTATCTTAAGGTAAGCATTTGTGAATACTGGTATTATTTCCTTAGATTTTCATTTTCTGATTTTCCTAATTATCTGTCAGTGGTGCTGTAAAAGATCTTTCGTTTTTTTTTTTTGTCTTGCTGAGTTCTGCGAGTGTGCGATTTATATTNTTTCCTTAGATTTTCATTTTCTGATTTTCCTAATTATCTGTCAGTGGTGCTGTAAAAGATCTTTCGTTTTTTTTTTGTCTTGCTGAGTTCTGCGAGTGTGTGATTTATATTTTTTTTTTAGTCTCATGTTCGGCAATGGACACGGTCCAATCATACCAACATAATAACTGACTACTATGCTGTGTGTTAAGTAGAGAGCTGAAAATTCCGCGTATTCATTTCAAGACAAGACAGAATAAAGAAACCAGTACGTTTGTGTTAAGTCTGCATTTGATCCACGCCTTGTTTAACAGCACTTGGTGGGTCGTGGAGCCAATAGGAAAGATGCACTAAAATGCAGTTTCACTCATTGCCTACCGTTTTTTCTTTGAATATGCATATTTAATAGGATAAAACTAAAATGTGGTGGCTGTAGACAGTTTTATTTTTTGATTTGTTTATGTTTCTTTGAAAGACGTCGTATTCCTAGAATATCTATTTACTTAGATACGTGTATAGTGTATACGTGCAAACAGTGATTTTACAGCCAATATTTTACTAGGCATGCCCCTTAATGTCTTGAATTGTCTGTAATGTTCTCGGTCGCACTTTCTGTCTGTGTGCATCTTCTTCTGGATGCGCCGTGCGTCTCATTGGTTCTCAGGGTAAAGCGATAGCCGGGAAGTGCACTCCGTTCGTATAGCTCTGAAGCGCTGTAAATTTTTCCCTGTCACCCGCCATCGTAAAGGTCTTTTATTACGCTGTGAGCAGTTCGTAAATGGAACATTTCCCAGTCGTTCGTATCATTGTCGCCCGCGAGTGCAATAAACGTCTGAACGGGCCGGAATAAAAAAAAATCGTTTTGTTCACGGTATGAGTGGAACGGAACAAAGGACTTGGAAATATCATACCGGTAGGCTAATTTTCTATTTAAACAGTGTTGGGTTGTTCATGGTTAATAGAGTATTTTTGAAATCAACCTTTGAAAAATGTCTCTACCCCTACCAGCATACACAGTCGAATCACGTTATTAANATAGAGTATTTTTGAAATCAACCTTTGAAAAATGTCTCTACCCCTACCAGCATACACAGTCGAATCACGTTATTATGACCACCTGCTAGTGTCCAGAGTAACCGCCCTTCGCAGCACGGACAGCAGCTAGACGAGCTGGCAGCGACTCAGTCAGGTGCTGATAGTCTCCACTGGTATCTGGAGCCATGCTGTCTGCAGTGCGTCCCACGACTGTTGAAGAGCGCGTGGAGGAGACAGACNGTCTCCACTGGTATCTGGAGCCATGCTGTCTGCAGTGCGTCCCACGACTGTTGAAGAGCGCGTGGAGGAGACAGACGGCGAACACGACGATCGAGGTGGTCCCACAGATGATCAATTTGATAGCGATCGAGGCTGTTTGAGGGCCGGGGAAGAACTTTGAAGTCTTGATCGTGCTCTTCCAGCCACGTGCGGACACTTCTAGCCGCCTGGCAAGGCGCATTATCGTGCTGGAAGATCCCATCCTCCCGAGGAAAGACAATCATCATGTACGGGTGGACGTGATNTCGTGCTGGAAGATCCCATCCTCCCGAGGAAAGACAATCATCATGTACGGGTGGACGTGATCGCCGAGGATGGATCCATAACCAAATCGATCGAGAGTGCCTTCCACACGGATGATGGGACCTAGAGAATACCACAAGAACATTCTCCAGACCATAACAATGCCCCCGCCGCCGTGTGTTCGTCCAGCAATAGATGCAGGGTGTCTGTTCTCCGATGTTTCTCGCCGGACACGCTGACGTCCATCCGTTCTATGCAGATGAAACCGTGTCTCGTCGCAGAAGGCTACCCGTCGCCAATCAGCAGCGGTCCAGTCGCCGTACTGTCGAGCACATTCCAGTCGTTTCCGTCGATGCTCCCGTGTTAGCATGGGTACAGTCACCCTCCCTCAGTCTACTCCGGAGCCCCATTCGCAGAGGGGGTCGCTGGATTGTTGCGGTAGACACGTGTCTGGATGCCCCCTGGTTCATTTGGACGGTGAGCTGTTCCACTGTAGCCTGTAGGTTGGCCTTCACGCACCGTCGTAGTCGACGTTCATCTCGGACATCAACGGCGCGTGGAGCTCCGCGGTTTCCACGATGGTTATCCCCAATGGCGCCATTCGTCCACTCACGATGCACCTTTACCACAGAGACACGTGAACAGTTCACAAACGTAGCTGTTTCCTAAATGCTGCCACTCTTGGTCTGAAAGGCGATGGTCATCCCTTGTCATCCCTTTTTGCAACTCGGTTAAATCGCTTCCCTTACAGCAGGAAGCGCACTGTGTACTGTCGGTCGCATTATTTACCCGCTTCACCAGCACACGCCACGGGCCTTACGTCATGGACTTAGCGCGGCAGTTGGCACTCCTGGCAGTGGTCATAATAATGTGATTCGACTGTGTATATTTTAACGGTCACACTGAATGGCATGCGCCCAGTAAAGTTGGTAACGACGGATAGAATGTAGCTCCACGTGTCAACGAAAAATTAAAAGTTTTTGAATACTGATTTTTTAAAAAGCAATTGAGTGTAAGAATGAGCGAATATGTAAACTTTTTACTTGTAATAATTTAAGTCTCTCATGACTGACGTACGAATTAAGTAATCGGGCACATGAGTTTGTAAATTTTACATATGGTGGAAGAATGTGCAATGTGCATATTCAGGTGCACCATCCGTCGCATCCGTCAGTCGCCCGTCAATCAGTCATCCGTCTTTTGTTTCTGTCCGTCAGTTGAAAGCGATTCTCAACAATCCGTCGTCCGCCAGTCCTTCTGTACGACAAAATTTCAGTGTGACAACTTAACATCGTGATCTTTCTCTAGTTGGAGGTATATCTTGGTTGGAAATACATTTTCAAGAGAAAAACATTTTGGGCAAATAAATTTTTGACGTGACAAGAATTTATACTGAATTATTGTTTACATTTAAAATTCCTGAATTTACCACCAAAGATAAATAAACACATATGCACCGCGTTGCATTCTATTTCAAAGTGCGTATTCACGTTTAAGGGATGTCGTCAGAAGGCGGTGGCCCATCTGCCCGTCCGTCCTTCGAAAGTTAAAGTTTGAGGAATATTTGACGGATGGACAACAAAGTCGCCCTGTGATTGGTTGAAGATCACGTGGTCGCAGGATGAATGGCTGTGAGAGTTCGCCTTGAGCACGGGTTTTATAAGTGCTCAGTTTACCGTGAACGGCCTGCCGCATTAAGCAGGAGTCGTAAAAAGGAATGGCGAAACCAGCCGAGAGTATTGCCCACCTTAGCGACAATGCTTGGAGTAAACGAATTGGCGTGCGTACAGAATTTCGCGTTTCACCTTTCTTTGACACGACGAAAGCGCTTCAATAAAATATTTGCTGGCCTTAGCAGCCGTAGTAAGACGTCGAGTTTTTAATTCCATCTGCGTTGACTTGAAGCTGATGTATATAACGTTCTATAGCGATTGCTAGGGGCAGTGATATTTCGCGAAAAGATTTTCGAGACAAGATACAGTCCAAAGCACTGTAGGGTCGTCCAGCTTCTTTAATTGGCTAAAAAAATGTTCTGGCCCGTGTTAACAGTTTGCGCACGAATCACGAAGGTTCAGTGTCGGAGTTACTTAGTCCTGAGTGGCTTGGTCAAAGACGGACACGGCACCAGCAGCCAATGGAGGTATAACAACAGCTGAGGTGTGTGTATAGTATTGAAGTCTACTGTGTGCTCAGATTTTTACGCGAAAAGTCACTGGCCGTAGTGATTGCATCTGATTGTGGGACACACTGAAGCGGAGTTAATCCAATTCGGTAGGTTGCTAAAACTGCTATTAAAGTTTCAAAAAAAAAAAAAAAACTTCTTTTAAATTTACTCTGCGTGTGAGAGTGAATTTCTTGCTGACGAATACCATTTAAGGCTGTGGCCTGGTTGAGAATGTGGCATGAGGAAAAATACATGTTAATGAAATCCTGTTTTTTGAATCCGATTTCGAAGATATAAACTTGAAATAAAAACCCAAGCGTGTGAAATTATACTCTCGATCCCTGTATCGAGGCAAATATAACAGGTTGTTTTTCAGTAATTTTTAATTTAATTATTAAGTTTTCTGGTTTTTTTCAGGAACCAGGTATACGTTGATGTTACCAGAGGCTTCGACAGCAAAGAAGCACGAATTATTTAACAGGAACGCCAAAAACCCGAATTTTATTAGGGCATAACATGTATTTCCCTGTACCAAGTTCTCAGCCAGGCAACAGACAGCCTAATGGCACTGTCTGTGCCAAGCCTACAACGATAAGTTTAAATGGGGAATCGATGTTAAATAAATACCTTCTCATTGTATCAGTTTTAAAGATAACTGTTTCGAATTAAAACGTATTCAACCTAACTTTCTCAGAAAATACTGCTNTCTCATTGTATCAGTTTTAAAGATAACTGTTTCGAATTAAAACGTATTCAACCTAACTTTCTCAGAAAATACTGCTACATAAAGAAACTAAAAAAAAATATATAAATTGTTATGTATTAGTTTTTTTGGCAAAACGTAAATTTGAATGTTAAACTTAAGAAAAAAAATGTAACATAAAAATTGGCAATGTTTTTTTAACGTGTCAGTATTCCTTAAGAAATGCCACGTAGTATAANAAAAAAAATGTAACATAAAAATTGGCAATGTTTTTTTAACGTGTCAGTATTCCTTAAGAAATGCCACGTAGTATAATTTTTGTTAAAACGGTTATCTTTAATATTGATCCGTCGAGAAGGAATTTATTCAACATTTATTCCCATTTAGACTATTTGGCTGCAGGATTGATAAGCAGCGCCCTCGATTGACAACACTGAGGCTTGTGACATGTGAGTGGCGGCAACTCCTTGTGAATCAGACTGTATATATATATATATATGTATATATATATGGAAAAACTAACTGATTCTGACATCAACGCCCAGCCTCAACCATTGGTCCCAGAAACATGAAATTTGGGGGAACCTTCATTATGTAATGTAGGTAGCCAGTAACGAGCGATTTTTCATAATTCAACCCCTAAGGGGTGAAATGGGGATTCAAAGTTTGTATGGAGAAAAAAATATTAAATGGTCCTATTAGCTCGCAATTTAGTGAAAGTACTGTAAATAAAAAAATAAGAGGGGGTAGCTATGGTTGTGGTTACTTTATGAATACATTTTTGAATTTAAGAGATTGGCAGTTTCCCCTCAAAGTTTGCTTCGCGATGGCGATAGATAAGTTGCGGGAGCTGACTTGAGGCAGGACTGTTCCTCCCGCGGTCAGTTCTACGTGGCGTGCTGACGTGTAAGCTCACACCTCANGGAGCTGACTTGAGGCAGGACTGTTCCTCCCGCGGTCAGTTCTACGTGGCGTGCTGACGTGTAAGCTCACACCTCAGCCTGGTTGTTCTGGAGCTCGCCTCTAAAACGGCGAACAACCTTGTTTACAAACAAGCGTTGCAAAATGTCCAACTTGCAAGCTGACACGGTCCATGGCAATTATAAAATTCCAAACTTAACAGCCACAATNAGCGTTGCAAAATGTCCAACTTGCAAGCTGACACGGTCCATGGCAATTATAAAATTCCAAACTTAACAGCCACAATGCTCTTATTTTCGGACTTGCGTTTCATTCTACTTTCTGTTTTTTAAGTAGGTATGCATACTATTTTAAAGACTTACTTTCTTTTTAAAAAATATTGTAAAGAAAACACGAATTCCACGCGGGCAAAAGCTAGTTTTGTATAATTATATGATCTACAAATTTTTAGCTTTTTTTGCAGCTTTAATTTTTTTAAAAATAAAATAAGAACATTTAAAACTGATAACTGGCATGAAAAACGCCTCTACTTAAAACTTCCGTAGTTTTCGAGAAAATACAGTGACCAGGACGGCCCCTGAAAATAGCCCCCCCCCCCNCCCCCCATAACTTGGAATACTCGGTTAGGTGGTAGCTATGTTTTATGTTTCACGCCGTTTAGAATTAATCAATTTTTAGCCAGCTTTAAATTTCATACATTGTATTTTTTCCCCCGCAGTAGTGTATGACCCAATGTGTTTTTCTGACATTGTCAAAACTGGGGAGAATTCTTTTGTAACTGAAATGACGCTTATTGCTATCATTTGTAATTACAATTGTAGGTGTTTTAACAGCAACAGTTGCAGACTTTACTGTCGGAAAACCTGTCGAACCACGCTCTTTCGTGTGAAGCATCCGCAGAAAACTGGTCTGGTAGGTACTTACTGTCATCAGAAAGTTCTAGAAGCGAACCATAATTACACAGAAGTCACATTTTGATATACTGTGAAAGTTAGAAGAGTTTATCCGCGTCCAAACCCTGGTTTGAAACACATCACCTCGCACGGGCATACTTCACGTGCTCATAAAACATCTTGAGTGGCGAAAGGGGGACAGTTTACGACTTGAAGTATTACTCTCGCGTTTATCACTAGCTGCAGTTTCTCTGTTTAAATTGGTTATAGTCTATTCGCGGTTTCTTCGCACTTCTTGGGTCGAACCTTTGAAAAATCACCCCATGACATGTTTCGTTTTTCCCCAATTATGTTGCGTATCACAAGCGTTTTATACTCGTGTTAGCATAACATAACATAAAAGTACCTTATGTTTGGTGAAATTGTAACTTTATTTATATTTTATGTATAAATAATACTATTTAATTTATAGTTAATATGAGTCAAACCAGGGAGAAAATAGGTATGTTGGTAATGCCTAGTAAGAAATTGCTCTCATGCAAAGTATCATTGAACGGGGTGAGCACGAGTGCGGTGCATTGTCCCTTTGGTATAATTGTCTAGACTCGGTTAAGCTTTGTTTGCACGAGGCGGAGGAATATCCAGGAAGTAGATCTTTAGCAGGGCTTCAGAAATGTTGGAATTAACTGTGAATGGGCTTATACCAAGTGTAAAAACGATATCGAGTTCTTTACAACCATCGCCTCGTCGACAGCTTCCTTCAGCTGATAATTTGGGGCTCTTTAAGGAGCCTCCTTAGTCGCTATATTGCAAGCAGTTGTGTATAGTTTAGTTAAAAAAAAACTATGGAATATTTCAATGTAGAATTTTTTTTTTTCAGGACAGAAATTGAAGTAGATATTTGGTCGCCCTTTCTTAAATTTGGTTACAAAAACGTAAACGTTGGCGTTGAAAAGTTTCGAAGTCAGCAAAAATCGTCGTAAGTAGGCCTCTGTTTACGGTGTTTGTTCTTTTGTAACACAGTGTTTTAAACTATACCGACATCTGTGTGTCTTTACTGAACTGATTGCTGTATTAAGACCACGTGGCCCGCCGCGCCGGTTACAATTCCGAGGGAACTGAACACACGCGAAGCTTGTGTATGCTATCTGCCATCGCCGTCGCTATGCTACCTTACGGGCGGATGTGACCTTGAGACGATTAGTATTGTTTACTGTGGATTCCCCGTTGGGAAACTGTGTTGTCCGCGAGCAAGAGACCTGACGTAAAGACCAGACCATGCTCCAGGCCTCGTGTACAATGCACAAGTTAGAACGTCACACAGAATCATGAAGTTACATTTGATACTGAACCGCCATTTATTTGAACTGTTTCAGCATGTAGTTAGATAAAGTCTCCTTCACAATATACAGAGGGTGATTCTAAAATCATTGGACAAACTTTGAGGGGTGGTAGAGCTCAATAAAACAAACAATTATTGTATAGGAATATATGGGCGGAAGTGACGCGTTGAGGCACAAACACAAACATAACACATGACATGCAAAACATTGTTTATTTACAACGTCGCCGCTAAATGCCTTTTTACAGCAATGTTTATGATAATTGCTCAAAATTGCTACCACCGACAGTAATGCAAGCTTGGTAGCGTCGGTGGAGTGATTGGCGAGCAGATTCAAATACGCCGGGTATTTCACGCACGCGTGCAGCCGCACAGGATAGTCGAGCGACGAGGTCTTCAATGGAATCAACTGGAGTCTCGTAAATGAGGGCTTTCAAATGCCCCCATAGGAACAAATCGACACTCTATGAAAAGGCATTTAACGGCGACGTTGTAAATAAACAATGTTTTTCATGTAATGTGTTATGTTTGTGTTTGCGCCTCAACGTGTCACTTCCGCCCATACATTCCTATACAATAATTGCTTGTTTTAGTGAGCTCTACCACCCCTCAAAGTTTGTCCCATGATTTTAGAATCACCCTGTATACAGTGGCTCTCACAAAGCGTTTGGTTGGCATTCGCCCTGCAAAAACTTTTTTTTGTGGTGAACTCGAAATTTTTTGTAGGCACCACGAAATGAATTATTAGTGGCCACAAAAGTTTAGCGATGCCAACTAAAAAATGGCGAGTTCACCACAAAAAAATGTTTTGCATGGTGAATGCCAACAAAACATTTCGTGAGAGTTACAAAATTGTATTTTTTTTGTGTGCGAAGGAGACTTTATCTGACTATGTAGTTACAGGCTGAAACAACTCAAATGGCGGCTTAGTGTCACCAATACATCAACATGTAACTTCGTGATTTTATGTGACTTTCTAACTAGTATACTCTACACCAGCGTTTCCTAACCTTTTCCAGCCACGAACCCCTAGGAAATCAAGCACAATTTTCAAGGAAACCCTTAATAAAAAAAACAGCAAAAAATTTCGGACCATTAATTTTAGTACTACAAATACAAAAAAAAAATACTTTTTTTTTATAAAAAAATACGTTAATGTGGAGGTTGGTGTTGCTTTTCTGCAACTAAATGAGTGATATTCGGGTTGACGTTACTACTAAGTTGTAATCTCAAATCGGATTGCACTTGTAATCTGTTCAGTCACGGCCCGCACTCACTCCAGTCAGTCTCGCACACCGCCCGCTGGCGCACGTTCGTCGTGCTAAGTAAGCGTAGCGATTACCAGACACCTGGTGGCATTTATTGATTATTGTTAAATGGTCCAGAGATGAGACTGCGGACCCCCTATACATACACTCGCGGACCCCCAGGTTATGAAACACTGCTCCACAGTAAGCCTGGTGCATGATCTGGTCTTTATGTCAGGTTTCTTGCTTTCGGTTAACACAATTTCCCTTAGGAATCCCGTGGGGACTCCACATTTCATTGCAATCTCGAGTCTCTCTTGGATTTCCGGGTCTCTCTAAAACTTTCAAACGTCGTCGAAATTACGTAGTGTAGTTATCGCTTGCGACAAGTTAAGTGCAAAATATATGTTCGTGTTTTTTTTGTATTTTTAACGGCGTTGGACTCCAAAAAAATTAATTATCTTATAATTTTACCAAACATTGTTCAACTCGTACGTATTGTATGTGAAGACATTTCCATGAAATAATAAATTTTACAATTTAAATTTTTTGAATAATTTGATGTCAAATACAAAATTCTTCTGTTTTGTTGCGGCCGTAATAACAAATACTAACTAACTTGTGCATATGAAATTGTTTACATCAATTAATGTCGTCGGTTACTGCTTGACATAAATGTGATCACCAAATAATAGTTCATGTATTTAAAAAAAAAACATAAAAAAATGCAAAAATATCTTTGTATTTAACTTTATATATATATATATATATATATATATATATGGTGGGTTATTTGGTGATTTACATTTGTGTCAGCGGTAGCCCACAAGATTCTTTTACTTTGTAAATTTTTTTCATCTTGCAACTTAATTAGTATTGTTTATTATGGCTGCAACAAAACAGGATAATTTTGTATTTGACGTCAAAATATTCAAAAAATATATGAAGTGTAAAACAATTTTTATTCGAGGAAAATGCCATCACATACGATGCGTGCAAGGTGAACAATGTTTGGTACAAATATAAACTGATACATTTGTTGGGGGTCCAACACCCTTAATTGGGCGTTTCTTGTCGCCTCCGCCGTGTCTCCTGTTCCATCGTCCACAGAGAGCTCATCAGGTGTACCGATGAGTGGTTGTTAATGACCCGCCGTGTATAAGGGCGTGGTCATATTTATGTCCACCTATAAAACAGCGTACCAGATAAATAGTGTTTCCTATCACTTTATCAAACTCATTGCGGCAGCGGTGGCGTAATGGCCAGGGCGCTCGCCTCGCACCACGGCGATCCGGGTTCGATCCCCGGCGGGTTCACTCCCGGATTTTCGCATGTGGGAATCGTGCTGGACGATGCCGCTTGCCGGCAGGTTTTCTCGGGGTACTCCCGCTTCCCCCGCTTCTGCATTCCAGCGCCGCTCCATTATAGGGTTTCATTTCCGTCATGCCCGGGGATGACGGTCACCTACGGGTCCCAGCTGGAAAGACCGTCACTCGGAGGATGTTGCCTTGCCCTGGGTGCGCTCCCCACACGCCATTTATTAATTTTTATCACGTATTTTACGTTCGAGTGGTGTTTTTCAACCCTGTGGTATATATATATTTTTTTCAGGGACATAATTCATCTTAACGCTTCTTGTTTACGAAACTTGAGAATAAAATTGATTGTATGAGTGTATGAGATTTAGAAAACCATGGAATATAAACAAATGGGTGCCCGTATAGAGTAGTAGAGTAGAGAGATTACAGAGGTTCTGAACATCGAGGTCTTGAGAGCCGATGAGGGTGAAGTGATGTATGTAGTATCGCCGGAATGTAAGCGTGGGGGGAAACGGAAGACTACCGAGAAAACCCGCCGACCAGCGGCATCGTCCGGAAAAAATTCCCACGTGCGAACATCCGGGCGCCGGGAATCGAGCCAGGTTCGTCTAGGTGGGAGGCGAGTAGTCTGACCACTACACAACCGCGGCCCCTCTGTCCGTATTGGCATGCGGGCACCGGGCTGAAGGCGTTGGCCATTTCGCAGGTTAGTGTTTTCACCTCTGTTGTATTGTCTGCGTGAAAACAGCGGCAGATAACGTCGCCGCATTGTATTATTATGATCGAAACAGTCTGTCGGTTCGTAGAGGACGAGAAACCTCTGCTTGCAGGTAGCTGAGCTATTGTTAGACGTCGGCCCCCTCGGTGTGCACACCTACCCCCTCCACTCCCCGTGGGCAGTGGCGAGTAATTTTGCTAGGTAAACATCAGGGAGGTTGGTGTGTATGTGCCATAGATGGGGTTGTGACGTCACTGGAACCTGTGGGCGAACCGCAAGCAACCCGGTCCGCAGAAATGGACTGCCATCGTTCTTACAGTTACTGTACGAGGTGAAGATTATTTCTGCGCGTTACAGTTTGGTCAGTAATTTTGTTTTTATCGCACGTGGCCAAAGAGTTATTCTCGATTACTACGCGGGAATAGCTTTATTCATCGACACCTGTTTTGACCTCGCAGTGGTAATTGTAGTGACCTTTGTTATACAAAGTAATGCTATACTTGCCAATTGCAGTCTCAAAGTTCTCTGAACACAGTATAAAAAATTAATAAAATGTGATGCTGGTTAATGTTTTTTTTTTTGCCAACAGAGTGAGTAAATATTTTCCCAAAATTATGAATTTGTATTATCCTTTAAGGTCAATGGTAGTGGTAGAGTATGATTGCGTTGATAGTTCAAATCGACTGTGATAGTTTAAATGGCTCATTGCTAGAGACCAGAGAAATTCGCGGATTCATTTCCGGACAAGCTAGAATTCAAAACACGTGTGTTAATAAAACTTCAGTTATTAGTCCACACAGTGTTTCACGCCTCCTGGGGAGCGCTGGCCCAATCTTAGCTTTCAGCAGACAACCAATGTGCGGTTTATATCGGCATATTTGTACATAAGACTGTGGAGTCTAGCTTGCAGGTCATTGAACTCGCGAATTTTTCAGGTCTCTGCTCATTGCCAAACAAAACTACAGAGGTTGAACGAAATAGGACGCCATCAACAACACTAAAAAAAATAAACAAGACGACAAACAATTAAGGATCTCAATAAGCATTAAAACTGCCATTGATTCAATTAAAAATAACCGTTTCAATCTTTGATTCTCGTTGCGTTGTAAAATGGCGGATACCAGAGAACGCTATAACCTCGTTAATTGAAACTACAATATTTAACTTTTGAAACATAGAATCTGAGCTAAATTTATCTTAGTTTAGTTTTTTAACCTTGCAAATACATTTGCGTACGCAGTAGGTGTGTATGTTTCGAAATCAGACAATAAGCAATACGGAAAAAATTGGAAATGCTGGAATTGAAAACCACGGCAGAGAACAGCCACAATAAAAACCGATCAGAAATATGCAATATTTTCGTCAATTAAAAAAAAAAAAGTTCAGAAATTAAAAGGACAACGAAATGGCGAGCATAGTTAAAATAATTGAACCACAAAAAAAACATATATATAAGACAGGGACAGTAATCATAGAAACATTAATACGGAATAGAACATCTGAAAAAATAAACATAATTTAATGCTGGTGCAAAAAAGAAAAACTTAAAAGAGGACACAAAAAAAGCGACAGAGATGACACGATATTTCATAAGGAAATGCAAAACATATACAAAATAAACTCAAACTATAAAGGATAATTCTACAAAAATACTTCACAGATAATAAAACAAAACTTAACGTTTTGGTGCGTAGAATCTGCACCCTTTTTCGCGAGGCACTGAGGATGCAAAATACAGCCGAATTTCTCTCGGGAGTCTTAAATATGTACATATTGTTGCTAAATTAATATTTAGGAGAGAAGCTTAGACCTGTTCTGAGAAAAGTATGCATTCCTCAGTAAATGAAATGTGCGGAAAGTCTGTTGAGTTAAGAGATTTGGGCTGTTAACGAGGGTGAAATGAGGTGAGAATGGAGCAGTGCCGGAATGCGAGGGCGGGGAAAAGGGAGATCTCCGAGAAAAATCCGTCGACCTGCGGCATCGTCCGTCACGATTCCCACTTGCATAAATCCGGAGTGACCCAGCCGGGAATTGAACCCGTTTCGCCTTGGTGGGAGGCGAGCAGTCTAACCGCTCAGCCACCGCGGCCCCGGAAAGTCTGTTGCCGACATTTACTTGATATGTGTATGTTGTATAACAGTGTTCGTAAACATCTGACGAATTGTATTAACCAGAGTTTCTAGGCTCTTTGTGGATCAAAAGAATGGGGAGAAAAAAAAAAAAAAAAGCAAGAATGTATGATTGGCGGTTAAACATGCCCCATAACTAGAGATGATGGAAAATCGCGAACTTTTTTTGAGGCAACTTATCTTCTATAACACTCTGACGAGTTTGTTCTTTCATGTTTTTATGAACAAGGTTTTGACACGTCTAAGTTGTTTGCAGACCAATCACGGACGTTCTGCCTTACAAGTATCAGTGAAATGGGGCAATAGCTTCATACATGCACGACGGCCAATAAGGAAATAAAACTGTCTGGACATGTGTTCATTACGTTGAATCCTAGCAAACAGTTAAGGTTCCCCGCGAATAACCGTCATCTCTACCCATGCAATAATACTGGTGAGTGCGTTGGTGTTTCCTGGGGTAGTCGGTGGGGAAAAAAAAAAAAACCACACGAGTAGAACACGTCGTGGTTTACATCCTCTCGTAAATCACACAACCTGAGGGGCATTTACACTTGACGAGGGTCGAGAACGAGGGTTTTTTTTACTTCAGATCCCTGCATATTTGCTTTATCATGCTTTTTTCCCCCCACCCTTGCCCGAGGCCAATCATTCGTGTAACGTAAAACGTTATTTGGTTTTTAAACAAAAAAGTTGGAGTGAGTTATCAAACATGACGGCATTCATATTTCTTCCGTCGTGAATGTGAAATACGTAAAAATAAACACTTCCGACAGCTAANTATCAAACATGACGGCATTCATATTTCTTCCGTCGTGAATGTGAAATACGTAAAAATAAACACTTCCGACAGCTAAGTCTTCGTTGCTCCGTCCTGCTTCAGCTAACTGCGGGAGATTATATTTTCTACGCACTTTTTGAATTAAACCTTTGAAAGAATACGCGCTCTTATAATGTGTTTGGTTACNGGGAGATTATATTTTCTACGCACTTTTTGAATTAAACCTTTGAAAGAATACGCGCTCTTATAATGTGTTTGGTTACTTTCTAAGTATGTCTTGTATTACAGGCGTTTTATACTTCCGTTAATAAAAAAAAGTATCGTATTTTTCGTTAAATCAAACTTTTACTTGTATTTTATTTATAAATTACAGTATTTCATTTATAACTTATATGAATAAAACAGAGCTAAAATAAGTGTGTTGGTAATCCCCAGTAAGAGAAAATTATTACGCAATATATTATGGCTCTCTGGTGTAATTTAATAAGCTTTGTTTGCACGAGGCGGAGGTATATCCTAGAAGTAGAACTTTAGCAGGGCTTCAGAAAAGTTGGGTAACCGCGAATGGGCTATTTATCTTTTCACGCAGTAATCTTTGATTTAAATGTTGGTTTTTATGAAAGATGAAATTTTAAATATTTCCATGCGAAGCATCTGATGGCTGTGTGCTTATTGGTTTCGAAGCGCCTCTGTGCTGTAGCTTTTGTTTATTGTTTACAGNTGCGAAGCATCTGATGGCTGTGTGCTTATTGGTTTCGAAGCGCCTCTGTGCTGTAGCTTTTGTTTATTGTTTACAACTACGGTTTGCTGGTTCCTCGAGCTGCGGAGATTGGCTCGATGAGGAGAGGGCTGGGAATTCGCGCCGTGCCACGGAAACCAGGAGAGCTCAAAGTCCCCTTCAGCCTTAAGGCTATACAATTACCATACAAGTGGGTCGGTCTTGATACCGACACACCATAAAGAAGTACATAGACTTTTAACCCTCTTAGTCTTTAGGCCTTCCGGGTCTTCTTTTTTTACTACCATCCGTTTCTATTGTTTAATTTCTCAAAATCTTAGTTATTTATTATCTTATACTTAATTATTTTTTTCAGCTAAATCACACTGCCAAGGCAACGCTTTAACTTTTATATAAAATTTCATATTTTAAATATTTACTTCACGACACATCAAAAGGCTTATATTATCAGTTAAGCCAGTAAAATTGTTAAAAATCGTTCAAAGTTAAAATTTGTATAAAATGTAGCGCCACGCATGCTGGCAAGGCTGTCAGGGAACAGCGAAAACCTTGTTTTGAGTGGGTAATAGTAAAATTGTGATCTTGTATCTCANTGCTGGCAAGGCTGTCAGGGAACAGCGAAAACCTTGTTTTGAGTGGGTAATAGTAAAATTGTGATCTTGTATCTCACGTCTCATATGTTTATGTTTTAGTATTTTAATAATGCGTTTTAATAACTGATATAAATTGTAAAACGAAACGCAAGAGGAGCAACGTCTGGGCGACAGCCTCCCCGTGGCTCCCCGTGGTAACTGGTGAAGGCCAGGCTAATTGTCACCGCTCCTCCTGTCTGGAGATTCCCAAGTAATCAAACAAATTTTTAACTTTGAACCGACACATCAAACAGACCCTAACGGATCGCATCACCGAAAAACGTTTTGTGGTTCTTCCCTGGGTCTGTAAGTTCAGTGTTGGGCCACCAATCCCGGCCAGAGAAGTTTAAGCTGCGGTGCCCTCCTACAAGGTGCCTTCTCGGGTAAGCGACTGCATTCTCCCGAGGCAGTGCCTTTACCGTGCACGTAAAATACTGCTGGAATAATCACGCAGCTCCTATACCAAGATTTGCTAGTCTCTATTCACTAGAATGTGAGCACTTTTGAAATCAACCTTCGAAAAAAGTCACTGTTCCTGTAGGCTGTTCACGGTGAAGTGAGCACTTTTGAGGCCCTAGTTACTTTCCTTTCAGTAATATTTTTTATCCTTTAATTACATTTTTAAATAAATACACTCATGTAAGTAATAAACGCGGTGTGTATATTCCACTGCGCTCGTAAGTTAACGTCTAAGGCTACAAGAAAAAAAATATTTATAGACTATTATTCCAAATAGGAGGGCTTTCAAAAGTGCACACTTTACCGTGAATAGCTTTTACCTAGGGACAGCGATATTTCGCGAAAATATTTCGATANTACCTAGGGACAGCGATATTTCGCGAAAATATTTCGATACAAGATACAGTCCAAAGCACTGCAGGGTCGTCCAGCTTCTTTGATTGGCTAAAAAAATGTTCTGGCCCGTGTTAACCGTTCGCCCACGAATCACGAAGGTTCGGTGTCGGAGTTACTTAGTCCCGAGTGGCTTGGTCGAAGACGGACACGGCGCCAGCAGCCAATGGAAGTATAACAACAGCTGAGGTGTGTGTATAGTATTGGAGTCTACTGTGTGCTCCGATTTTTACGCGAAAAGTCACTGGCCCTACGTATATCTACACATGTTTTAAGGGGTGCGCTGAGTGACATGCGGCCAGTGAAGTTGGTAACGATGGAGGTAAAGTAGTTCCATGCATTAACGTCAAATAAAAAGTGTTGGGTAACCATTTGTGTTTACTTAAATTGTTTCTTTCGCTTTCTGTTTTGTTTTATGAATCGTAGTGTAAAAAGCAGTATATTTGTAAAATATTTACTTTCCTAATAATTTCGCATGTTCACTTGACCGACGCATGAATAAAGTGATAAGGCCCATGGCAGTGTTAATTCTACATAACGCGGAAGAATACACAGCGTGCATGCAAGTAGATCTTAAGCAGGGCTTTCAAAAGTTCTCAGTTTACCGCGAACTGCTTATAGTTGGGATTCACGAGAGNCTGAGGTGTGTATATAGTATCGAAGTCTACTGTGTGCTCCGATTTTTACGCGAAAAGTCACTGGCCCTAATTATACCTACACATGTTTTAAGGGGCGCGCTGAGTGACATGCGGCCAGTGAAGTTGGTAACGATGGAGGGAAGTAGTTCCATGCATTAACGTCAAATAAAAAGTGTTGGGTAACCATTTGTGTTTACTTAAATTGTTTCTTTCGCTTTCTGTTTTGTTTTATGAATCGTAGTGTAAAAAGCAGTATATTTGTAAAATATTTACTTTCCTAATAATTTCGCATGTTCACTTGACCGGCGCATGAATAAAGTGACGAGGCCCATGGCAATGTTAATTCTACATAACGCGGAAGAATACACAGCGTGCGTGCAAGTAGATCTTAAGCAGGGCTTTCAAAAGTTCTCAGTTTACCGCGAACTGCTTATAGTTGGGATTCACGAGAGAAATCTGAATTTGCGCTTGTACTTCTAACAGTGTTCCTTCCAGAACTCTGGTTGTTCTTGTGTTTGTAAAAGTTCCTTCACGGTAATGTAAGAACTGTTAAAATCAACCTTTGAAAAAAAAAAATCACTTCTCATAGTATACACAGCTATGCAGGCTCCTATTTCAGTTGGCAGCAAGTTAAAGAAAATAGTTTTAAGACAGGGCGTTGTATTGGGAGTGTAAAGATTATGGCTACTGAAGTCGTAAGGTTTTTTTTTTTTTTTTTTGTTTTACACACATAACAGCACCAATATGTATATTATCAACACACTTGCTTTCCTAAAAATTCCTTGGTTTCCATTTGGTGCCTGAATGAAATGAGACGGTGCGTGGAAATTTTAATCTTACGTGTAGTGTAAGATACAAATGAGAGAGTTGAGTTTAGAGATGTGGGCGGCTCTTAACAACGACGTCTTGAGAGTCGATGAGGGTGAACCGAGGTGAGAATGGAGCAGCGCCGGAATGCAAGGGGTGGGGGAAACGGGAGATCCCCGAGAAAACACGCCGACCAGAGGCATCGTCCGGCACGATTCCCACTTGCGAAACCCCGGGAGTGACCCTGCCGGGGATTGAACCCGTTTCGCCTTGGTGGGAACTAATTATTTTTTTTAATATTAAAGGTTATTATATTATTATAAGGTAGATATATAAATATAAGACATTATTATACTTGAAATTCATCCTTGTAAGAAAATCGCACCTAAAATAAAAAACAATTATACAATAAAATCATATTTTTGCTTTATAATTTAGAATTTTAACCTTCTAAAACATAAATATTCATTTATATTTTAACAAAATCAATTACTTAAACTACTTAAAATTAACACTATTTAACTATACTCGGTCCGGTGCTAAAAGACCCTACATTAAACGAATAGATGCATCAACAACAAATAAATTTTTTAGGCAGAAAACCCACAATATTATATACTTATGTAATATAGACTTATGTAATATATACTTATAGACTGCTCGCCTCCCACAGGTGGGAGGCGAGCAGTCTAACCGCTCAGCCACCGCGGCCCCCAAATGAGAGGGAAAGTAGGACCTAACCATGGCTTTAAAAAAGTGCTCAGTTAATTATGAACAATCTATACATAGAGTGCCGAGTATTTCGCGGATTAAGGTGGCCGCCTGATTGAAGGAATTTTGCGCGTCTAAGGCCTGAAAAGCGTGGGAGCGCTAGGGGCGACCGAGACATGCGCATCAACCCTCTCGTCGCCTCTACGAGCAAAGCACAGAACTGGCGTGCAGTCTTGTCGTCGATAACGCGCCTCTACGAGACTTTCAGCGGAGACCCTACCGTTTCATGACGTAATAATAAAAAATAAAGGTTTGATGCACGCCTCTATTCTNCGAGACTTTCAGCGGAGACCCTACCGTTTCATGACGTAATAATAAAAAATAAAGGTTTGATGCACGCCTCTATTCTTTTTTTAATGTTTTGTACGGGAATGTTCATACCTAAAAACGACCGTGATAACACCCGTTTTAGCCTTTTTCACTATCACCAAAACATACTTTAAAGAGAAATGGAGGAAATGGAAAACGTATACAGNATGCACGCCTCTATTCTTTTTTTAATGTTTTGTACGGGAATGTTCATACCTAAAAACGACCGTGATAACACCCGTTTTAGCCTTTTTCACTATCACCAAAACATACTTTAAAGAGAAATGGAGGAAATGGAAAACGTATACAGACGCGTAAAGTTTCTTAAATGCAATTCGTAAGCAGACGTAACTCAGACACGTCGTACGGTTTTTCAATCAAACTCTTTCTGCTGGAGCTCCGCACACTGCCGGGTGGCGTAGGTCTGGGTACACCTTCATTTGGCGCCAGGGTATGTTTTACAGTCCTATATACACTACAGACACTATTGTTTGCTTATTGGCAGGGCCGCCTGTTTTTCGCGACAATAAGCACGCGGAGACTAGACTTCAACATCGTATGTGCACACTTGCAGTCTTCATTTAACTGTTGGCCGCTTGTTTTTGTGCGAAGACAGTCTGCTACACGAGTGAGCCAATTGGAATTAAATTTATCCGATACTGACCGTCTGTGATTCGCGGGCTGATAAATAAGAAGCGTCACAATTCAAATGGCCCAATCACGAAAATGTTTCTGAACTGAAGTGCGTTGGAATACGTCTTGTCCTGAAATCTTTTCCTTATTGGTTGCTGCGATCGAGTGAGGCCTTCGTACAGGACTGTTCAAAAGTCGCTTAGACTACTGCTTCTATCTATTACTGGCTCACAGTTATACGGGGACTTTTCCAAATAACTGCCGTCCAATCACAGTAGTAAGGGAAAAGAACACGTGTTTGAAGTTTACCTTGCCACCGAATGTATTCGCGAAATACTCGGGAATCTACCAATACATAATAATTTCTCTAAACGCAACTTGTATTCCCGACTATTTAGTTTATTACGGAGAAATATATACACTTTATTTATTTTTCCAGTAAACTTCCTAAACTGTAATGGAGCCCATGATGCGCAGTGTGAAAAGTTAGCAACTTAAATACACATTTCACTCTTTTCCTCAGCAAATGCAGGAGGATAACTACAGTCCATTCAAGGTTACTTCCAACTTTCCTGAAGCCCTGCTGAAGTTCTAACTTCAGGCTATTCCTCCGCCTCGAGTAAATAAAAGCTTTTACTAAGCCTGGAAAATGACGTCAAGGGGACAAAACACTGCGCACGTGCGTTGTCACTTTAATAATACTTTGCATGATTAAATATTTATGTCTGGCATTATCAGATCACCTATTGTCTCCCGGTTTTTATTCATATTTATGGCCAGTGACTTTTCGCGTAAAAGTCGGAGCACACAGTAGACTTCAATACTATGTACACACCTCAGCTGTTGTTATACCTCCATTGGCTGCTGGCGCCGTGTCCGTCTTTGACCAAGCCACTCGGGACTAAGTAACTCCGACACCGAACCTTCGTGATTCGTGCGCAAACGGTTAACACGGGCCAGAACATTTTTTAGCCAATCAAAGAAGCTGGACGACCCTACAGTGCTTTGGACTGTATCTTGTCTCGAAATCTTTTCGCGAAATATCACTGCCCCTATTCATATTAATAAAAGGAAGTAGTATAATTTATTGATTAATTATAGGTAAAAGTTCAATTCAACCAAAAATAAGATACTTTTATGTCAGCTGAAGTATAAAACGCGTGTGATTCATGACATATTTAGGAAATAACCATAACACGTTATACCTGGGATATTTTTTTTTCATATGTTTGATTTATAAAGTGTGAAGATACTGCGAATAGTATGTGTAGCAAAAAATTTTTATCATTTGTGGTTTGTCAATACCCGTATACAATGACGTAAATTTTCAAACTATTTCTTAGAATGGACCCGCAAGATTTTTTTTTTACGGACGGCTTTGTTTTGAAGCAAAATGGCAGGTAGGGTAAAGGTGTATCAGCCGTGATGTTATATCTCTTAATAAACAAACTCATTACATCCAGTGTACAGTCAGGCCTTTAACGTGTCAGACTTTCGCAGGGCAAGGAAGGAAAAGGAAAGAAATGTTGTTGAAATACAAACTCGCTTCTGTTGGAGAACGTGAATAAAAAGGGGTGATTACAAATTTCATAATGCGAAACCTTTCGTAACGTAACATCGGCACAATTGCACCACGTTTTTTTTATCGTAGGTTCGTAAGGGGATTTCGTAGTTAAAAGTAATTATGAAAATTCTAATCTTTAAAAAAAATTGTTGCTGAGAAAATTAAAATTAATTCGCGAAGGGCATGATATGAAATGCGATTGCTGCATGAAATCCATCAGCACGTCTTTACTTTGCGGCTATGCTTGAATTCAGAATGTAAGTGGAATGTGCGAACTGCATCACAAAACGAGAAAATAATTTGTAATAACTTTGTCCATTTCCTTTGAGGCACAGCAGTTGGGGATACCTTTTGTGAAGCATCATTGACTGAGATTCGCTTCTCCCTCAGCGAATAAACCACTGGCCTCCTGCCACCGCAAGTGGAGGTGCAGTGGTTAGACTGCTCGCCTCCTACCAAGGCAAACCTGTGTTCGATTCCCGGCGGGGCCGCTCCTGGTTTTTCGCTCTTTGGTATCGTACCGGACGATGCCCCTGGTCGGTGGGTTTTCTCAGGGATCTCCCGTTTCCCCCCGCTCTTTATTACCAGCGCTGCTACATCCTCACCTCGCTTCACACTCATCGGCCCTCAAGACCCCCGACGTTATGACCCGCCCAAGCCTCTTTCATTCCGCTCCGTTTCTTCAAGATACAGCAGCTCCAAGCAGTGCATTATCGTCGAGAATTTCGCTGCTCTTCAACACATCGTTGTTTCGTTACGGTTGTTATTTCACAGTTGTCGATACCTGGTACTCGTTGCAAACGCTGATTGAAATGTAGCCGTGTATTTAATGTTAAATTAATGCCAGGACAACGCATTGGTCCGCGAGTAACTACAAACAGGATGCGAACGTGTATGGTATTTTAAATTGCAAATCAGATCATATTTGTAAGCATCTGCGTATCGCCCGCTTCGAAGTTGTATGCCTCATTCGGTCACCATGTGGGCGAAGGGCAGGTTTTTAAGACCCGAAGGCCGGCACACCCTCCATCCTCCCGCACTGCAACTGCTGTACTCTGATGAGTAAGACAGTGCACGGCACTTTCTCCTCTTGTCTCTTCGGGCCATTCACTTTCCTTAGTGCCGTTACTCGGTTTATCTACCGGTTTTCTCTCTTAAAAATCTGTCCTCCTCGCCAATCAGAGATACTCCGACATTCTTTTTTAGAAGCCTTTACCTGAGTACCTCTTTATGGGTCATCAGAAATTTGTTCTCTTTGCCAAATATCATACTCTTCTAGTCTTTTGCCTATTCTCGTGGCAAATTGGTTCCACAATTTATTGAGAACTTAATTTGTCATGATGTTTTCCATGTCTAAGTGAATGCCCTTTTCTTCCATTTCTGCTTCAAGCCAGCTCCTGATGTCTTCCGTCTTCAGACATTCCGTTATAACATGCTGGACCGTGTCGTCCACTCCGCACGCGTCGCACAGTGGGGATCCCACCAGTCGAAGGCTGTGCAGCTTCGCTTTGAAATTTCCATCGCCAGTGTACAGTTGCATGCTGTAGTGGCTGATGTATGTCCACTTGCAGTCCATTCTTGTTCTCACGTTTGGGATCAGTTCATGTGTGCATCGGCCCTTCTCCGATGCATCCCATCTGGGCAGACGTATCGTCGATCACAGTAAACCCTTCCTCTCAGATCGACAAGACATAGAAGTGTATATTGGTATTTTATGGCGTTCCCGCTGGCCGCAGATGGTATTATAGGCTATTTCACTGTAAACTGGACTCTTTAGAAAGCCTTGCTGTAAGATGTACCTGCATGCACGTTGTGTATTCTTCCGCCTTATGTAGAATTAACATTGCCTTGGACCTCACTGCTTTATTCATGCGTCGGTCAATTCAGACTGTGAAATTATTAGGAAAGTAAACATTTTACAAAGCTGCTCATTTTTACACTTAGATACATTAAAAAAAATGGAAAACGAAATAAATAATTTAAGTTATTACAAATGGTTTCCTAACACTTGCTATTCGACGTTAAGATATGGAACTACTTTTCCTCCATCGTTACCAACTTTACCGGGCGCATGTCACTCAGTGCGCCCATTAAACTTTATGCAGGTAGGTGCAGTGACTTTTTTCTAATGTTGATTTAGTAAGTGGTCACTATCCGCGAACAGCCTTTAGCATGATTGCCATTTAGCGACGAGCAGCACAGAGCATGCAATATTTCAACAGTTCAGAATTTCCTAAGGTAATTTTATTTGTAGCCTCCTGGTCGCGATGAATAGGATGAAAGCATTTTTTTTTTTTTTTTTTTTTTTTTTCACGTTTCCAGTAACGTAATTTGAGGAATGGAAACTAACCCATGCCACTTAGTGGCGTAATTGTATTGGCGCTCGCTCCGGGCGAGTTCAAACGTTTGCTCTGAAAGCGAAGGCCGTATCTCTGCTCCGTGGATTATTCCGACGTGCGATGCAGTTACGGTCAGAGAGAGGAACGGCATAAACTGGAACCACGTAGGAGCTGCCATTTTAAGAACGGTTAAACATTTTTTACCGGCGTCTGCTTACGAATAGCATTTAAGAAATTTTCCACGTCCAAATGGTAGTTTTTGTTTTGCTATTTCTGTCTCCAATGCGTTTTTTTTCTAAAGTCAAAAAGGGCAAATATGATTGTTTGGCGACCATTTTAAGGGCACTGTCTACCGGCTGGCAGCTTCTAAATTTAAATAGGAAATCCCATGTTAAGGAAAGTTCGCCTCACTGCGTTAACAGAATGTATTCCTCACGATTTTTTTTTTTTAGGAGAAGATCCCTACGAGCGTAAATTTTCAATATAGATTGGCAGTATGTTCTTTTTTGTAAAACAATAACATTGAAATTTTTTTTAAAAAAGGCCATACATGCTGTGAAAACATCTCAGCTGTAGGGAACTTCTCCTAAAAAAAAATTCGTGGATTTTGTTTGAAACTCCCATATTTAAAATTAACGCACTGAGGCGAAATTTCCTTAACATGGGATTTCCTATTTAAATTTCGCATCTGCCAGCCGGTAGGCAGGGCACACCGATTCGTGGCATTCAACATATCACAGCGACATGCAACACACACTTGTCTTTATTATTGCACCATAAAGCGATATAGTCAGCACAGGCAGTTTTAATGAGGCCAGTCGACGGGAGAGAGGGAGAAAGAGAGGGAGAGAGAGAAAGAGAGAGGGAGAGAAAGAAAGAGAAAGAGAGGGGGAGAGAGAAAGAGAGGGAGAGAGAGAAAGAGAGGGAGAGAGAAAGAGAGGGAGAGAGAGAAAGAGAGGGAGAGAGAGAAAGAGAGGGAGAGAGAGAAAGAGAGGGAGAGAGAGAAAGAGAGAGGGAGAGAAAGAGAGGGGGAGAGAGAAAGAGAGGGAGAGAGAGAAAGAGAGGGAGAGAGAGAAAGAGAGGGAGAGAGAGAAAGAGAGGGAGAGAGGGAGAGAGAGGAAGAGAGAGGAAGAGACTGTAGGTCAGTTCAGTGAGTTGCGCGTAAAGGTGACCAGACACTCGATGCTAGTTCTTAGGTCTCCCTTAGCTCTCCCACTCCTCGTAGGTCTCGGATACGCTTTCCGGGGAAATAACAGCTGAATGATCTCAGTAGGAGAAACGGCATTATGTCTACTGCCACGCCCCCTCACGAGACACTTCTGTACATCAGCTGGGAGATCTGGATTCCTCAATCTCGTCTTAGGTCCATCGTGGCGGGGCACCAGCACATAATCCATTTTTAAAAAAATATATATTTTATACTAGGGACAAGAGAAGGTTAATGCTTATACACTTAGAGTAGGGAAGTTTTATGTTGACGGATGTTCGCTATTAAGTTAGCACTTTTGAAATCAACCTTAGAAAACAGTCACCGCTCCTGTCTGCATATATTTCAACGGCCGCGCTGAGTGGAATGCGCCCAGTAAAGTTGGTAACGATGGAGGGAAAGTAGTTCCATACCTTAACGTCGAATAGCAAGTGTTAGGAAACCATTTGTAATAACTTAAATTATTTATTTCGTTTTCCATTTTTTTTAATGTATCTAAGTGTAAAAATGAGCAGCTTCGTAAAATATTTACTTAGCTAATAATTTCACAGTTTCACTTGACCGACGCATGAATAAAGCGATGAGACCCATGACAGAGTCAATTTTACATAAGGCGGAAGAATACACAACATGCGCCCAAGTAGATCTTAAGCAGGGTTTTCAAAAGTGCTCATTTCACAGTTAACATCCTATAACTAGGGGCAGTGATATTTCGCGAAGAGATTTCGAGACAAGATACAGTACAAAGCACTGCAGGGTCGTCCATCTTCTTTGATTGGCTAAANCTTCTTTGATTGGCTAAAAAATATTTTGGCCCGTGTTAACCGTTTCCGCACGAATCACGAAGGTTCAGTGTCGGAGTTACTTAGTCCTGAGTGGCTTGGTCAAAGACGGACACGGCACCAGCAGCCAATAGAGGTATAACAACAGCTGAGGTGTGTGTATAATATTGAAGTCTACTGTGTGCTTCGATTTTTACGCAAAAAGTCACTGGCCCTAGGCATGAACAAAAAATATAACATTTACAGATTGACTGTATAATGCGAAACAAATTGTTTTTAGCTAATATTGTTATTTATATGTGTGTTCTTGCCTAGACACTATCACAGAATACATTAGACTACAGAGGTGAAACAGCCGCACATTCCGCGACCTTCAGTCTCATGCGCCACCAAGNTTCAGTCCCATGCGCCACCAAGATGGCGTCACTGTCAGTAACATTTCCGAACATCGTTCGCCAACCAGAATTGCCAGCCGGCATACCAACCAGTAGAGAAAATTTCGCAGCACGAAACACCAAACGAGATACAAGGCCCGTTCCCAGAGCCTCGCGCGGCCAATGAGAGAATGGGCACGAATACATAAAAGCAACTCCCACGCCATTTCGCCTCTGTATACTTATCCACTCTGTGACACTATTACGGGTCTTACAGTGAGGGTGTACGGACCCTAGTGTCCCCTTCCTCTTCAGCCTTAGGGGCCCCTATGGCAGTAAGAATAGACGCGGGAAGGAAAAAAATGCCCTTTTCTTTTTCTCCCCTCCTTTACAGAGTATAGTCCATTCACGGTTACTATCAACTTTTCTGAAGCCCTGCTAAAGTTCTGCTTCCAGACTATTTCTCCGACTTACGAAACCAAAGCTTAACTGAGTCTATAAAATTACACCAACGGGACAACGCACCGCGTTCGTGCGCACTCACCTTAATAATATTTTACGTTATAACTATTTCTTACTAGGCATTACCAACACACATATTTTCATCCTGTATTTACTCACGTTAAATATATACTTAAATTTATAGGTAAAATATAGAGAGTAAATGTTCATTTTAACCAAAAATAAGATACATTTTAGCTAACCGAAGTATTAAACGACTATAATAAATGACGTATTTAGGAAAGAATTATATACGTAATGGATGGGGTGATTTTTCAATTTTTCGATTAAAAAAGTGTGAAGAAATCGTGAATAGACTATATATTAAGTACTTAGAGACGAAATTGCGTATCGGTTTCTTTGATGTGGCCGTACCAATTTTCTGATTGGCTGCGCAAGGCTTTTGGGACGGGTCTAGCGCCTGATTGGTTACTGCAAACAGCGAAATGTTGACTAATGGCTGGACTGCCCGCTGGCGAGTAGGTTACCAGGCGCTGATGAACTTTCTGAAGCTAATGATAAGTTACCTTCCGTTCTGGAGTTAAATGAAGGTTTACAATTAGCAAAAACTAACCATATATCTATAAAGATCATTAGTTTATATANCGTATCGGTTTCTTTGATGTGGCCGTACCAATTTTCTGATTGGCTGCGCAAGGCTTTTGGGACGGGTCTAGCGCCTAATTGGTTACTGCAAACAGCGAAATGTTGACTAATGGCTGGACTGCCCGCTGGCGAGTAGGTTACCAGGCGCTGATGAACTTTCTGAAGCTAATGATAAGTTACCTTCCGTTCTGGAGTTAAATGAAGGTTTACAATTAGCAAAAACTAACAATATATCTATAAAGAGCATTAGTTTATATAAAANCCATATATCTATAAAGATCATTAGTTTATATAAAAAAAAAAGAGCAGATGGAATGGCGGTGATTGCTGGAACTTCCAAGTGGCTCCCTTCTTTGAATCTCAACGTGGGTAAAAGTATTACAAGATAGAAAAGTCGATTACTAGTAACTACTTGTGGTAAATCTGAATCTTACTTAGTGGTATAACAATAAGTAATTAACCGATGAGAACAGAACAAGGGCTCCGGGTAACTTTTAGATGCCATCTGAAATTATACAATTTATTACGCAAATTACGTGCAAATCGCAAAGGCCAGTGACGCCATGTTGGTGACGTGTGTGGCTGGGGTTCGCGGAATAAGCGATTGTTTGTCTCACCTCTCTCGCTGGCAGCAACCACACAATTAGAGTGGCCCCGGGTCGTCACCGGAGGACATCTGCTATTCTTGCGGCACCCACGCGCTCGCTGCCTGTGTTCCAGCCGAGGAGATCTGACGTCACGTCTCGATTCGTTCAGTCCTTGGTTCACCGCACTCTTCGTTTATTCCGACATGTCCGCCGCTTGGAGACAGCACCTGTCTTAAATACTTCGTTCTACGTGGCTGCGTCGTCGGCATCGAGTGCGAAGTTTCAGTTCCACCCACTTCGAGAACGTGCTGTTGAGATTTGCATATCTCATTTACGAGTAGGACCACTTAGACACTCCGTACATTCTGAGGTCTGGTAAGTTGCACGTGAAGCACTGAGCGCGGTCTTGATGGACTTGTGGAAGATTTGCGATATACATACAGCAACCAGCTGCAGCAGCGGTAAGATCGATATGGAAAATTAACACGGGGGAACACATCATCATTACAGTAGTTTGGGATTGAACTTGAGACTCCCCATTGCGAGTCAAGAATGCCAACTTCCTGAACAAGCATGCACCTGGCGCAGTGAAGTTCACTTAAAAAGACGACGGTATACATACTGTACATCTATTGTTATATATCTGTGTTGGCCGCTATCAACTTACAACATTAGCAGATTTTTTGCTTAGTATTTTATAACACCACTGCTTTATGCCACTAATTAATCAAAGATATAACTTACTTTCTTAATAAACATAAAGTTCGCCTAGTAGTGTGAGACTCAGCTATATCTCGACCTGGATTCTTCTCCAGGACCGCTAGTAAAATAGCCTGAAATTCTAACCAAAAAGAACGGGACGTTTTGCAAATCAGAAGACCTGCAGTTGATATAACTGATATTTACTTTGCATGTTCGGGTCTCTAGCAATTTTTTATATTGCTGCTGTTGTGAGAAGCTAATATTGTTTTTTTAACTGGTTGTCTGTGTTTTCTTATGTAGGTTTACAAGTGACTTAAGAGTCCTAAAGGGTTTGTCAAGTAATATTCTGTTCTCTTTCATACGTAAATATCAGACTTGAGCATTTCGCGAAAAAAAAAAAAAAAAAAATCGGGAACGACAGTAAGATTGGGCGTGAATCATCAGCGTTTCGACCTCCTCCCCGAGAACTTGACGTCGTGACGTGCACGGGCATGTATTACCCAGTACAGCCTAAAAATGTCAACATCTAGGTAGTTTACTGTTAATTGAACACTTTTGAAAGCCATGCTTGAGATCTAATTTTCCACTCAGTTTGTATTCTTCCGCTGTGTGCATAACACCGCCATGGGCTCGATGACTTTCTTCGTGCCTCGATCACGTGTAGAAATAACTTTGAATTTGTTATGAATATGTAAATAAAGTGATAGTTTTTACCCTTATAAGCATAAAACAAACGAAGATAAGTTAAATTCAGTGTTCACGAGCTTAAACGTCACACATTTCGAACGACGTTCAGACACGGAACTTACTGTTCCTACATTCCTGCCGACTTTGTTGAGAAATGAAACTTGGTTTGGCAATTTATCCGGTATAACCAGTTACGGGCAGGACATTTTTTTTCTTTCAAATGTTGATTTGAAACGTGCTGAATTAACAGGGAATTGGCTGTACTTTATATTCTAATCCCTATTCAGTGATATCAGTCAATGAAGTACTTGATAATGGCAGTCAGTTAAGAGGCGGTGACAGATTGGCATAAACTCATTCGTGCTTGAGATGCTGGCTTTGATAATTTAGTACACAGTAAATTACATTAGAAGTATTTTTGTTGATACTAACCAAATTTATATAATTCATAAATAATTTTGAAAATGGGTGGAATTGTATCTCTCCCCATAACATATGGCATATCACGCGCCCGCAAGTCTACCACCTTACTAACTACTCTGTTCGCCCACTTAAAGTTGAACAAAAAAAAATTTGTGGCCAATGAACAACAATAGTTTCGCCACATAAAATATTTCATACTTCGGTTGTGCATTGTGCATTAAAACAGCTTTGCTTAATTTTAAATCTAACCTGTTCACGATTATCCGCCATTTTACAATGCCACAAATTGAGCTTTAAATCAGTGAAATTTATTTACCGTAACAATCAGTAAGCCGCAACTGATTTCAAAGGGAGCCGTTTTGACTTGCTTTCACTGATCTGCCTCCATTTTCACTTGGAAGTGCAGCTGACGTAATATTACGTCTCCCGAATTTAACAATGGAGTTTGTCGTAATGTTACGTAATTACGTGAGCAACTCTCAGAGAGTGAATTACTCAAAAATCATAGGAAATAACATTTCATTGGGAAACTTTCAACTCGACACTGTATTTGCACAGAGTACTTAATAATACAGAGGTGAAACAGCTACTTATACCTCGAACTCCAGCCGCACACGCCAGTAAAATGGCGTCACTGACCTGCAAAGTGTTGGAACACCGTTCGCCAATCAGCGCCTGGCAACCTACTTCCCAGCCGGCAGCCCAGCCAATAGGGAAACTTTCGCAGGTCGCAGTAGTAGCCGATCAGACACAACGCCCGTTCCCAGAGCCTAGTGCAGCCAATCAGAGACCGGGTCTGCTCGTATAAAATTAACCGCAATGCCAATTCGTCCCCGTGTACTTGACTACCCTGCGATACTGGCAAAGAGCCGGTGGTAATGTACGTTATGCATAGAAGTACCTGTTTTTCGCGAAAAAATTTCAGTAGAAGTTGTGTTCCAAAACGATTTAGTCGAGAACCATTTCGTGATTGGATCATTTGAATTTTTACGCGTCTTGTCTGTTTGCCCACGAATCACGTGCGGTCAGTGTTGGATAAACGTAATCTGACTGGCTCACTGATGTAACAGACTTTCTACACACAAATACAAGCTGCCGGTAGCCAAAGGAAGACTTCAAGCGTGCACGTCAGATATTGAAGTCTAGCCTCCGCGTAAATCTTTTCGCGAAAAACAGGCGGCTCTAGTTATGCAGTATAGTAAGTGTGCCCGGTGCTGTATGAACCAATATGACGGTTGCAAACGGGAATACAGAGACCACCAGAACTTATGACCACGCAGTCGTGAATATAGGAATATAGGCGCGGTGATGTACTGGTTAGACTACCCGCCTTCCTCGTGGGCGAACCGGCTTCACACGCATCGGTTCTCAAGACCTCGATGTTAAGAGCCGCCCAAATATTTCCACTCGGTCACTTATACTTAGGGGCAGTGATATTTCGCGAAAAGATTTCAAGACAAGATACAGTCCAAAGCACTGTATGGTCGTCCAGCTTCTTTGATTGGCTAAAAAAGTTCTGGCCCGTGTTAAACGTTTACGTACGCATCATGAAGGTTCAATGTCGGAGTTACTTAGTCCTTAGTGGCTTGGTCAAAGACAGACGTGGCACTAGCTGCCAATGGAGGTATAACAACAGCTGAGGTGTGTATATAGTGTTGAAGTCTACTGTGTGCTCCGATTTTTACGCGAAAAGTCACTGGCCCTACTTATACTTTGTCTTAATTGCATGAAAATATGTACCGCATTCGAAGTGTTAGAGTGAATACGAGTAAGCTGATAGTTTCGAGTCAATGTGCGTGGCACTGGCTATGCTGGTCGGTCAGCTGCCCGGGTGGGGAGTGCGTGAGGGCGCCGCGGCGCGGTCGAGTGCCCAAGGTCCTGGGCGGGTCGCGGGGGCGGCAGGTTGTTTACCGCCCTGGCGCCGATTTCGCTCCGCTGGGCAGATTGACGTGCGGGCGAGAAGGTCATCCTTAGCCGGCCAGCTGCCACAACCGCTTCTGTGTTCGGCCACGGGCTGGATCCGGATGCTTTCCGAGCACCTAAAGCAGTGCGTGGCAACAGCGTACTTAAGGGCGTTGGCCAGGAAAAAAATTATGTTGTATTTGTACCATATGGTGTCTAACTTGTAGACATTATATGTGATTTCTTTTTCCTCTGTTTTTTTGATCGCATAATTTTTTTTTTTTTTCTCAAAATAACATCCCAGAGGCAAAATTTTACTGTTTCGTAATGTACAAATAAAATAAACTAAACTGTTTTATTTAGAAAATTTAACAAGGCAACACAAAGTTTTGGTCTTAATTCATTTTACGGTATGCTTAGCAAAAGTTGTTTTTACAAAAATTTAGGGCCAGCAATAAATTAAAAATATGCAAAAATTCCCATATTTCCAGCAATTTTTTAATTTAAAAAGCCCTTCCTTGTACGATTTCATAAATGTCTTAAAGTAGCTTTTGAGAAATTCTTTCAGTGTTAATTGTCTCATTTCTGTACATAAGTTAGTTTTCGTTATTTTTACACTTATAAAACAGTAAAATTGTGATTTGGACATTATGTATGCAAAAAATGTTTTTTTTTTGGCGAGGAAAGATTAATTACTGATAATATCTAAAAGTTCAACAGTGATATCGTAAAAATATAAATAATAAGTGATTTTTCGTGAGAAAATTTTGAGGCAAGATAGAGTAGCTGTGTAATGTTGTACAGCTTTCTTGATTGGTCCGTGTTAACTGTCTGCGCACGAATGCAATCACGAAGGTTCAATGTCGGAGTAACGGAATCCTGAGTGGCAGGTCAAATGTGGAAATGACACCAGCAGCCAATAGAGGTATGACAACAGCCGAATTGTATATATAGTATTGAAGTCTACTGTGTGCTTTGATTTATTCGCGAAAAATCGCTGGCGCTAAATATAAGATAACAAATCCTTTCGTGGCTAACGCCCTTAAGAATAGAGGTGGAATTATGGAGTGTATCGCAAACTCAAGCCACACACGCGAGCACACACATACGAAATTGCTTGGGGGTTCCTGGGGGCCGCAGTAGTGCAGTGGTCAGGGTCAGACTACTCGCCTACCAACAAGCTAACCTGCTTCGATTCCCGGCGGGGTAACACTCAGATTTTCACATGTGCGGATCGTGCCCGACGATGCCGATGGCGATCGATGATCTCCTGTCCCCCCTCCCTCTTTTCATTCCTGTGCTAATCAATGCTCACCTCTCTTCACCCTCTTCGGCACTCAAGACCTCGATGTTAAGAGCCGCCCAAATATCTCTATTCCACTCACTCCACTTGGGAGGTTCCTCTGCTGCGGGCGTAACCATTCTGTGATTTGGTTGCCCGAGCCTCTGGGAACGAGCTACGATTCTAATTGGCTACGGCATGCTGTGAAATATTTCGTATTGGCTGAGCTGCCGGCTTGCGAGTAGGTTACCAGACGTTGATTGGCTCACGGCATTCCAGCATGACGCCATTTTGCTGGCGTGCCCGCTGGAGTTCGCGGTGTAGTCCAATCACTGTTACTTCCAACTTCTCTGAAGCTCTACTAAAGTCCTACTTCCAGGATATCCCTTCACCTCTTGCAAACAAAGCATAACCAAGTCAACAAAATTACACCACAGAGACTGCGCACCGCATTCGTGCGCACTCAGTTTAATAATATTTTGCATTAGAACTATTTCTTACTAGGCATTACCAGCACACCTGTTATTTCACAGTTTTTATTCATATTAATATAAATTAAATATTATAATTCATAGATAAAATATAAGTAAAATTTGAATCGAACAAAAAATAAGATACTTTTACTTAAACAGAATTATAAAACGCTTTTGAAAGATGGTATGTTTAGAAAATGACGAAACACGTAATACATTGGGTGATTTTCCAAAGGTTCGATTCAGAAAGTGCGAAGGAGCCGCGAATAGACTACACAGGCGTAGCTGTATTCGTAAATACTCCGCGGCTTCGTGTTTACCGAGGGAGTCGTACGCGTTGACGTCGTCGTCAGCTGACTCGCGGTGACGTCAAACGCCTGAAACTAGAGGTTCTTCTTTCTCAGACGCCGCGTCGGCCGTCTAACCTCCGACGTAATGCGTATCTCTGCCGAGCTAAACAGGATAGCTAACAATAGTGCTCGCGTTCAAACACACCCGGTTTGTGTACTCAGGGACGGGACTGCACTCTGCCTGCGCAGTTTTCTCAACACCGGCGTCTGCGTATGCCTCCGAACGGCACACGGAGCGCCGCTGAAGAAATGTTTTGTCTACCTGAAGTTGTTTTTGCACGTTTGAGGCGCAGAAGCAATGCGGCGATACGGGCGACGTTGACACGCGCGCCTAGTGGCACATCGCTCTTATACGCAAGGATTAAACTACTGTGCAGTTCTCGTCTGGGTGTTCTTTTCGTACGTAAACATAGCGGGGACACATCCAATAGTTTCGTCAAAGAACGCGTACTTCAGACATGCTGCAACGCAGTTAAAGCTTCAGGTTCGCGATTAACTTAAAAATTGAATTTTGTTTTTGAAAGTGTCTGACAACGAAGATCAGCGACCATAATCTATTAACTGTTACTTCCAACGCATCTGAAGCCCTGTTGAAGTTCTACTCCCAGGATAGTCCTCCGTCTCATGCAAACAAGACTCGGTTCACGATGAAAAACGTTTATGTAACGTTTACGTATCGAAAGGAAAGTAGGTGTTCTTTATTACTCGGTTCTCGGTTCATGGCCATCGTGTACGTGCGTGTAGTATCATGGACATGTAAATGTACGATAGGGCTATATTTTATTTCGGGTCTTGCGTTTATTACCTCCAGCCAATAGGAGTGTAGGATGAAACAAGAACAAGAAGTAATATATTGCACTAATTGAAAGTTATCAGTAGAATAGCAAAATTTCATTTGGTTTTTCTTTACACATTAAAAATATGTCTAAATCATTTTATTTACTTAATATATCACTATTTCATTGAATTGCAGTTACTGTTTGTGCTTATGTGAGTGGTTAAACATAAGACGAGTACATTCACTATGAACCACTATTTTTGTGTACAACCGTAGAGGGAATATGTATTAAGAATGAGTATGCCAGCTGCGCAGTAACTACTGCTCATGTTCCGGCAATGAACTGACTTTTTGCAAATTGCATTATCAAAACAAGCGTGGATAGGATTTGAGGTTAGAACTCTGTTTTTGGAAGTAAGTGCTTTCAAAAGTTTTTACGCTTCCTCTGACCTAGTTTTGATGCAACTAGAATATGCTTTAGTTATTCAGTATATTTCATGCATATTGAAGTGCGTGTGTGTCGAAACACCAAACGTAAACAAACATGCTCATCACTACAATAACTATGATTTTGACAGTTGCGTTGTTGGTGGATGAGTCAATGCCGGTGACGTGCAGAAGACAAAAATAGGTGTACCTCATCTTTAGTCTGTGGTCCCAACACTGAACTACTTGTCTTCCAACATTACTTTCAAAACTACACATCTTCGACTGAAGATAACACATTATTTACTAAAATTAGTTCTTTGAAATGCTACTACACTGCTTTTAACTAAGTTATAACGCAAATGCCATTTAGGGTCGAATCCATTTACGCAAATGTTTATTTTCAGTAAAAGCGCGGGTTTCAGGTTAAAACCATATGGGAACAAATGTCACATCATTGGCGTAACACGTGAATTTGAGAGTTGTTTTTGCAGTGGTTGTGCTAATGTTGCGGACATGCAATCATCCTTAAGGCTGGGATTCGCTTCTTTTGCAGATATTATTTGTTTCGTGTCACAATTTCTGTTTCAGAGTAATTGTCGACAATGTTTGATTATAAAAAATGCACATTTCACGAGTTTTTGTGCTCAATTTTCACTGTATGTTGTTTGCTAGTTGTAAAAAGTCAAGAACATGTTTATATCTTATCAGCGTGTAATCTGCCTTTTTTTTTTTTGCAGTTAGCAAATAACACACAATAAAAATTAGACACAAAAATATTCAAAACCTTGTAAAATGTAAATTTTCTGTAATCAGACATTTTNTTTGAAAGATGGTATGTTTAGAAAATGACGAAACACGTAATACATTGGGTGATTTTCCAAAGGTTCGATTCAGAAAAAGCGAAGGAGCCTCGAATAGACTACACAGGCGTAGCTGTATTCGTAAATACTCAATGATTTCTCTGAAACTGAAATTAAGACAAGAAAATGAATAATTTCTGTTTGATTGGTGAAGCCGAGCGTTAATGTACGGGACGGGGCCCGAGAAGTGCGAATGTGAGTGACGAGCGGTTGGCTGGCCTGCTATTCCACGGCCACGTGTTTACCGGCTGGTGCGTGTGGGGCATGCCAGCCATTACACGAGCGATAGTCGAGCACAGCACAGCGCGGCTCCGCCTGTAATTACCGCAGAGGCCGTCATTATCGGCCAGCAGACTACTGCCGCACACGACTCCGTGTTACGCCTCGTCATCCCACCGTGTTGCTGTCCTGTTCGTCGCTAGGCACGTGCCGCGGCCTCGTGGACACAACAAAAGCTGCGCGACGGAGGGAGGNAGGCATATACATGTTATTGGCGCGAAATAGAGTAACATTTAAACATTTCTATCATTGTTGCAGTTTCCCTGCTTTTAATTTATTTTTAGGTAGTGAGTGTCGATTATAAGGTAAGTTGTTTTGAACATATGAAATACAAGTGACAATAAAAAAACAGCACTAACATCGCCCTCACAAAATTTACGCATACTACCAGAAACTCGATCACTGTCGGTCCGTACAACTTTGTACAAATCTGTGAAGTGAGCCATAAGGTGAAGAGTCTATGAATCAATGCCCCTTTATACAGTTTTTAAAGTTACATTAAGTTTAATTCGACCTTAAAATGATTGCCACAGAAATTGGTCTTTTCATTTACAAAAAAGCATGAATCGGCGCAATAGTGACATTTTTGCTTTTAAAAAATCTCAGTGTCATTATGATTTGATTTACGCGTCGACGCTAGTCACTGTGTCCTTGACGATGTTGATTGATCACGCAGCAGTGTGCCGACAGAAGGAACTAAGCAGTACTTTTCACAAGTGCTACGTTAAGAGAGTACGTCACAGCAGGCCTAACTAAGCACTTTGCGCGTCTACAGTATGCATGCTACACGTACAGGTTGTTTCAATGAAAGCGTGCAAAAATGAACCTGGGAATAGCGGCCGCACCACGGGACTTTTTGGGGCTAGGGAACGTGTTGTTGCGAACTAGCTTTTATAAGCTAATTCGTACTTGAAAGTTGCTAGGGATGTAGCTCAATAATGACTCATGATTCGGTAGAGCACAACAGCATAAGATGAGTTTTATTACATGAAGATTATACAGTAGCTATTTAAATGACTATTGATCGGGGGAGCTTTAAATTGAATACCATGATGATTATTCATTACATTAAAATTTACGCCATTTTATTTAAACCTAACTGGAAAGTCATTACCTTATTATGGTTGCCGGAGGCTGATTCTACGAGACGGTTAGCGACGGCCGGACACACCCATCTTCCTGGTCTGCTTCGCTGGCCGGGTCGTCCAAAGGACTAAAGACGAAAAGACGCTGTTCCGGGTGTTACGCCGGCCTATATCAAGCGCGTGGTTCTGCGGCCCCGCTCAGCGACCGGCGGAGGGGATTTCTGCAACTGTCTTCTTTCGCAAGGGTCGACGACCAAATGGCGGTGTTGCGATCCCGCTCGTTTCCAGGTTTTTATGTTTGAAGGTGTGATCAGGCAAGCCGTTAAGCTAAGGCCTGATCACACCATAACAGTGTGGTCCGCGAAGCCAGCGAAAGGAGATATGGGCGCAAACGTGTCTAACACGAGTACAGGTGTCCGTATAGGTTACGTGCGTTATTGACATTGCGTGTGTACACTTTCGACAAGTAATAATGTACAGAATCACTCAATTGAAGGGCCGGTTTTAACGTATCAGTTTGTGGCTCACAATAATAGCTCAAAGTGACGCAAGCGTGACAACGGCGTACGAGATTCTTCCCCGTCCGGTCAAATACCCCATGAGTTTTACTTCTGTCGTTGATACACGCACGTACTGTTTTAATGTAGGGACGACAGAGCTACCTTGCGGACGATAGATGAAGCTCGCATACAACATGGGTAAACCACACGTTTACGCCCATCTCTCCATTCGCTGCCCTCCTGGACCACACGGTCCCAATCTCAAAAGTTCCGTGATGGGGCCCCTATTCCCAGTTTCGTTTTTGCACGCTTTTACTGAAACATCCTCCTGTATGTGCAGTGCGTTCGTTTTAGAATGANGGATGAAGTGGGACAAAGCAACAAAATTTCTTGTTAATAACGAATAGTTGGTCTTGTTATTACAGACTGCTTGTGCACAGTGCTCACCAATAAAGACGTACCAAAATGGTAAGAAAAAAAACCGTTTGGAATCCAATTTTTATGCATTTATCAATTAATATTCTGGCAATGTTTAATATAATGGCATTTTATTAACACCTTATTTCCCTAACTGTTCAACCAGAAACGATCCACGTGCAATATTGGGTCAAATTCTCCGAATTATAACCGACTGCATCACAGAGTTGCCTAGCATCTGAAGGACGCTCATAATAAGGCTGTTCACGGTAACTTTTGAATGCCCTTCTTAAGATGTGCTTGTATAAACATTGTGTATTATTCCACCATATACATATAAAATTAACATTCCCATTGGTCTGGTCACTTTATTCATGCGTCGGCCAAGTGAAACTGTTTACTTTTCATGAAAGCAAATATCTCACATATTTGCTATTTCTTACACTTATGTGTATTTGAAAAAAAAAAAAACTAAAATAAATCATTTTAGTATTCACAAATGTTACCTCACTAAATTTTTTATTCAATGTTAGCACATGGAACTACTTTCAGTCCGCCATTACCAACTTTACTGGGCGCATGCAGGTAGGGGAGTGATATTTTTCAAAGGTTAATTTCAAAAGTGCTCAATTATAGTGTATTCTCAGTATCTTCACACTGTTAAAATCAAATCTTTGAAAAATTACCCCATGTATTACAATTCTACTCATATATTCTCTATAAATTATAAAACTGCATTTATAATGAATACGAATGAAAACAGAGACAAAATACGTGTGTTGGCAATACCTAGTAAGAAACAGTTCTTGTGCAAAACATCGTTAAACTGAGCGCGCACGAATCCGGTGCGTTGTCCGCTTGGTGTAATTTTGTACACTTCTTTAAGCTTTCATTTGCACGAGGCTGAGGAATATCGTGTACGTAGAACTTTAGCAGGTCTTCAGGTAAGTTCGAAGTAACCACGAACGGACTACAAATGAGAAATCAGCTGTAAACAAGGCCGAAGCGTGCAGGTCGGCGCACGCTCGCGCGTCACTTGTTTCTTTCCTTCGCGTGTCCGGTGTCGTCGTGCGCGTCGGCCGGCAAATGCCAGAGGGACCGGTCGGCCCGTGACCCCGCCCGGCCACGCCGTTACTAGCGGCGTGTCCGCGAAGGTCAGCACCGCTGGCTATTCAGCCGCTCGCAGTTGCCTGTTCATTCTTGATCGAATTCCACACGAGTAGGGCCACGTGTTCTTCGCGAAAAAAATTTACGCGAAGGCTATACTTCCTATGTGCAGTTTTCGCTTGGTTATCGGCCACGTTCCATTGTCGGGAGACAGTTCCTTGCCTGACTGGGCAAATCAGAACTCGGTGACTCCGACACTGACGGTTCGTGATTCGTGGGTGACAGTTAAAATAATCCAATCACGAAAGTGCAAGTATTCCTGGAATCTTTTCGCGAAAAAAACAGGTGGCCCTACACATGAGCATTATTCTGCTGTCGTCACAGACTCCCTCCATCTTGGGTTCAGCAGTTTTCTCGCTATGCCTTCCGTTTCAGAGACCACGTCGGAATTTTTGCCGTGGCAGAGCACAGATATTAGCTAGATACAGGTAAAATCGCGTTATTATTTGAAGACAGATTATTAGACTTTGTTACATTTCACACATTTCACAAATTACCATTAACACTTTGGGCGCCGTTTTCAATTAAATTACATATGCAAAATTCCCCAGCTGCAAAGTATTTTTTATTTAAAAATATTCCTTTTCAGCACATTCAACCAATTATTCATCAATCTTTTCAAATACAATATAATTCAATGTTACTTTTCTTCAGTTATTACACATTTACCTTAAAGAAATCTTGCTACAATTAGTTTAATAAAATTCACCTATCTTATTAATTATTATATCATTCAAACTTTTGTCAATATCCACGTCCATCTTTGGAAGTAGTGAAAATTGTTCTAAAGGAAAAATTAGTTCTATTTTACATTTGCCTTACTTATGATGTCTCCTGTCCTCCGATTAACTNAAAATTGTTCTAAAGGAAAAATTAGTTCTATTTTACATTTGCCTTACTTATGATGTCTCCTGTCCTCCGATTAACTGTCGTTTGACCGTGAAACATCTCTCCGCCAATCAGCAATGGCGAGACGAGAGACAACCAGGGTAATTTTATTTAGTACTTTTGTTTAATAAACATTTAATGCTGACTATCCTCCAGAGAAGAAATTAAAAATAACAAATAAAATATTAATACTGAATACCGACTAGAAACAAATTAAAAATATTTACACATGGTTTCTATGTCAACAAACGATTAAAATACCTAAACATTCTACTATTAACTCTTATAATAAAGCGTAATTTGGAATAATATTAAATTAAGTGACAACATGAGCAAGTAGTGTTTAATCATATATAATTAAAATATCTATGACTAATGTTACACATAACCCCTATAGACTGCAATGTTACAACTTCAAACTCGTGTGCATTTGTATTGATTTTGTCATGGGACTACATTATTTTCTGAAACGCCCTAGATGGTTTTGGATCAGCAGGAAGCATCGGCTCTCAAGACCTCGATGTTAAGGACAGCCCAAATATTTTCATTCTTCACTCACCAACAGAAAACAACTAACGAGAGGTGCTGCTCAATCACTAGTAACGAAGTTAAAAAAAGAAAAGTGAATCACCACCTGTGTACAAGCCAATGAATAAATGAAACTGTCTCATATATATAAGTATACCGTTATGCTATATAATAACGCGAATTTTGCATGTCTCTAGTAATAACTTCCCAAACTTTCTGAATTTNTAAGTATACCGTTATGCTATATAATAACGCGAATTTTGCATGTCTCTAGTAATAACTTCCCAAACTTTCTGAATTGGTCTACTTTCTAACTTTCTAACAGCTGCCAGAATAAAAAAAGGATTTTTTTTTTTATGCGAACGTCTACAGAGGTGAGAACAGGAGGTGAAATCATACTGTAAAGACGTAGGGTTTTAATANTAAGTATACCGTTATGCTATATAATAACGCGAATTTTGCATGTCTCTAGTAATAACTTCCCAAACTTTCTGAATTTGTCTACTTTCTAACTTTCTAACAGCTGCCAGAATAAAAAAAGGATTTTTTTTTTATGCGAACGTCTACAGAGGTGAGAACAGGAGGTGAAATCATACTGTAAAGACGTAGGGTTTTAATATGCCCTATCGGCCTGTAAAATGTAAAACAAATTCTCCACTGGCAGGTTTCTGAAGGAAAAACGCCGAGGTGAAACAGCCGCTTCGCTTGATCCTAGAAACTCCAGCTGCACACGCCAGCAAACGCGCGGGACGCCGTTCGCTTATCAGCGCCTAGAAAGCCAACTCGCCGACCGGCAGCCCAGCCAATAGGGAACCTTTCGCAACAACAACGAAGGCATGAAATTGCCCCAGTCCCCAGCTTTTTTTTTTGGCCGTCACTGGAGTTGCGACGTACTGCTAGATACTTCGGGATCATTGGTAGGCCGAATCCAGATCTAGTAGCGTTATTGCCGTATTTATTTGGTCTAAAGCTGCAAGCCTTTCGCAGCATGCAGTAGCCAATCAGACACAAAGCCCATTCGTCTCTGTGTACTTACCTATTCTCTAGTCATGTCGTAAGATGGCACGCAGAAGAGGGTGGACGGACTGTTTGGTACTGATAAACCTATCTGCGTTGTCTCGCATTGCGGTCTTAGCCCCACCAAATTAAAGTTGACGAGGTCCCCGTTTCCTCGAAGCATTTCGCCGAAGGAGTGGGGACAAGGGTAAAAACAATCAGGCGATCAGTGACAATCGCGCGATGTATACGCGAGGAAGAAATTTAAACGAAATTTAACTTTCGTCAAGCCAACGCAGAAACAATCACGGAATGAAGAACGTAGACTCTTATCAGTTTGTATTATTTCTTGATTGGTTGAATCTGATTACGACATGTACTTACTTGCAATCATTAATCCATCTCCTGTCATCACAAACCCAACGGGGTATTTCACAATAAGACACAATCAACAGATACGGAAATGCGAAGTGCGACTCGATTAAGGTCTGTATGTTAGTACACTTGCACTTTCCCAAACTCAAAGTTCAAGTATTATTTAATCTGAAAAACATGTTAAGAGTATGTAGAAGTATTACTTTGTCAGGCAGAGCTTGGTTTCGTGGAGAACTTCGTGTTTTTGTTCGGGTGGGAGGATGCAGTAGTAGTGGCGATGGACGTAAATTCATTCACATCTTTCCCTTCTCCCCTTTTGTTTCCTTGAAAGATCGCTGTTCGCATTTCAAGCACCTGCTGTGATATAAAAAGTCGAGAATCATCTGCCCTCGTCGAGAATCATCTGCCCTCTCCGACCCCCCATCACCACCCCCACTTCACGAAGCCTTTTTGTCCGATACACTTCCGACTTCATTAATCGTCCGCGGCATCTTTCTTTCCCACTAATAAATAGCATGGTTCCAACTTCTCTGCTTCCTGTAGCATTTCTAATAATGCATGCAACAATTTTGAATTATTACCTTTTGAAAGGGTATTTATGGTGTCTATGCCGGTTTTTCCCATTCTCTTCTTAGTTATAGGTAACTTATGGTACACTTAGGGAGGTAGTCATGGCCCCAATCGCGGCCATGGCTGCCCAATCCCTCTCTGCCGCGATGCATGTCTCCTTGAATGAATTCCTTCCCTTATAGGCGTAACGGGCCTGGCCCTGAGACGCAATCAGCTCCCGTCCCTACCTCGGGCTCCCACGTAACACTTAGAAATAGGGTAGGTTAGGAAAATCTTCCGCGGCAATTTTCCGGGGACGTGGTGCCACAAGTTTTCTGCGACCGCCTGCAAAGAAAAATTAAGCGAGCTGGTCGCCAGCAGTGTTGCCAACTGAATGGATTTCACATCAGATTTGGTGGATATTAGTTCCTGCCTAGTAGTCACGTGATAGTCTAGTGAAAAAAAAAAACTTTCGGTAATGGGTATGGTGGACAGTTTTCTGGAAGGGTGGAAAATTACTGGATTGTCCAAAAATTATATAAAAATATGAATTAACTGCCGGTGTGGTGTGGTTAGACTACCGACTACTCGCCTCCCGCCAAGGCGAACAGGGTTCTATCCCCGGCCGGGTTATTCCCGATTTTTCGCATGTGGGAACCGTACCAGACGATGCCGCTGGTCGACTGGTTTTCTCGGGGATCTCCCGTTTCCCCCGCCCTTTCATTCCGGTGCTGCTCCATACCTTAGTCGCCCTCATCAGCTCTTAAAACCTCGCTGTTGAGAGCCGCCCAAATGTCTTCACTCACCCACTTTATTCTCACATTGATTTATGGTTTCTGGAGTTGCAAATAAGAATTTTTTTATCAATGCTGTAGGAAGCTGGCAAAGATCTTGTTTCGTCATCACAGCCAATAAGCTGTAGGCTTTGTGTTCGGTGATCAGTGATACTGGCCAATCAGAAATTACAGCAGTAGCACGGTTTACATATCAGTTACCCCCAGGGAAGGTCACTGGGCACTGAGTCTCGCAGTGTACAGTACCAGTCAAATGTAACGTTCCTTTAAAACACATAGACAAATTGTAACATTTCAGTTAAATCACAGTCGTAACATTTCAAATTATTCAGAAGGTCGTAATTCACAGCTTCTCAATTTTTTATTAAACTTGTTCGTCGTTTCAAACAAATTAACAAATAAACAACTCTTCTTCTCAAACACAATAAATGCATCTTATTAGTCTTCCCTAATTAAGTTTTCAACTAAAAAAAAAAAACATTTAGCAGAATCTATTTAATTAATATTAAAATATATATTATTACATTTTTATTACGTTAAACACAACACACCCATCCTTGGCTATGGTTGTATGATTTCTGCTAAAGAAAATTACGTTCGATTTTACTTCAGCCTTACTTCTGTTGTTATCTGCTCTCTGATTGGCTGTCGTCTGACCACGCCAAATCTCTCCTCCAACCAGCAATGGCGATACGAGAGCCAACCAGGATAATTTTCTTTCGTCCACGGGTTTTATTACATTTAATACTTACTGCCCTCTAGGGAATACATGTATAATAACAGTAAGAATTGGAATATTGAATATCCTCTAAAAACAAACGAAATCTAACTTACACGCGNACATTTAGCAGAATCTATTTAATTAATATTAAAATATATATTATTACATTTTTATTACGTTAAACACAACACAGCCATCCTTGGCTATGGTTGTATGATTTCTGCTAAAGAAAATTACGTTCGATTTTACTTCAGCCTTACTTCTGTTGTNCCATCCTTGGCTATGGTTGTATGATTTCTGCTAAAGAAAATTACGTTCGATTTTACTTCAGCCTTACTTCTGTTGTTATCTGCTCTCTGATTGGCTGTCGTCTGACCACGCCAAATCTCTCCTCCAACCAGCAATGGCGATACGAGAGCCAACCAGGATAATTTTCTTTCGTCCACGGGTTTTATTACATTTAATACTTACTGCCCTCTAGGGAATAAATGTATAATAACAGTAAGAATTGGAATATTGAATATCCTCTAAAAACAAACGAAATCTAACTTACACGCGATCTTCATGCCAATAAACTAGTAAAATAACCAAGGATTATACTGCACTTTTATTAAATCATATAATAAAACTTAATTTGGAAATTTTATTAAATGATTTGTCTCCCTAAGCAAATACTCTGTAGTATTTAATAAATGGGTACTTTTATTATTCGAAACATTAGATTTAGTCTATTCGCGGTTTATTCATACTTTTTGAATCAAACCTTTGAAAAAACACCCCATTTATAACGTGTTTGGTTGTTTCCTGAATATGACATGTATCGCAAGTGTTTTATACTTGTGTTAATACAAAAGTGTTTGGTTAAGTTTAATTTTTACCTATATTTTATGTATATAAATTATATTATTTCATTTACAGCCTATGTGAATAAAGAGAGACAGAAAATATGTCTGTTTGGAAATGCCTAGTAAGAAATATTTCTTATGTAAAATATGATTAAACTGAGTGCGCACAAATGCGGTGCTGTGGCTTTCTGGTGTAATTTTCTAAGCTTTGTTTGTATGAGGCGGAGGAATATCCTGGAAGTAGAACTTTAGCAGGCCTTCAAAAAAGTTGGAAGTAACCGAGAATGGAATATATATTTTCATAACCTAGGCTTGTGGTGAAATTCCACTTTAGGTGTAGTGTAAATCTGTGTTGGAATGTTGGCAACACCGGTCGCGAGTGGAATTCACTAGGATGACGCAGCGGCTCGGCTCCGCGCGGAGCCCGCGGCGAGATGTAAAAGCCTGCGGGGTGCCCCGCCACGCGACGTGATGCCGAGACTGACCGCAGTCGGCACGGCCGGAGAGAGATCTCGTTACGCCGCGCGTTTCGAACACTCGACCCCGTCGTTATTCGCCAGTCGCCGCGGATATTGTTCATCCAGAGGCTCTGGCGAGTGAAAGAAGAGGACTCGTCACCAGGTCACGCCGGTCGACCGCGGCACTTTCTCTCCCATCTCGCTTATCATCTGTTCGCGGTATTTTCACACCTNCACCAGGTCACGCCGGTCGACCGCGGCACTTTCTCTCCCATCTCGCTTATCATCTGTTCGCGGTATTTTCACACCTGTTTTTTTTTAAACCTTTCAGACAGGGGCCGCGGTGGCTGAGTGGTTATCCTGCTCTCCTCCCACCGAGCAGGTGAACCGGATTAAATCCCCGGCCGGGTCACTCCCGGATTTTCGCATGTGGGAAACGTCCCGGACGATATCTCTGGTCGGCGGGTTTTCTCGGAGATCTCCCGCTTCCCCCGCCCCTTTCATTCCGGCGCTGCTCNTTTCTCGGAGATCTCCCGCTTCCCCCGCCCCTTTCATTCCGGCGCTGCTCCATACTAACCTCAATCACCCTCATAGGCTCTTAAGAGCTGCCCAAATCTCTTCACTCTATTCACATTTGTGTACATTACGCACGTGTAGGTAATTGTCGGCCTGTGCCGCACACTTCGAAACTCAATGGCCAATGATTTTACATGTGGGTAAATACCTGTGGGTAAATGATTTGCAAACCGCCTTACTAGTCTAGTTCATAATTGCTTCATATTACTGTAGCCGAACAAATAGCCTACAGCTCATTGGCTGTAACAACGAAACTAGTGTTGTGTCTTCTTAAGTGCAGCAAGCATCATAATTTTTTGTTTGCAACGCGTGAAACCGTAAATTAAAGTATGGGTCTGAAAGGGTTAAATCAAACCTTTAAAAATCACCCCACGTATGGCGTATTGGGTTCTTTCCCAGATATGTCATGTATCACAAGCTTTTTATACTTCTTATAATTTATTTTTGGTTAAATTGAACTTTTACTTGTATTTTACTTATAAATTGTATTTCGTTTGTGAATAATGCAAATAAAAATAGGAAAAAAATAGGCATTTTGGTAACACCTAGTAAGAAAAATTTCTCATGCTAAATATTGTTAAGCTCAATGCGCACGAATGCGATGCGTTGTCCCTTTGGTGTAATTTTCTGAGGCAGGGGAACAGACTGAAAGTAGACTTCAGCAGGGCTACAGAAAATTCTGAACTAACCGTGAATGGACTATAACTAGGGTCACATGTATTTCGCGAAAATATTCCAACACTAGTTGTACTCCACAAGAAGTTAGTTCAGAACGAGTACCGCGATTGGATGGTTGCAACTCGCATGCGTCTTAGGTGTCTGCCCGCGAATCACAGACTTACCGTATCGTAGTAACCTAATTGTGATTGGCCAGTCAAGTAATAAAATATCTTCTCACAGAGACACGCCGCCAATAAGCAGCATAATACTACTGGTATGCCTGCAGGGTATTGAAATCTAGCATGTGCGGAAATATTTTCGCGAAAAAACAGGTGGCCTTAACTATAATCGTCGTATTCCTAGTTAACTGTCATTCAGTCTTTTGACGGGAATACGTTTTTGAGATCAGGTCGACACATTGGGGAACCAGGACGGAAACGGCGATGTAACGTTTGCAGAGTGATCCATTCCGACACTATAATTTGCTGACTAATAACACTATTAAAATTAATGTGGCCTCGTTCAATCAAGTATACAACTACGATGCGAGCATGACCTTGAATTAGTGCCGCGCATGCGCGGGCCGCGGGTGGTGGGGGTCCGCGGCAACTGGCGTGGGCGAAATATCTGGTCAGTATTTCTTACGACTTCGATGTGCTGGTGCTCTGATTTTGGTGCCAAACGTAATGCATTGTCTAGATATGTCGGTTTAAGCCATAAAAGCCAAGCATCCATTACGTTACTTTCATTTCTTTCTCATATCCAAAAGAAAATACCCGCAAACGTAGACGTATTCGCGTAAAACCCACAGACGAGTCCTTGACAGCTACAATCCAAATTTTTTTGTGAAATTTTTTTTTGTTTGCTTACTTTGAAATTACGTGATTACATCAGAAACAATAGTGATTCTTCCCTGATGATGAATGTTGGCAACCCTGGATTCTGCGGTAGTTTGCCATTGCCTTCCGCAGTATGGTATTCCGTGCCCACCACCAGTTACGAAGGCCATGGCACCATGAAAGCTTTTTCTCACTGGATGACAAATAAATGATAAGTAATTGCGTATTAAACAGGAAAAATTATCTCCAGTTTCTTACGAAATACAATTACTTGAACCATTATTGCTCACACTTTATTAAAGTGTATAGCAATCAAATAATTTTACGTCCCCTTTAAGGCGAACCCACATACCCTTACGGGTACGCATACCACATACTGAACGTTACGGACTAAGCCGTTAAATGGCGTAAAAATGTTCAGGAATAAAGATTTCATAAAAATAAAACTCATGAATATTTTTTGACTGGTATCTGCTTACAAATGTTTAAGAAACTTCATTTAATTTAAAAACCTTTACACATAGGTATATGTGTCACCTTGCTGACTGTTATCTAAAAATGGCTAAAACATAGTAGTTCACTAGCTTAAATGACAATTTTCATCATGATTAATAGGTCTGAAATGCCTGTATACAGCTTAGCATAAGAACGGCAACACACGGTTATCTTTATAGGCGCGTAATGGAATGATAATGTGATTATCGCTAAGGTGCATACCATAATAAAAGATTGCACGCCAGGTCAGTGCCTTGCGCGTGGAAGCGCTGAAACTATGCGATTCACGTGACTGCGTCGCCTTAGCGCTTCCGCGCTTCATGGCCTCGGAACACGCAAAATGCTTCCAGTCGGACGAGTCGTTCCGCTTGTCGATCTCCGGCCATCTTCGGAGACACTCGTCACCGCCGCCCAGCGTGGAGCATTACAAGCGAAGAACTGCAACTCGACAGTACGCCCAAGTAGGTTCTACGGCACTGTCAACGTTAGAACAAAGAGCGAACTACAATATTCCCTTTGTCACGTTGGCAGGCAAGGCGCGTGGCATCGCCAGCTTCTATTTTATTTTTATTTTCAGACTCTCTTACGTTCATTGGGCAGTATTATTGATTGCGTCGTGTTCTCGCAGTTATTTTATATCACGATTGCATTTCAGAGGATATAAATCATTGTCATGAAGGTGAACTACTACTTTATTAAATAATTTCATGCGAGTATTCATGTAAATACTCTTGGCACGAACTATCAGACCACAGACCAGGAGACTGTTGTAGTACGGCCCTCAGAATTAAAAAAAATATGTAAACCAAGCATGTGTTTATATATTATATGTGTATATATATATATATATATATATATATATAAATAGAGAGAAAATAGNGGGGGGGGGGAACTATGTGACTATCCATTGTACATTTACGGAATAAAATATTTTTTAATGCCGGAGTTGTAAGACCGTAGAGCCTTGACTTGACTTCGGGTATCTTCGGTAGGGATTCGTTTTCCCTATTCGAGTTGCTGGGGCCTGCTGCTGTTGGAGGCGGAAAAATAAAGACCAACGTCACGTTACCACCGCGTTGCATCATCTTCCGTGGCGGTTGACCGGAGGCCGGCGGCATCCCAAATGGCCCCTAGAAACCCACGTCGGAACTGTCGCCTATGGGGCTGGTGGCGTGTCACGTTCGTCAGTTTTCAGCATTTTCAGTCGAAAGAAACGAAAAAGTAACGAAACCTCTCCTGTTAATGGGAGTACCCAAAAATGTAACCTTGTTTAATCTCTATAGCCCAGTGTTTTCCGCGGGGGTGGGGGATTATAAGCAGGCTAGTCTTAAATATTCTACAAGCAAATTTCCAAAGTTACTTTGGTTATTGGCCGCGTGTTTTTTAGAGATGACGTGTTATCTTCTGACTGGAGCTATCAGAGCCAAGTTACGCCGATGCTGAATGCACCGTGATTCGTGGGTAGACAGCTAAGACGCGTAAAAATTTAAATCATCCAATCACGAAAGTGGATCTAAACTAAATCATGTAGAGTAACTAGTAGTGGAAAGTGGAATATTTTCTCGATAAACAGGCGACCCTTACTATCGGCTTTCCTGCATGGAAAATAACACCATAAAAAATGTTGATGCTCGGTGTATCCCAAACCATTTCTGCATATTCTTAAGAAAACACTGAAACATTTACCTGCGAATAATTGATTTGATAGTTATAAGCCTCTAAAAAAAATTTATTACTTTTATTATTTTTACTCTAATAAATAAGAACTCTACCAGCCACCTCTCAGTTGCTTGTTATCTCGGTTTTAAAACACATCTAAGTGGCAGTGATAGTTCGTAATGTCACAGTTAATTATGAACGTATAAGTCACTAATCACCGTGAATACAGATATGCTACGTCTCCTGAATGCCGAATCAGTTAAATATAGAAGTCTGGTTACATAAATAAGATTTCGCATGCCAAAGAAACTCGGTCACTGAAATAATCCGCATGCTTCCACTTTCGCTGTCTTGAGTTGCTCAGTTTTCACAAAATCAGTTTATTTGTCTCAAATTTGTTTTAGTTCTCAAGAATTGCGTTTAATTTTCGTTAATCCAGATTGAGAAATTACAGTCGTCCGCTTGCCTGATAAGAAAACGATTACATTTTGCACATGATGAGATAGTATTATCAGTATTTTATCTTTCGAGCTGATTTTTCTGTTCTCAGTACAACGTATAACAAGCAATACCATATCAATCTGGCCANCAGTATTTTATCTTTCGAGCTGATTTTTCTGTTCTCAGTACAACGTATAACAAGCAATACCATATCAATCTGGCCACACCTACTCATTTCCTGTAATGCGCTTGGTCTCTCCTCATTTTAGAGTGTAGGTACAGTATGAGTTTTCCAGCATTCCGACCACTCACACGCGAGCAGCGAGGGACCCGTCACACGCGTCCTGTGGTGTCACCTACCGAGCTACGTTTTACTGGTGGAAGTGTCAACTAACAAGCGATCGGTAGAGATGACGGAAAATCGCGAACAATTTTTGAGCCAACATATCTTCTATAACATTCTAGTTTATTTAGTCTTTNGGTAGAGATGACGGAAAATCGCGAACAATTTTTGAGCCAACATATCTTCTATAACATTCTAGTTTATTTAGTCTTTCATGATTGGACGATCAAGGTTTTGACTTGGCTAAGTTGTTTGCAGACCAATCACACATGTTATGCCTTATAGTTAGGGGCAGTAATATTTCGCGAAAAGATTTCGAGACAAGATACACTCCAAAGCACTGTAGTGTCGTCCAGCTTCTTTGATTGGCTAAAAAACGTTCTGGCCCGTGTTAACCGTTTGCGCACGAATCACGAAGGTTCAGTGTCGGAGTTACTTAGTCCTGAGTGGCTTGGTCAAAGACAGACACGGCACCAGCGGCCAATGGAGGTATAACAACAGCTGAGGTGTGTATATAGTATTGAAGTCTACTGTGTGCTCTGATTTTTACGCGAAAAGTCACTGGCCCTACTTATAGTATCAGAATCCTCGTTGGCCCAGTGCAATGGGGCAATAGCTCCACATAAGCACGACAGCCAATAAGGAAATGAAACTGTCGAACATGGTTACAGTACGTTGAATCCGAGCAAACAGTCAAGTTTTCCCGCGATAAACCGTCGTCTCTAGCTAACACCAGCTTACCTTGCCACAGTTCGCCACACGCCACTGCGCGCGAGGCAGTGTGAAAGGTGAAGGCGCATGTTCCCACGTGTTGCGACCTTCACCTTGCGCGTGGCCACGACAAAGCCGCCCGGGGTCGCAGTCGGTAGTTAGTTCGTTACGAGTTCTTCCCAGCTGCTGTTTCCACGCCGACTGCCGCGCGAGGGTAGACGTGCATCAAACAACCTCTTCCCTTAGCTATTAAATAAAATGCTCTGTAGCTAATGCAAGGCTACAGTTTTCTAGCTCACTCGTTAACAAATAGATTCCATTTCAGATTATTCTTACTGTACGAAAACTACGCAGGATTTGAAAAAGAAAAAATAAGCTAGGGATTTATATCTGTTCATTCGTTTGGACTACGGCTATCTAAGATTCCCCTCCTCCTCGCTGCATCAATCTAAACTCTGTCATCGAATGTGATTTAGTCGATTATCGGCAAGAAATCGTTTTATTTTTCGAGGAAAGAAACCATTCCAGCATTCGCCTGGACTGATTTCTGGAAACCATGAGAAACCGGAACCAGGATTGCCGGACCGGAAATCGAAGCCCGGTCCTCCCGAATGCGAAATCCGAATTTTTTGCAACTTTGTTTTCTTTCCCAAAAGTACATCTATAACAAATGTTGCGTGACGTAGGCTCCTAGGTTGTACGTCAGGGCTGGATGGGCGGTCGGGAAGGGGTGTCTAGTGTGAGTTAGCGGCAGCTTGTAAGACTTCTGCTGGCGAAATTCCTCTCTCTCGAGAAGCCGTACGAGGGCGGCTACCACTCGAGAGCCCGCCTAGGGGAAGGTCTGGTCTGGAGCACCGACCATTTCCTGTCCTCGACATGTGCTCAATTATAAGCTCCAGTTTCTTGCTCGCCTACCTGACGCTTCAACTGCGTCGCAGTGTGTCTGAAATAAACTTTTTCCCCACGAAACTATTAAACGTGCGGTCAACTTGCTCGTTTACGAAAAGAACACATACTTCAGACAAAGTCTCTTTAGAGTACTTTAAAAACGTCACGCGCATTAGAACAATTATTTCAGAGCACTCCAAACATAGATTAAATAGGCTTTTACAAAGCGCTGTATCTCAAAATATACCTACGCGTCACATACGTGCTAAAGAAACTTGCCGTAACTACTTTCCATACCTAATTCTGAATTTTAATTCCACTTTTGTTGGTGATTTCGTCTCAGTCAACCACACAACACACTGTGGCTTTTCCTGTACTGACCCCATTTTGCTGACTGAGCAGAGTCCTAGGCTCTTAGTGGCGGGGTTGTGACCTGAAACACAATCATAAGAAAGTGACTATTAAAACCAATCATCTGCGCAATTAAACTTTACGGTTATATGTATTTTTGAACCAAATATGGTTTGTGTAGCGATATTAATTACGAAGTTATAATAATTTCAAATGAATGTAATAACTTAACTAAAATACATTAACTTGTCCAAATTCTGTTCTTGATTTTATATTTTGGGAATTCGCGCACTTCGGGACCTTTCCATTGTCCACTAAGATATAGATAATACTGAGAAATTAAACGCCGAAAATGCGGGAGGTAACTCCTTATGAAAAATAAAGTCGAAAATACACAGTACACCATGTACCCAAACAGAATATTAAAGGAGATAAGAGCCTATGAAAATTGGGGTGTGAAAACTTATTTTTGCCGAATAACTTGTACAACGCCTACAAAGTCCGCAGCAAAAAGGTGACTTAGGCTTCCCATGTTGCAGAGACACGTGCGTAATGCTTGCCGCCCTCGGTCTGTGCGCACTGTTCTGCTTGAGGAAGTGATACGTCAGCACATCAACGACATGCCCTCCACTAGTACACGCTCCAGAGCGTGTCAAATGGGCGTGTCCCACTGAACCGTGTGGGATGTACTGTGGGTAAATCGCTGCCATCCGTACCGCTGGCATAAAGTACAAGGCATTCAGCTAAAATACGTTTTCAATACTCAATTTTTACAGGCTCACATTCTGTTTAGGTACATGGTGTCCTATATATTTTCGACCTTATGTTTCACAAGGAATCATCTCCCGCGGTTTGGGCGTTTAGTTTTCGAACAATCTGTAGAACTACGTTTCCTCAATCGCTGCCAACATAATTAACTGTTACGTACACCAGTCATTGTTTACGTCACATTGCATGCAATTAGAGTATATAAATATATTTTTTAAGTTTAGCTTTTAAAGGTTTTTTAGTTAATCTAGAGACTTCTGTAGTCGATTCTTTCTCCCATCGCTGCGTGAGGTGAGTGAGTGAGTGAATATATTTGCACTGCTCTTAACAACATAGTCTAGAGAGCCGATGTAGAGGTATTCAAATTTCCTCTGAAATTATGATCACATCTAGCGAACAAACGAGACATATTAAAACATACTTTTTCCGTGGTTATTTCTCTTGTCACGGAGTAATGAATTTACTTATGGTAGAAAGTATCACGCATGCGCCTTTCTGCCATACATTCGCGTGTCTTTATGGTTGATGTCACACTGCTTCCCCGTTTCTAATTACTGCGTACAGTATTTAGGTTGTGTTTCAAGTATGTAAGGTTTGTTAATGCTTATTTTATTTCTTTGCGTATGGGACACACACCCGGGGGGGGGGATGCATTTTTTTGTTATCCTTCCTGTGCCTACTAAAACCTACACACCACTGAATAATGCTGAGTGGTAAAGATGACTGAAGGTTAGTGAACTAAAATTAATCTCAGTACACGCACACATTTTTCCAGTAACTATAATATTTTTTCTTATGTCTTGTTACAAAAGCCATTTGGGTGCAAGCTGTAGGACTGGCCTACCTTAGATTATGTTGACGCTACGCCACTGTGGAAGACAAGGTGGCGTATAGTGTCGTAGTTAATTCCTCCAGGCACAGACTATATGATGCCTGAAGGTTAAGGGGTTTTGCAATAATGTAGTCTTTTGCTGTTTCATTTTGAAGGACGAATATATTGCCTGGAGTTTGAACCAAAACTACATACATCAACACTTGAGAGGTGTGGTACTCTAATTTTAATTTGACTACTCGTATTAACTGTGGACGACTTCGTGGTTGAGTGGGGGGCTTCTCTGCGCGACGATGATTGTATACTTAACTCTTGCTGGTATGATGTCAGCTGTGGAGGGTGAGATCCGGCGATGNTGGCCAGGGGTCCGAACCCCCCCCCCCCCCCGGCCGCACTGGCGCGGTTGGCCTAACTCTCTGCTCGGCGATCTTCAACTGACTGACTACTCTGGGCGGTAATAATCAACTGATCTCCCACTTCTCTCGTAAAGGGGTTTTTATGCACGCCAGCCTCCCTCCTTAAGTGTCGGCACGTGTCTCTATTATTGGGGGGAGAGGGTGAGGTGGTGGAACGCAGAACAATGCCTTTCAAAACACGTTCCCTGGTTCCTGAAGGTTGGGGGGCGGGGAGGTAGCACCTTGCTCCTAGCTTGCTCTGTCAGCTATTTCCTGTTGCGTTTCCACATTGTCCTGTGGTTAGCTAAGGGGGGAGGGGGTGTTCTCGGCACCATTATCCAGCTCGTCAGCTGTTTCTTCTGCGGTGCGTGTTTTCTGAATTTAGGCGAACTGCATTTCTCTATCTCGTGATACCTCTGCGCTCAACAGATCTCACGGGCTTGCTAGAGGCGTAGGGAGGTGGGTGGGTGAAGGGGGAAGGCCTAAGCCGCAGGACACGTGTAACTGCGATCCACCACCTGCCTCGTGGCACGTGTCGATTGAGAGGCGCTCGCAAAGGGGGTCAGCGAGGTTTCTATTCCAAAAGACGTCACACGTCAATGTAACCTTATTTTAAGACAAATGCATTCTATACATAATTATCTAACCATACCTTAACTTGTGTAGGTCTTACCACAACCGTGTAAACGGCGGCTAATGTGATAGCATCGACAAATAGGTTAAGGAATATATATTTTTTCATTGCAGTTTCAGCGCGTGCGCATGCACGTGATGCGGTGGTAGTGCTGCCGAAACTGTTTTGTAAGTCAAATTCTTTGCTGTTTCTTTGTACTGATATCAAGCGTTCCTAAAAGCCACAGCAGGTACGAATACCGCCACACTATGGGACAAATAATTTTATTCTTCTGGAAATATGTCTATTTTAAATTTTCAAGAGCTTCAGGTATTTAGTCACGTGCCTAGATTTTCCTGCATTACAACTCAAAAATATTTTAATCTTTTCCGCTCTGAAAATTGTAGGAAATTAGGGGTAGTGGCTACAAGAGCATAGATGATTCTTAATTTCACTTCAGGATTCCTTGATCACAATATCATGTCAACTTAAGTACTTAATTAATAACGTAAGTTTGCGTAGAATTATGGATATTATGTTGGGGTTTGTTTTCAGAGTATTTTGTGTTGTAGTTCGTAATAAAATTTGGAATCTAAAAATCTTGCTATATATTTTTTTATAAACTGCCCCAATCGGACCTCAGCTCAAAATGTCTCCCTTTAATCAATTTCATTGGCGTCTGGATAATATCTCCTGTGCCGGCTGCCACGATAAAAAAAACATATATATTTTCTGTAATTTGAGTCTCATCCACCGTTCTAAATTTTTCAATTATAAATTATTGTCTTTTAATGATATTATTCTGAGTAGTATTACGCTCTTATATTTAACTGTCTGTAATCTATATTTATGAACTTTAAAAGCTTATAAACAGGTTTACAGTCAGTAACATGAACGCAAATTTTATTCGCTTAGAGTGAGAGGGTGTGTTCTGAAAAACTATTTTGGTCGTCTGTAACACGTGTGGTTTTGTCTTTATTTAGCCTTCGATTGTATCAGTGATGAATGTGACACTCGTGCCTAGTGTCTACTGTCAGTTAACTTGAATTTAGTGCATATTGCTGTAGTGAGCTAGAGCGGCAAAGAAAATAATAATGCATGCGATAGGTGACGCCGAGAGATTTATACGACTTGTAGCAGTGAAGAACTGAAAAGAGCATTAGCAGCCCGCTTTGCTTTTAACGTTGAGTGAATATCTTCATTTAATATATGTTTTCCACACACCTGCATGTAATGGCCCCTTGTCAAAATGCAAGACAAGAGTGCTCGGTAAAACGTAATGTTGCCATTAGGAGGTAAAATAATAAATTATGGCTATTCTTCTCTGGCTCCAGCCGTTATGTAAGAAGTGCTAATGAAAGCTTTAGTTCTATGTCCGCAGGCTACGCATGGATGTTTCTTACTTGAAGCCATTTGCCCCTCACAACTTAAGTTACAAGTGCGGTTGTGTAACCGAAGGTCGATATCGACCACTCAACTGTGGACTTCAGCATATTTCCACGCTATCGTTGTAGTAACATCTCTAACATGTTTGATATGTCACTACAGAAAACGTTTACTCCATGTACACAGGTTATGTTTCTTCAAGTGGTGTAGCTGAGAATATGACATTCGACTTTAGTTCGTTACCCTAAGATAATTTACAGGAACTGTCGATTCCTTTACAAAGCTCCGCGTGTATTTTACGGAGTGCGACAATCTTCATCTAAATTAGTTTCAGACAGATGGGATACGCTAACGTCGAACTAAATAAAATTACGAGCTCTGGGATTTCTTTCTGTGCAATTCTTCTTCAGTATCGTCTCTTCCAAAAAACTCGACGAATGGTTCATAGCGTAGCGGCTCAGAGTACTTGAGAATACATAAGTGAAACAACCTCTTATTCCGCGAACAAAATGGTGCCACTGGCCAGCAACATGTCGGAACGCCCCCATTAGCCACCAGCGCCTGGTAGCCGGCGGCGCAGCCAATAGAGAATCTTTCGCAGTAGCCAATCATACACAGAGGCCCATTCCCAGACCCTCGCGCAGCCAATCAGCGAGCGGGCGTGCTCGCTTCAAAGGAACCGCCACGCCATTTCGCCTCTGTGTACTTAACTACTCTTGTACTAGCAACTATAGGCTGTTCACGACAAATTGAGAACTTTTGAAAGCCCTGCTTAAGATCCACACGTACGCACGTTGTGTATCCTTTCACCTCATGTACAATGAACATTTCCATGAGCCTTATCACTTTATTCGTGCGACTGTGAAATAACTGGGGAAGTAAATATTTACAAATTTGCTTATAACTACATTTATATGCATTAAAAAAACCTGAAACGAAAGAAATCATTCCAGTATTCACAAAAGTTTACCTGACACGTTTAATTCAACGTTAAGATATGGAACTACTTTCCCTCGACCGTTGCCAACCTCACTGATATCATGCCACTCAGTATGCCCATAAAAATATATGCAGGTAGGGGCTTTGGCATTTTTAAAAAGGTTGATTTCAAAAGGTGTTCACTTTATCCTGAACAAACTTTACTTTTGGGACTTGGCCGCCGCGATGTAGCGCGGTTAGCCGCTCCGAACGCCTCATCATATAGAAGAAGACGGAGGCATGTTAAATCGAGTCCGCCCCAGTCCGTAGGTACGGGTTATTTCTGGAACCTCCGTGGCTCAAAGAGAAGAGAGGGGAAAATGACCCAGAAAACACGAGTAATTACAGAAATCTTTCTCCGGACATTTCTTGAATGTCTCGGTTGGGACGGGGGGGAAGGTCGGTGAGAGTTGTTGATGTTTTCTTTGGGAGGGGAACGCGCAGCAGTTGGTCCTTGGCGCGGCACGAGGAGAGCAAAGAGGCCGGTTTTATGGAGTGCCGAACCGGAAGTCGCCCCCCCCCCCCTAAACGCTCTTCTTCAGTAATCTTTTTCCAGGATTATTATTTTCTCCGCTTCTCCTTCCCCGCTGCCGTCTGGAACTTCTACACAGTTAGAAAAATTATTCGTGAAAATACGGAAAAGTACTGTTAAAATTATTTACCCCGTAAAAAATATATATATCAGGAAACTTCCTAAACGGCAATGGACGTTTTTAACGTACACGTACTATGGAACATTTACCATACATCAATCTGTAAATATAGTGAGTGAAGATATTTGGGCGGCTCTTAACAGCGAGGACTTAAGAGCCGATGAGGGTAAAACGAGGTGAGTATGGAGCGGTGCCGGAATGCAAGGGGGGGGGGAGATATCCCTAAGAAAACCCGCCGACCAGTAGAACCGTCCGGCACGATTATCACATGCGAGGATCCGGGAGTGACTCGGTCGGGGATTGAACCCGGTTCGCCTTGGTGGGAGGCGAGTACTCTAACCACGACACCATCGCAATCCCCGGTAAAAATATAAATGCTCCTTTAGGATCTACAAATATGGGAAGTTCAGCATGCGAGTGACTATTTTCCTGAACAGTGTAGGAAAGCTACCATGGATCTACGGTAAAATTTCATTAGTCGTGCTGTTTCAGTATGTGTATAGGAGTGGTATGACTATTTCCTACAGTGCGTAAACCTTCGTAAAATTACAGACACTTCGTTTTTTTAGTAAAGAACTTTTTTAAATTCCTACAAAACTGTAAGTGAATTCACGGAGCCTCCCCGCAAATTTCTTACTAGGTTTTTGTGTAGATAAGTTAAAAAGGGCTGATTACTTTTGGTCGGGGAAGAGGGCGGGGGGGTTATTTTCGTTTTAAGTTTGTTTATCAGTGTATAAAAAATTTGAAATAATTAAATACAATTTTTTTGTCTTTCAATAAGATTTGAACAAGAGTAAAAAAAAAGTTATGACTCTGGACTCTTAACCTAACTGACGCAGGAAAGATAGTTAATCTTCTAGTCACAGCTGCGAAGAATGCTTCGTGTCTCCTCGGCATTGTTCGTTCCAGAAAAACGAAGCTGCTGGAAATACGGAGAGGTTCCGTATTTTGTACGTACGGAGCAGGGGCGCAGCATTATCACAATCTCAGGGGGCCAAGATAGAGGCCACCACTTTCAGCCAGCTCTCATGTCACAACATTTTTATATATACCCATTGCTTTTTTTTTTCATTATGTATCAATAAAATATGAAGAATTTTTTCTAGCACTATGCTGTTAATGCTAATGTCAAGATGTTCTGGACATATTACATCCAGATTGCTGAAACCGTTGTTAGTATGAAAATACAAGTAATGTTACGTTTTTTATACATAGTAATAGTTTGCCAACAATAAACTTAAAGTTAAGAACCTCAGCACCATCTGGCAGGTGCAGTCCTTCGTGAACCACATATGTTGCCTAGAATGAAATTCATAATTGTTTAAGCGGATAGCCTGCTCGCCTCCCATTAAGGCGAACCGGGTTCCATCCCCTGCTGGGTCACTCCCGGATTTTCGCAAGAGGGAATCGTGCCGGACGATGCCGCTGGTTGTAGGTTTTCTCGGGGTTCTCCCGCCCTTGCATTCTGGCGCTGCTCCATTCTCACCTCATTTCACCCTCATCGGCTCTAAAAACCTCGTTATGAGCCGCCAAAATCTCTCCACTCCACTCAACTGTACTGATACACGAAGAGGAATCAGTGACCTAAACTAACATTAATAGTGTAAATTTAAGTATCTTCAAGACGATTGTAAAGATGTTTTGACCTTGGCACCCCTGATCAATGGCCCACTGACCCCACCTGTTGCTGCGCCCCCGGGTACAGACAGGTCTATCTTCTGTTTTATGTAAATACGAGGCGCGTTCCCACATATTAACTCTTTATTCCCGTGAACGTACGGAAATTTTTGACAGTGTGACGAGGCAAGGAGGGACGTCTTCCATCTGGCCGAGGAGACAAAGATCCTCTTCTCCCGGACGCCACCGTTCTCTCAGTTGCCGACCGGTCGACCGGAACAGCGCAGGTAATTAAAATACTGCAAGGCGAGTGCCGTCCTGATTGGTCCTCCTCCTCGCTCGTACGCGGCGATGGGGCCCGTCCAGCTCTCCGCGGCGAGGGGAGGAAGAGAAAAATAAACAAGGAAGGTGACGTGACTGAGGAGACAAGTTCCACCTGCGGCGATCCACAAAGTCGCTGAAGCGGCACTCATCTAGCGTGAAATAAATGTGGCGCCGCCCCATCGCAACACGCTGTATACCCCGCGCGTCCTTAGTTTCGTCGCGAGTGGAAGCCCGCGCAGCAGTGGCGCGCGCGTTCTTACAGACCGTTCACGGTAATGTGAGCACTTTTGAAACCCTTCTCATCTGAAATAATAGTCAATAAATAAATTGTATCTTCGCATTTGACGTTAACTTCCGAACGCGGTGGAATGCACACACCGTGTTTATAACTCACGTGGCAATATTTATTTGAAAAGGTGGTTAAAGCATAAAAAATGGCTGAAAGAAAAAAAGTAACTAGGACCTCAAAAGTGCTCACTTTACCGTGAACAGCCTATATTTTTGGTTTACATTACTATGGTTTATAATCCACGGGAAGTGGACAGATTTGGGCGGCTCTTAATATCGAGGTCTTGAGAGCCGATGAGGGTGATGCAAGTTGAGTATGGAGCAGCGCCGGAATTGAAGGGCTGGGGGACGGGAGATCTCCGAGAAAACCGTCTGACCAGCGGCATCGTCCGGCACAATTCTCATATGCGAAAATCCGGGAGCGACCCCGCCGGGAATCGAGCCCGACTCGCCTAGGTGGGAGGCGAGTAGTCTAACCACTACACCATCACAGCCCCTTTATAATACATATACGGTAAGATACACGATCGATTTATTTAATTTATCAAGACGTGTGAAAACATAATATGTTATTTATGTCCGTTAAGAAAGAAAGCAACGTTAGTATTAGGTTTTTGTTAATCCGTAGTAGTATGTATATGTCGCTTAATGGGCACTGCCTCTTGTTTGGACACGCAACAAACGAGAAACGCAACGTACACATCGTGGAGAAGTGCAGTTCTTGTATCCAAGAATCACAACAAAGTGTGCATTTCATCCTATGACATATAGTATTTTGTGTCTGTGCCTTCGGATAACCTTTATGCCAGAGTTACTAAAGAAAATGTCCATTGATAATTCCTGCAAATAACAATTTATATTTTTTCAAGACATAATAATGGAAATCTGCCCTCGTGCAAAATTTTACAAATAAATTCATGCAAATAAAAGATACTGCATAGTTTACAAATGATAAAAATGTAGGGAATTTTCTATATTTTCTTTTTTAACTCACCCGAAAATTTTGTAAATTGATGTTTATGATATAAAACTAAATATTGCTACTTATTTTCAGCTTCCTTTGTTTTACATTTGTTAGTTTTTTATACGTGTTAAAAAGGAAGCAAAAATTTAGCTGTCTCGTCTAATAATTTAAACAGTATTCAGCTCCAAAAGGGGGAAGGGGGTTTCACTTCTTTGACAAGGGAGCTTGCCGCCTGGTTTCATGTACGAGTTGCGTGAGGTCAGAAGTGAGGGTCGTCTCACAGTGAGAAAACTACGGTGCACTACAGGCGCACAGCAGATAAAACCAACTCGTCAGTGCGAGTAAACTATTTGTTCAAATCGAATACAATCTTAGCAACTGTTCTATAATAATGGGGCATTATTATGGTAAAAGCACGTTATTTTATATTAAAAACTTTTAACGGAAAAAAATAAAGAGTTGACACTGTTCTCTTCGTGCACTGAAACATTACAGTTGTTTTTTTTTTACATGCGGGGAACTTTCACCCTAATTGAGCTCATTCAAATTTACATCTTATGAAATGCAGCTAAAGAACCAAATTTTGTTTTGATGTAAGGTTTAAAAGCCTGCACTTAGAGTAAATGAGCCAGTTAACAGACGATGTGACAGGACCGCGCACGCACGCCATTTAGCGGCGCTCCGCGAGTGCAAGCGCTTAGACAGCTTAGACACAATGTATACCGGGACCTCTGATAAGTGTTTTAAACATTTTGAGTAAAATTTCAAAAAATTTTGCAGAGATGGATTGCTACTATGTTCTTAGTTGCTGCATGTATGCAGCAACATTTGTTATGACCAAAATTTAGATCAAATTCTTGGGCTGCATAACAAAGTTCTCGTGGTATTGATCAAAGGATTGTCATCTCGTTCAAAGCAACCTGCCATATATTTGCAGTTTGACATGTTAACGGAAAAAAAATGAATTTTACTTCAAACTATAAACTTCGTAGAATCTTACCGGCTTAAAGTTGCTGCCGTAGTTTCTGATCTGGGAGGTTGTAGTTCTATGTGAAAATAATTAAACCAACTACGCTAGAAGTATTTGATTAAACGTCACATCAGAATGCACCTTCTTTCCTAATCTTTTTGGCTGTGAAGGAAGAGTGTGGGTGTTCGCCAACATTCCTCACATGTTGAAGCTCCTGCTTAACTATTTTATAGATAAGGGTATATTGTTTTCAGAATTTTCTCGGCAGATAAAGACGGACATAATTAAAGTTATAATCAACACAAATACCGGGGAAGTTAGGCTTGCGCCAAAAGTTAATGAGCAACTGCTGACAGTTGCTTATATTTCCAATGCATATTTTATATGCCTATATGCATATTATATGGTCATATAAAAATATATGCATATTGTATGGTAATATAAATATATATGTGCATATTATTTGGTAATATAAATATATATGCATATTATAATGGAATATAAAAATATATGCATATTATATGGTAACATATATATACATATTATACTTTAATATTAATATATGTTAGTGTATAGGCGACGGTATTAGTAGGTTTCATATTTTCCCCGGGTTCTTGCTGGTGTGAACAGAGTATGGGAGTTTTCTCAGGGTGCGCCCACGTTTTTTTTATATGTATAATACAATCGTATTTTCTCTCTGAATTAAACGGGTAAAAATCTTTCTATGGGCGACCGCTTCTCCATTCTGAGTAATGAGCTGACTGATTCTCTGCCGACAAATTCCTAGAAACCTCGATATCTTCCACTGGAAAACTGGTGGGTTGAACTGCGTTTCCAACAGCTGACTCTAGAAAATGAAGATTTTTTCTTACGTCGGTTACTCTTCGTCAGTGATCTGCGTTGATTAACATTGGTACTAAGCGATTTTTTTAAAGTTCGAAAATATCGTGGTAGACAGCCTACCCACACCAGTGCGTTTTTTTTTCAGGGGACACGGTGTGTTTTGAGTTGAGAGAGAGATTTTGAAGGATGCTTAGCAGCTGAAATTGGTAACGACGTTTAGGTCAATGAAGAAGGTCAAGTGTCCCAAGAAAATCTACCGGACATCGCTAACGTCCACCACGGGTGATCCTGTTACCAACGTCAACAATTACGTTTTCCACTTGTGCGAAAATCCATGTGCGACCCCGCCGGTAATCGAACCTAGCTCGCCTTTATGGGAGGCGTGCGCTCTGGTAGCTGTGCAACTGCTGTCGAGAGGATGGTGGGAAGTATTGAGCGTGTCCGGTTCTGTGTCTGTGCGGAATAGTCATTATAGAAAGGTTGCCTGATTTCCACCGCCACGTTTCGTAGTTCTCTGGGATGTTGATTATCGTAGTCTTCACAGGACAATTTCCAAATATTTATGCACCGGGAAGACGGCTTGTATTTATTGCTGCTGCCATTTTAATAGAATAAAGAATTACCTTATATTTGGTATGGGGCTGATGTGTGATGATGAGAACTTCTACTTTCATAATCATGGACTCGTTTTCACATTAGGGTGCAAGGAGCATAATGCATTGTTAACAAACATGAGGGTGTGTCTGAAAGTAATCGTCATGGTTCATAACATATTTGATGCATATTTACAATCATATATTCATGATCTGATCGTGATCTCTTTTATACCCGGCAGTAAGGTCTTTACATTAGATTTTTTTCGTAAATATTTAAAGTGATGTTTTTCTATCGTGCTCGGTATCGACGGCAGTAGTATTTCAACGATTATTTCCCGAGTCGATATATATCGGGGTCATGGGAGGCTATTTTTGCATGACACGGTCCCCGTCAATACTGCTGCCAATCACAATCGAAGTGACGCCGCAATGTGCTGTAAGAATATTCCATAAATAAAACAGCTTGTAGTTAGTCATATCAGAGTGATTTTTCCTAAGTTTCTTCACCGTGCATGAGATTTCGTTCCGTCTTGAAGAGTTGCTGAGTCCCGCTCTTCAAGAAAGCATTTTTTAAAGGATGTAATTGCATCGATGTTATGCCCGGCAAAATAGCTAAAGTTTTAAAATTAAAAATAAAATATTCTCACAAAAATAAAGTTTTGTGCTTTACACAAAAAAATAATTTTTTTAATAATTTTAAAATAAATATTAAATACTTTTTAAGTATAATTTATTTATATATTTTTTAGAATTTTTTATTTATTTTGTTTTTTGGGTTTTTCAAAGACAAAGGTCAGGGTCAAGATCACCTGAATCCAAGATGGCCGCCAGCCGACCGGATTGACATAGCACGAACAGCTCCGAAACTCCGGTCCCAGGTCCCAATGTGCCAAAATTACCATAAACCCTCTACTGGCATAAAATATTATAATTTGTTTATCTACTTTTACATTATAATTTTCTCCTTTTGGAAACCGTTTAACGCATCAATTACTCCTTTGATATAAACATAATAAAGAACAAGCATGGAAGTGAACAACAACAACGCAGACAGTTATGTAGCACTATTCAAATGTAAACTGATTTTAGATTATTTAAGTTAAAATTTTTAAGTAAAATATTAAAACTCATTTTACCTACATCACCATAAATCTACAAATAAAACTATATACACCCTCGGGTGAAAATGCACCCATGCAGACTACGAAACTGCACACATAATTCCCGAGCTAGAGATGAATTCAATACGGATAGTGGCTACTTCGCAGCTCTCATTCACACTCTACCCCATTTTGTAGCGTTTTAATACAGCAGTATTAACACTTTCAAAAGTGCAAATGATATTTACCAATTTATTTTAGCTTGAAAAATTATTTTCCTGTAGTGTTCGTGTTGTAGATTGTAAACGCTTATTAGTTACTTAAAGAAGTTATTTTGGGATTTATTTCTTTGAAACGTTTGTGAAAAGTCGTATCAGTTTGCCACTTGGATGTTACTGAATAAAAATTAACTGAACTGCAGATGCAACGATATATGTAAACCCTATGCAATAACTTAAATTCAAGTAATTTTATTGAATGCAGTAAATATTTAATAATGTGTTATGTACCTACTTTGGTTTCTTCTTTCAGTCATAAGAAATAATGAAATTTCGCCGTAAACGTTAACGGCTTGTTATTGTGTTTTTGCCCGAAATTTTATTTTCGCTGTTGGCTGCTGCGTGTAAGACGCAACTTCTCCATTTGACAGAAACAATTATAATTCTGGTACTCTTATTTCCAGGGGTCTGTGATCCGTCCACAGGCAACTAGGTCGTATCAAAAATGCGTCGTCCAATCACAGAGTAGACAGGCGAAATGCGTGGCGTCTCCTTTGATGTGTTCGTACCCATTCTCTGATAGGCTGCGCAATGCTGGAACGGGCCTAGTATCTGATTGGCTACTGCATGCTGCGAGAAGTTCCCTATTGGCTGCGCTGCTAGCTTGCGTGTAGGTTACCAGGCGCTGATTCGCGAATGGCGTTCCAACATGTTGCTGGTCAGTGAAGCCGTTTTGTTGGAGCGTGCGATTGAAGTACGCGGAATAAGAGGCTGTTTCAACTCTGTAGCCTGTTGTCGAAGGAGCCGCGGTGGTGTAGTGGTTAGACTACTCGCCTCCCACCTAGGCGAACCGGGTTCTATTCCCGGCGGGGTCGCTCCCGGATTTTTTCAAATGGGAATCGTGCCTGACGATGCCGATGGTCGGCGCATTTTCTCTGGGATCTCCCGTTTCCTCCGACCTTGCATTCCAGCGCTGCTCCACACTCACCTCACTTCACCTTCATCGGCTCTCAAGACCTTGATGTTAAGAGCAGGTTATAATCTCTCTCCACTCACTCACTCTGGGGTTCAATTATGGAAGCCACCAGACGTTACAGAGTTTTGAAACTTATGTTGGAACATTACATTTTTGCGGTGTGCCACTATCTCCTCCAATTATATAGCATTTCGTCATCTTTCCGTCGGTAAAATGATGCTTTGAAATTAATCGGAACATATTTATAATAGCTACTGTATATAGCGAACTGTACGGCAACGCACCGTAATAAGATGAGCGTTGCACGGGTTTGGAAAATGCGTTTATGTTGGCCTAAAATAAAATCTACTGTGCCGATTTCGATAGGACAGATACAAAATTTATTCATGCACTGTTTGCAACCTATAATGACCATACAATAGAAGTTTCCAGTTGTGTCAGACAGTTTACTAAACAACCACAACTCATCGCCGAGTTGAAGGCAAGCAAAGCAAGTAAATAAATTTTGCAGGATTAGTTCATGTCAAGAACCCTGTGTGTTGGTGTCATTCTTGTTTCGTTTCGCTTAACAAGGCGTTAATGCAATAGCTGGCAGTGGTTTAATGAAATTGTTTTTTTTTCGGCAGTCTCGTAATTTACCTAGACGTCAGCCATTTTTTTGCATTTCGTTTTACTGTAATTGCAAGGCAGTGGAAATTACACTTGTGTCTCTTTTTTGTTTATCAGTCAGCAGTGTAGAAACATAAAAACAGAAGTACTAATGTCAGACGGGCGATCTTAAGTTTCTCAACATCTGGTCTGATGGTCAAGACGCCTTATTGGTAAACTAAAGAACCTGGGTTCGATTTTTCGGATATTTTTTTAGGCTTGTATGATTTACTTTCCTCATTGAAGAATGTAAAATGTTTTATTCTTTCAACTTCGTTCTCTGGAACAAAAGCATTGCTTTAAAAAATCGCTAAATTATGCTATTAGGAGAGCGCGAACACTTTTCATTCACGTGTTAAGTTCTATTGCCACCTAATCACTTAACATTATTGCACTCGCGGCTAATACGCTTTCAACATTTTCGTGGAACCTACAAAATAGTTATTGGCATTATCCGTTGCATTGTATTTCCTGCTTATTACTGCCAGGATACTAGACAGTCTTTTTACTTGGTACCTAGTTAAGTCACTACGAAAATAATGCAAAATAAACAGTGCTAGGACATATTTTGAAACTCTGTAGATTGTTTGTATATACGAGTAAAAGTTTTCTTAACCAAGACCATTCTGTGTACTATCGTCACGTAATGTCAGTTCTTACGAAAACAAAATAGTTGCCGTAAACGACCAGTGGATTTACTCCACGATTCAATACGATTATTTTACTTTTTTCGTTTTTCAATGTTGCTTATCCATATATATATATTTTTCACTTGTGTTAATTTTGTTTACTTTTGAAATTATAAAATAAATATAAGCAACGGTATGTTCGGTGCCAACTGCAGAAAAAATATGTTGGTTCAAACAAACTGTTTTTTTTCGTGCCGCCTTTCACCAGACCTTTTTTTTTTTCAGCCTTTTCTATTATAGTCACTGCTTTGCGCCAGACTGGTTTGTCCCCAGGCCAAAGAGCGTGCTCGCTAGTTAATTTATTGCTCGCCGGGTGGCGAGAGGTTGACGGCAATGCTCGGAAGGGAATCTCCCCTCCACCCCATCTCCAGGGCTGATCCGAGCGGGGTGATGCGCGGGCAGTGGTGCCAAGTCTCCCGGCTGGCTGGGGCGCAACGGTTCCCGTGACACACAGACGGCAGATGGCGGTAGAAGTGGTGCAACATGGCCAGGTGGGTGGAATTTTGTGCTCGGAAGGAAAAAAAGGGGGGTGGGGTGGGATGAGAGTATCGTCCCACTAGAACTATCGTTTTTTACGAGGTTGTGTTTGCAGGAGGGAAAAACTGGACTGTTCCGTCGTTACTCTACAATCCTCTTTAAACTTTTACGAAATAGCATTGAGGTATCTAGAGCCGATTAGGCTGAAGCGTGATGATTACAGAGCATCGTCGAAATGCAAGGGCGGGGAAAATGGGAGATCCCCTAGAAAATCCGCCGACCAGCGGCATCGCCCGGCACGATAAAGAAACGCAGCCTTTATGTATGGAACTATTAGTACTTAATAGAGGCATATATATGTATACACATATATATGCTGCTTCTCTTCATATTTGTGTGTCAGCGAGACAGAACTGTTAAAATTAGTACTTCCTGGAGGCATATACAAACGTTTTACACTCGTTGGAAATGGCATTATGTAGCGATAGTAAACAGAATGGTCTTGGTTAAGAAAATTCCAATTCGTACAAAAAAACTGACTTCGTGGAAAGGCATAGAAGCGCAATTCGGATGCACATTTTAAAAAGAAGTCCTAACATTGGTTATTTTGCATTATTCTGAGTAGTCACGTAACTAAGTACTACCATCTACGTCTTTATTCGGGCAATGTTCTCGATCAACTGCATTCGAAATAATTTCCCACACTGTTCTTACATCCCCACTGGTTTTCTCGTCCTCGTAACTGTACGAGATGGCAATCTGCTTGATGGTGTACGAGTCCAACGAGTGAAAACCTTGGATGTTGCAAATCATTCATACGATTTTTGTTATATTAAAAAATGTTAAGTTTTCATGGATACACCGAATTTCACAAAATTTTTATAAAGTAATTTAAAACTTTATTGAGGTCCATACACATCGGGCATCTGTGTTCTGGTTTGGCTTGCTCACCGGATATTGCTTGCCAGTAATTTCTTGGAGGGGAGCATCTTCCACGAGTACAGCTTGCGAGTAGATAACTTTTACGGGGACGTCGTCTTCTACGCAGAGGACGTCTTCAACGGGGATGTTGTCTTCTACGGGGACGTCGTCTTCAACGGGGAAGATGTCTTCCACGGGCGCAGACGTCGCGAGGGTGCTCGGCTGGCCTTGCACCAACCCCTGCGATGCGGCGTGTCGGGAACCGAGGTGGTGCAGCCCCCACGAAACACCTCTTGCACGGTAGGCAGTCCCGTTTGTCTTCGTCCTGTTGCTGGTATATAGGCCAGCAAACACTTGAATACAGTCAAAATTTCGTTAGGTCCGTAGACCAGGAGAGATTCTTTGGGCAGGTACGTTAACTCGTCCCGTTTGTCCAAGGCACTAAGCGAGTGCACCCTTCCGAATGCCAAAATGGCGGTAAGGATTTTATGGGCTCTCGGACGATACGCGTACATTTCAAAGTCCTAGAAAAATGAATGATTTCCCGAGGGGGCTCGGGGTGCGTCTTATAAAGAGTTTTTAAGGGGAAAAAAATAGTCCGCCCTCGCGATTAAAGTAGGCCGCCGATTGGTCGGAACGAAGGTTTCCGAAAACACTCGAGTAATTAGCCAACGAGAAACTTTGGCGGAGCAATTAAATATATTGGAAGAGGGTGGAGGGTAACCGACTAACTGGTCGAACAAAGGTTTCCGAAACACCCGAGTAATTAGCCAATGAGAAACATTGTCGGAACAATTAAATATATTAGAAATGGTTGGGCAATTAGCCAATGAGAATCAGGGGTGGGACAATGGATCAATTAAATATATTGGAAGGGGGTAGTGGAGGGAGTTAGTCGTCTGCTGGGCGCTGTGCTGGGGACAGAACCAGCAATGTAAAACAAATGAAAAACGAAAAAACCAAGATGGCTGTCAAACGAACCTGAGAGACAAACTCCAGTAATGTATAAACAAATGACAAACGAAAAAGCCAAGATGGCACACGGTGGCTGTGATGCCTACCAAGATGGCGGACTGAACCTACCAAGATGGTGGTTGGCTGCACATACCAATATGGCGGACTGCACCAATAAAAATGGCGGACGGCTGCACCTACCACGATGGCGGACGTTGGCTGTGACACCTACCAAGATGGCGGACTGTACCTACAAATATGGGGGAATTAGTGAGGGGGAGAGGGTTGTGGGATACCTCCGGAAATTTAAGTTTTTTAAAGTAATTTTTTAATAATTTTTAAATAATTTTAAATATAATTTTTGCATGCACGTTTTGGATTTGTAGGGGTTTAAGGTCAAAGGCCACCGAGGTCAAGGTCAAAGGTCACTAGGGTCAAGGTCACCTGGATCCATTATGGCCGCCGGACAACCGGAATGACAGAGCACGAACAGTTCCGACGCTCCGGTCCCAGGTCCCGATGTGCCAAAGTTCCCATAATCCGTCTACTAAAGCAAACCTAAGTAAAAGTGTACAAAGCACGAAATGGAATAACGACATGTAACGGTCATTCAGGTTCGTAGGAATGCCACCATAATAGATTAACTACAGCGCAACGCTTCATAAACCGACAAAGCTTATAGTCGATTCACGGTATCTTCACACTTTTTGAATCAAACCTTTGAAAAATCATTCATGTATAACATGTTTGATTGTTTCCTAAACATGCTATGTATTACAAGCGTTTTGTTCTTCTTGTAACGTACAAGTGTCCTATTTTTGGTTAAATCGAACTTTTACTTACATGTTATTTATCAAGTATAGTATTTCATTTGTAATTAATATAAATAAAATTGAACAAAATAAATGTGATCGTGATGCTTAGTAAAAAATAGTTCTCATGCAAAATGTGTTTTAACTAAGTGCACACAAATGCGGTAGGTTGTCCCTTTGGTGTAATTTTCTAGACTTAGTTAAGCTTCGTTTTGTTAAAGGGATAGCCTGAGAGTAGAACTAAAAGATGGCTCCAGAAAAGTTGGTATTAGCCGTTATGGTATACGACCGTAAGTGAAGACAGCATTATTGCAATAATAATAAAAGAAAAATGTTTTGCCAAAAATTTATTTTAATTTATACATTATGTCAATGTTTATGTAAACTCGAGTTTTTGGTGTAAACTCAATCGCTAGTGCCCAGTAAGAGCGTTTTAGGTCCAATTTAGTGTCACATCCTTGCTTCACCCTGTTGTTTCATCGCCCGGAGCCTCTGCAGTGCGTGGACGGTGCCCGCTTACGTAACCGGCCGAGACGGGTCACGTACGAATGTGGGTTGGCGCTGTCGTAACCCCGTGCCCGCTCGCAGCCTCGCGTGTCTCGGGAGAAGCCAAATGGCGACCTGTCGGCAGTTCCAGGTATGGAGCGACCGTGTTACTGGTGTTCGACGTCCGCCGATGANACGACTGGACACTTAACAGTCCGCCCTGAGTTTTATAGTTCCCCTACCGACGTGTAAATACCCCTCCCCACGCTTCCGCTCCTCCAGCTCTTCACTTGTAATATATTTCAAACTTAAGATACAGGCCCATTCATTCTGCTATAGCACGGTAAATTGAGCACTTTTGAGAGCCTTCTCATTTGGAATAATTGTCAGTAAATATATCTTATTTAGCCCTAGATGTTAACTTCCGGTGCCGTGGAATAAACACACGATGTTTATTACTTACATGGCAATTTTTATTTAAAAAAAAAAATACGGTTAAAGGATGAAAAATTACTTGAAGAAAAAGTAACCAGGGCCTCAAAAGTGCTCACTTTACAGTGAACAGCCCATAGCAGGAGCAGAGTTGTTTCGTTGGAGACCAGGTGGCTGTTTTAAGTGGGCGGTGTTCTTGTGTGAAGCGCAATAAAATCCACACCGGAATATCAACATGTCTTTGAATTATTTCCTCTTCACTTGCTGGTTCAACTCCGCGCAGAAAGGGTCAAATATAATAGTTTTTGTTTTCCAAATATGTAACATAAAATTAAATGGGTACGATAGTAAAATATTTAAGTTCATTTAATATTTAAATTTACGTTAGAACTTTTCCTCCAAAGGGTTGGAAACACTTTCTAAATTACACAAGGCATATGCTGCAAAAAGGTGCACAATTTACAGCACGAATAATATTTATCTATTAGGCAGGTATCCATAAATTTCAAGGTACAGGAATATTAACACAAATGAAAGAAACCAAACAACGTAACTTCTTTTTGAGCAAAAAAAAAATACATTTATTAGTAAAATGACTGTAGTCATGCACTTTCAAATAATTTTTCATATTCTTATTCATGTTTTAATATTCATGTTATTATATGGTATATTATTATATTTATATACGAGTGTTTATTCAGAAGTTACGGCAACCATTGTTTATCTCCCAAAAATGACCCAACACAGGAAATGTACTATTTACAGTTGAAAGTGCATGACAAGTACGTTTTCAAGGTGACACCACATTTGGTATGGATGCAGGAATGTCCAGCAAGGAACAAAGACAAACATGGCTGCTTGAAATCATTGTTTAAAAGATATATTTTCGTACAAACTGTATACATCCATTTGAACGTTTACGTATCGTACGTGTACGAGCTGTTTAACATCCTTCAAAGTAGTCTCCGAGGTTGTCCTCGGTTCGTTGCCAGCGATGAGGCAGACGGGAAATACCATCGGCTGCATGAGATCCGTCAATGTGCGCCACCTCTCGTCGAAATGCTGTGACGATGTCTGCCTCATCGCTGGCAACGAACCGTGGACAACCTCGGACACTACTTTGAAGGATGTTAAACAGCTCGTACACGTACGATACGTACCCGTTCAAGTGAGTGTATACAGTTTGTACGAGAATATATCAATCAAAAGGTGATTTAAAGCAGCTGTGTTTATTTTTGTTCCTTACCGGACATTCTTGCATCCATATCTCGTGTAGCGTCACCTTGAAAACGTACTTTTACTCTTTTAACTGTACATAGAACATTTCCTGTTTTGGGTCATTTTCGGGAGATAAACAATAGTTGCCATGACTTCTGAATCAGCCCTCGTATAATTATATTTTATATTATTATATTATATACTAATTTATGTATATTTGTATACATTTTTCATACTAATATTCATTGATTAATTTACATTCGTTCATATTCAAATTCATTGGGTGGATTTCTTGCTTGCCGATACCTAAGGCTATTTACTGGCAAGTTCTCGGTTTTCATATTTCGATAGATCCCTACCGTGCTTATTCCCGCATATCCCTGTCGCGCACATTTCAGCAGGTTCCTACGATGCACGCAGCAAGACGCCCGTCGTGAGGTCCACGAACCGACAGCTAGTTGTATCTCGTCACGTCGCGGCGGTTGTACACGTGCTTGCACGCAGCCATTGTTCATCTGGGAAGCCACGTCAACATCCGTTTGACGTACCATCGCTTCACACTCGAAAAACACCTCTGCGAAATCGTTTTCTATGACATCAGTTCTCAGCTATTCCTGAACAAGGACTTCAGCCGGGATGTCTTTCGTCAGGGATCGAATCGGGGAAGTCAAGCGGGAAGTCTGCTTTGTAAGTCGGCTTAACAGGAGTTCGTGATGTTTTATATTTTGTAGTTCAAAATTTTACCATTGTAAATATGTGTTATAAGAAAATCTTATAAAATTACGTGACGTGCACTAAAGTAAATATCAACGTTACTATAACAGTAGGACTTTGTACTGTAATTTAGTTTTCTCCCTGAAGTAAACATAATCGGCTTGACGCATGCCTAGTGCTTTCCATAAAACACTACGTGTAGTTGGAAAGACTTCATAGGTTAATGTGAATTTTTCAGAGAAGTTGAGAGAGTTTCATTCCCTGTCTCAAACTGACCGCACGATCGCCAGTTCTTCTGTTCCTGGACATTAGTGAAGGTAAATAAAAAAAAAAGTGGCATACCCGCTAGCCAACACGAAGCAGGTTGCAACGGAGCCTGCCCGGGTAAGGCCGCGAGTGCAGGCTTGATGACTGCAGAGCCCACATCAGTCAGCCGGTGTCGTGTTTTTGTGCGTCCCGCCGTGTCCACATTCTGCTCCTGCGAGAGGGGACGCCGATGTTCCGGGTTCAGTCCCCTCGTTGACAGCTTGTCCGCCTCCCTGGCCACCGTGCCATCCCTCTCCTTCGCCGGCTTCCCTCTTGCTGCAGGTCCTTCAATCTTAGCTGGCTTCCCGGAACCGAGGTCGCTGCCTCTGAACTGGATATGTCACGACCGGGTTCGTTTCTTGTACCTGCGTTCAAGTCTCCAGATTTTACACCGTCTCGCTCGTGCGTCGCTTCCGGGTGCAAGGCTCTATCCTTCGGAATGCGAAAACTNAGTCTCCAGATTTTACACCGTCTCGCTCGTGCGTCGCTTCCGGGTGCAAGGCTCTATCCTTCGGAATGCGAAAACGGTAATTTTTTTTATTTTTACATACTTACTCTTTTTAAAAGCATTCGAACAAATTAAATAGTACTTCATGGTATATTTCTCTGAGGTCGTAAATCTGGCATCATGAAAAACAATTTTTGGCTCATGCCACTTATTATTTCCGTGAAAATACTTCTGGTTATCTCCTGTTCCTTACAACTGCATTCAGGAAAAATAGCGCATTCGCTGATAGGCTACTGTTGTNAATACTTCTGGTTATCTCCTGTTCCTTACAACTGCATTCAGGAAAAATAGCGCATTCGCTGATAGGCTACTGTTGTAATTTACTGTAATACTGTGCGTTTTCTAATATCCCACTTTTTGCAACAACACTTCGTGTAACTGACATTTAATCCATTTGAGGCCAGATCTTCAACACGAGTGTTTATTGCCGTGTAGGTGTTAACCAGTTTTTAAGTCGTATTAAAATAATTTAACTATTTTTAGTTCTTCAGTAGTTTAGTTTACTGCGGGGGCCAACTTAAGTTTCTACAAATACGCAATAAACGTTTTATGCTGATATGTATAACATAACGAAATTAATGTTGCATTTGGATGATTATAAGTCGTAAGTGTTTAAGCCGAAGAACTCGAGCATTACAAAACTTTCTGAGTTTAGTTGTAGGCAAAACACATCCATGCTTCGACATGCAGGACCGGCGTTAAAACACCAACGTACCCGTTCTTCTAGAAAACAAAAAACGAATAACACAATACAGTCTATTCGCGGTTTCCTACCACTTTTATAATTAAACATTTGAAAAATTACCACACGCATTACGTATTTGGTGTGTTTTCTAAATATTTAATGTATCACAAGCATTTTATACTTGAGGTAACATAAAAATACCTTATTTTTTAATAAATTGATCTTCTACTTCTATTTTTTTTATCTATAAATTATAATATTTCATTCATAATTAATATGAATAAAGACAGGGAGAAAATAGCTGTGTTGGCAATGCCTAAGAAATAGTTCTTATGTAAAAGATCATTACATTGAGTGCGCACGAATGCGGTGTGCGCTGTCCCTCTGGTGAAACGTTCTAGACTCGTATGAGGTGGAGGAATATCCTGGAAGTATAACTTTAGCAGGGCTTTAGAAGAGTTGGAAGTAACCATAAATTGACTGTAGCCAATATTTGCAAATTAAATAAAAAGTGGGTGCGAACTAAATCAAAGACATTACTTGTTCGCTTCAGAATAACCACGAATACCTCTTGGACAAAAAACCCGGCGCCGGCGCTGAGGACGGGTCCCATTCGGAGCGAGACCCAAGAATAGTCCCTCATGTGCCTCGAGATGCGTGTGTGCTGGAGAGCCTCGTCGCCCGCAGAAAGGGCGCTTGTTCGTGCCGGAGGCTGTCAAGAGAGCGCCCGTGGGACGCACCAAAAGGTCGTAACTCCCGAGGACACGACCAGGATACAAAGAGGACACCCACGACAACATTTTCTCTCCGTGGCTCCGACTGCTTCTCTCTCCCCCCGCTGTCTCTTTGCCTCGCGCACACACATTGAGAACCACAGTCACTTTGCGGGCACGCCCTTCGCTCGCGATGGCTGCTGGGGGACGTGACACGTGCCCTAGTGCTACGAAAATGTGAACCCCAAGTGACAGGGCTCAACATCGCTTTTACTCCTCGAGATGTTCAGATAGATCGAGAATGTTGTGTGACAACACGCCTATTAAGGCTTCCACCTACCTAGCGCTATTTCCGCGTTTGAGGCCGAGAAGCGCGGGAGCGATAAGGGTGACACTGCCACGCGTATCAAGTGCCCTATCACCGCTAAGCGCAAGGCTCTCAACTGGCGCGCATTGTTCTCGTCGCACTGTGTGTACCCATGTGACTTTCAGCGGTGACCCTATTATTTTATTGGTTTAAAGTCTGCAGGAAAATTTAATGTAGTGCCCTTGAGTATTTTCGTATTCATCTGAAGCGTATATTTTGAAATACAGCACTTTGAAAAAGTCGTTACTTTTTTTTTATAGCCATTTTGGAGTACTCTGAAAAGAGTGTTTCTAAACACTCAACCACCCTTGTATGAAGCGTGTGTTCTTTTCGTACAGCAACACATTGGACGCACGTTTAATAGTTTCGTAGAAACACGAGTATTTCAAACACTTTGCAATCCAGTTCAAGCGCTAGGTAGGCGGGAGCCTTAAGTAAGCCATATGTCATTGCCGC